>CM053623.1:203375322-203436037 GCA_028646595.1 Phalanger gymnotis
ACAAGGTGGCACAAATATCTTATCATCTTGCACACATATGAAAATGAAAGTACTAAGGAAAGTTCAAGCATAGCAACACTTCAGACAACAGGCATAATCCTGAAAAGGTAAAAGACAGTCTATTGTAAATCTAATATATTTCTCTATATAGGAATATGGCCATTTTAAAAGCTCACATGCTGTATCCTTTCAATAATCAAATGATTATTCTCCCCTAGTTCCTATCTATTTGTAAATCTGGATCTTCATCCTATTGTCTATTTGCATCCTGAACTGCTAGTATTTCATATTTATTGAGAACCTATAACATGCTAGGTTTGGCTCTGGGCATAAAAAAGATGCCACTCAAATGATATGTGGCCAGACTAGTGAACTCCAACATGGGCAGTGACAAAATGACATCAACTTATAGTACAACTGGAAATCAATTTATTTTTATGTTTAATTTAATTTATATTTTAGAATTTAAGTTATGAATATGACAACACTCAGAATTCTGTACTGTGTCGAACAGGCTCAAACAATACAGAGAGTAAGCCAACACCCACTATTCAGATGACTCTGTCCATGTGCTGTGTCATAAGTCAATATTTTCTGAAGCTTCTGTCAGCAACATTCTTCAAGAACTTAGTTAAGAAAGTCAAGTGCTTTTACTATTTTATTGCTGAAAAAGATGGTTAATATCTAAGCTATTATCTAAAAAAGTGATTGTTTAGGGTCAGTAGGCACACTTTTTTAAAAAATCATAATTATTTAAATATTGCTAAAAGGATACCAAATTACTTTCTCCAAAAAAATGTTATTCAGTTTTTCTTGGAATAAGTAAACAGATCTCATGTACCTTGTCCAGTCTGACACCTCCGGCCACTTTCAAAAGAGAAGAGATTTGAGTCATAGCCATAGCGACGCAAACAAAGGTAATGCCATTTTACAGCATCTCGTTTACGGGTGTGTAAAATCAGCTCTGTGTCTGTCAGCTCCATTACGCCAGAACCCAGCTCATTGCCATCATCATCCACATTAATGACCTTTAAAAAAGAAATACAACAAATAGTAACAGTTAATAATTGTTAGTATTCATATAGCACTTACAACGTGTTAGGCACTTCAGCAAAACTAATAATTATTCTCCCAATTGACATCATAAACACACACACACACACACACACACACACACACACACACACACACACACACACACACAGTTTGCCAATTAAACAGAAGGAAAAAAAAGGCTTCAGTTGATTTGTTCATTCAACTAACATTTTTCTTCTTGCTCCTAAAGGAGGTTTTATAGAAGGGACCGATGCATTTGGATAGAGGGTTATACTTGAGGACTTTTAAGATGCCTTCACATAGTTTTTTCTTCTTCTCTCTACTGTCACATCCCTTCAAACTTTTTTTTCATGTGTTGGCTCTAATCAACGCTAAGTTAACAGCCCTGATAGCTAAGCCTGTTGAAAAATGACTATGCTCTGAATAAAGGGCTCTTCGACCACATATACTACATGAAAGAAAGGTCTTGTGAAAGACAGAACTTTTTGTTTACTTCCCGATTCTGGAAGGTTAATATTGCCAAATAAATGACATCTGTCTCTTATTGCATAAATAAAATTTAAAGTTAAGGTTAGAAATTTTACTCACCTTAAACTTGCTTCGATGATTATCTGGGACAGTTTCTTTATCTGGACAGCTACAACAGCTACCCATGACTTCTTTAGAAGACCATGTGATCTCTATACAAAAAGATGATTTACACAACGATTAATAATATTATATGCTATTCATAATTTTAACTTTGTTTGATTTGATCTTTGTTTTGTTTTGAAATTCACAGAAAACTCATACTTGTGATAAAGTAACTTCATTATAATGTTTTCCTCATCCTGAAAATACCTAAAACCAAGTTTTAACCAAGTAACAAAAATTGTGAAATATAATCATTTCTTTTACACATAATGAATTTTGCCCAAATGAATTCACTATTTCTCTAAAACTCTTTCCCACAGAAGTAGGTGACAGTCAATTCCCAGATTATGTAAAGAGCTGTGAAAACACCCTGTAGAAGGGAGAAAATTCAGTATGTCAACTGACAAGTGAAGGAAATGATTTACTGGAATAGGATGAAGTTCATCAGAGGCAAGCACAATTGTTTATAATTAGGGATAAAAAACTAAAGAGAACACAAATGATATATTAAGATATAAGGAGGAAAAGATAGTTCTTTATATTTCTATAGTGTTTTAAAGTTTACAAAATGCTTTCCTCACAACTACTACGTGAGGCAGCAGAAGTATTATGATGATCCTCATTTTACAGATAGGAGGAGGGAACTGAAGTGCATAGTTAAATGCTTTACTCATGGTCCCACAGCTATTAAATGTCAATGCTAAGATCTGAAGCCAGAGTCAGTGCTCTTTTTGGTACATCATGCTCTCTCTTGCTAAGTATTTCATATAATTTTGGAGTTACGGAATCAATATAATACCAGTTTAGTAGCATGCTCTCTCTAACAGGTGTGCCACCCTTGTTGCTTCCATGTCAAGACTGTCTTTGGATGACTGCCTGTGAGACAGACACAGTCTATTATAACTTGGAAATGAATGATATGTTGAAAGCTATAGTTAGTTCATCTTGGGAGCTGGGCTATAAACTTCCTGAGATATATAACGTTCTTTTTGTATTCAGCTTTGCATATGGAAATGATCTTTTCCTCCTGATGTTTAAGTTCAAAGTTTGAAGGAAAAAAATAAAGACAATTTGAGGGTAATTGATATATTAGGAATTTAATAAGCTTTAACCACAATACAAGGAAAGACATATCAGTACCACCAAAGAGATATTCCGCCACTTAAGTTGCTACCAGCAGAGGGCTCTCAAACTCTTTTTCAAAAGTAGAAGAAAGTCCTTACATCTGTCACTCCTTTAAAAACCAACCAAGAACCTTCTTGTACTACTGTTAGGAATGTGGTTCACAAACTTAAGGCTATAAACTTGCATCATGAAGTTACACAGTCTTCCAAGTTTAGGCACTTTATTATTTGGGAGGGTGGGGAGATGGGAGTGGGGTAGTGTAGGGCCTCCTGGAAAAGATCTACCACATTTCAGTCCACTAAAGTACTATTTGGGGAATCTCCAAAGAACAATAAAAGCTTTTCCCACTTCTCCAAACACACTACCAGAAAATGTTCATAGCTTCCCTCTTGCTACTTCTCTCACCACAGACTTCACAAAAATAATGCCATAAGTTAGATATTTTCATCATGGTAAATAATGTGAAAGTAACTAAGAAAAATCAGCCTTTGTTTCTGAAGAATCTTAAGATAATGGAGTACAATAAATATTTTAAAGTTAAAAAAAAAAGGTTTAAGAAAACCCTGAAAAGCCAGTTGTGGCATTTTTTAAAAGACAGCTATCCTAAACGGAAGTTGCATTAAAGAAATAAGAAGCCTAAATTAAATACTTTTATAGGAAGCCATTTTAAAAAACCCTTCAACTTACCTAGATCTGGCCATTAATATGCTTAACCTCTGCTGCAACATCAGGACTTCAATCATACTTCAAAATATCATGCTTTGTTTGCTTGCTTACATAACCTAGGAATATTAAAAAATAAGAGATGTCAAAATTTTCTTTAAAATAATTTATGAGAATGTTAGGAGTTCTATCAATCTTATTTGGATTCCAGTTTAAAGTGTCAAAATTCTAAAAAAAAAAAAAAGGGGGGGGGGCTTAAAATAATTATACACCAAATGTCTTTGTTAAAGTTTCTCATTTTTTTTCCATTCTTCTATTACATCATATATGCCTATCAACATGAAAGTCAGCCTTTCCCAAAGTTTGGAAAAATAAAGTCTAATGTGTGAGGTACATTTGCCACTAACCAGCTGAGGGTCATTGGGGATTAGTTGCTCTCGAAGAGTATGTCATGGCAGTTTCCCTAGATGGGTCTTGAGACTTTGGATGTTACTACAGATAAAATAAAATTTATGAATAATCTATGTAAATTTCACTTGCCAAGAAACAATTCCTCACATCAAATGTAAGCAAAAACTCTGAGAGCCATTGGCCTAGATCAGGGCTTCTTAAACTTTTTCCACTTGAGACTCCTTTTCACAGCCCTTTTTTCTCGTTACTTGTTCAGCCAGTGTTCATTGTTGTGTGGCTGGAGGGCATGCAGAGTGCAAAATGTGCTTGATTTGTGTTCAGAACCAAGGCTGCAGTGAAGTTACCCAATGCAAGACAGAAACACTGCCAGAAACACCTCAGATTCATTATGTGTTTGATTTGTAATTAATTTTTGGTCGTTGCATGTTCAGAAATCTTTACTGTTGCCAAATTTTTTTCGACCCCATGTTGTGGCCCACAGATTAAGAAGCATGAACTAGACGACCTCTTAAAGAGTTACTTTATAAATGGTTTAGGTTCCAACAGTTCTGTCCCAGGCTATTGTGATAGTGTTCTTATATTTTAACTCCAGCCACCATTCCGTCTTTCACTGTCTATACAACTACCAAAGTGTAGTTCTAGAGCACAGGACCTGCCTTTTTCCCACCTCAAGAAATTCCAGTGGTGCTCCTTTATCTCTAAGATAAAATAAACTATGTTCCACATTTAAAGCCCTTCAGAAATAGCTCTAGCCTACCTTTCTCAACTTATTACATGTTACTTATTGACATGTATTCTCCATTTCAATCAAGCCCAACTATTCAATCCTCTTCACATACAACATTCCATTTTCCAATCCCATGTTTTTGCAAAAGCTGTCCCTGAGGCTTAGAAATGTATTCCCATCTTTTTTTTTTCAACCTCTTAAAACTGATAGTTTCCTTCAGAGATAAGGTCAAATACCATCTCCCACATGAGATATTCCTGGTTCTTCTAGCTACTTACTAGTGCCCTCTCCCCTCTGAAATTACTTTCTATTCTCTATTCCTAAGTAAACATGTTTCCATTGATTGAATGCAAAGTCCTTGAGGAACTATTTAAGTTTCATTTTTATCTTTGTCTCAGGAGCAGATTCGGTACCTTATTTTAAGGAAAAACTAGCCTAGCCTGAATACGGTAGATATTACTCCTAAGATACTCTGCCTCTAAGGAGAAGTCTCCTATTTGACTGAAAAAGTAAAGGTCATCTATTGTAAGCTCTTTCTTCTCACCTATTCTATATTTCAATGCTCCTCCATAGGTTTCCCCAGGGCCTTGTCTTTTGTCCCAATCTTTGAGAAAAAGGAAGTCCTTCTACTTGGCAAGTGGAAGTCCAGCACCTCTATAAGTAGATCATAGGCCCTTGATCCTGGCCTAAGCCTTCTCAACTTCTCAAGGAGTCCATGCTTTTCCTCCCTCCCTCTCTCTCTGACTTTCCCTCTCGTTCATCTTTAATTTCTTATCACAGTTCCTTCCCATCACCCTAAAAAGCCCCTAGGTTTTCCTCCATCCCTAAAAAATTTTCACTTTAAACAATTATCTCCTCAACTTAACACCTTATATCACTTCTCTCTTTCAAAGTCAAATAATTCTCATTTGCTGTTTTGGCTTTTCCATCTTCTAATTTTTCAATCTCTTGCTTGGCTTCTGTTCCAACCACTTCACTTTCCAGTTATCAATGTTCTTTTAATTACTAAATCCAAAATCTTTTCTCAGTCCTCACCTTTTAAACTTCTCTGTGACTTGTACTACAGTTCCTCAGCTTTTTGGACACTTTTCTCTCCTGGTCCTCGTCTTAGTTATTCTGTAGCTCTTTCTTGTATTCCTTTGCTAGATCATCACTATCTATACATAATTCCCTAAACCTGAGAGTTTCCTGAGGCTCTATCCTGAGCCCTGCTCTTATCTGAGATAGCTGGTGACACAGTGGATAGAGTGTTGGGCCTGAAATCAAAAGACCTAAATTCAAATCAGGCCTCAGACATTTATTAGCTATATGACCCTGGACAAGTCATTTAATCTGTCTGCCTCAGTTTCCTCAAATGTAAAATGGGATAATAACAGCACCTACCTCATAGAGTTGTTATGAAGATCAAATAAGATAATATTTTTTAAAAGTGTTCAGTACAGTGTTTGGCATATAAAAGGTCCTATATAAATGCTTTATTCTCTTTGCCCCTTCCCTTTGCCTTCCCATTGTACCCTGTCTCAAGTCACCTCCTTACGCTGATGATTCCCAAATCAATCAAGCTCTAATCTGTCTCATCTCTAGCCATACCACAACCCTCCAGTTCAGCCTCTCATCGCCTTTCCTATGGGCTACTGCAATGGCTTCCTAATTGATTTCTCAGTATGCACCCTTTCTCTTCTCCAATCTATCTCCACAGCTACTAAAGTGATTGTCCTAAATCACAGGTCTGACCATGCACTCCCCTACTGAATAAACTTCGTCAGTTTCCTATTACTTATAGGATTAAACAGAAACTTCTTACAACACTTGAAACATTCCATAACCAGGCACTGGGTTACCTTTCTAGGATTATTAGGCTATTCACCAACTATAGTCTAGGTAAATTGGCCTTGCTGTTCCCCATTAATGACATTCTATCTTCTGCTTAGGGGATTCTGCACAGGCTTTCTCTTACACCTGAATGCCCTTTTACTCTGAAGCTAAGAACTTCTCCCTTCCTGCAAATCTTAGGTCAAATGCCACCTCCTTCCATACGGCCCCACAAGTTGCTACTGTCTCTCCTCCCACCCTGCCAAATAAACACATATTTATATGTGCTTATATGTATATATTGTCTACCATATAATGTATGATCCTTGCCAACAGGTACTGCTTCATTTTTGTCTTCATATCTCCATTTCTTATATCACAAGAGTATTATATTAATATACCATATTCATAGTCATCAAATTTATATACCATAATTTGTCAAGCCATTTCCCAAATGATGGGTACTCCCTTAGTTTCCAGTATTTTGTTTGCTGCCACAAAAAAAGACTTTTTTTTTTAAAAAAAGAGATTAAATGTTTTTGTACCTATGGGTCCTTTTCCTCTTTCTTTGATCTCTGCGGGATACAGGCTTAGGAGTGGTACTGCAGGATCAAAGGATATGCACATTTTAGTAATTTTTGGGCAAAGTTATAAATTGCTTTTCGGAATGGTTGGACCAATTCATAGCAGCACCAACATTACATTAACGGTGCCCATATTCACCATGGCTCCTACGACATTTGTCTTTTTTTTTAGTCACTCTGTTAATCTGATAGATATGAAACAAAGCCTCAGAACTGATTTAATCTGAATTTCTCTAATTATCAGCAATTTGAAGCATTTTTTATATGGCTTTTAATGGCTTGGACTTCTTCCCTTGAGAACTGCCTGTTCATATCCTCTGACCATTTATCAACTGGGTAACAGCTCTTAAAATTTGAACCCGTTCCTTCTACTATATTGAAAAATAAACTTTTATCAAGTCAACAGGCATTTATTAAGTGTCTACTATATTCCAGGTACTTTGCTAAGTGCTTAAGGATACAAGGAAAGGCAAAAACCATCTCTGCCCTCAAGGAGCTTACATTCTAATGAGGGAGACATGTAAATAACTATGTTCATGCAAGATATAACCAGGATAAACTGGAGTTTTCCTGATTATTTCTTTTTATTATTTCACTTTTTAAACTTTTAATTGTAGTTTCCCTGCTTATTTCTTTTAATCACATCTATTTTTATTGTTGCCTTGCCTGAAATCATGTTTGCTTTACTTTTTCTGAGTTTGCCTGAAGTATAATAGATTTTACTTCTACCTCTTATTTACTGCAACTCTACAAATTTTAAAAGTTTGAAATATGCTTATTATAAATCATATGTTGTATGGATTCTGTTTTCTAATCTATTCCGCTTCCATTTATTAAGGGAAAGCTCATCCCATTCATATTAACAATTATGAGTATTAATTGATTTTCATCCATACTGTTCTTTTGTATTTTTCCCTTTCTTTGCTCATTATTATATATTACATTGTTAATATAAGATATTGTATGTAATGTTATATGTGACTATAGTAAAAATACTAACAAGAGCTAACATTTACTTAGCATTTTATGGTTTGCAAAATGTTTTTTGAATATTTTCACATTTAATCCTCACAGTAATCTAGGGAGATAATTTGAAGCCACATCCTCAGATCCCAAATCCAGAGTTGTTTCCACTGTTCAATGCTACTTCTGTAATAATTTCTCATAAAATGCCCCTCTATTACATGACCTTAGGCAACTTTTCTGTACCTCAGTAAGGTAATAATAATTCTAGCCTTGCTTATTTCACAAGGTTGTTATAAAGATAATTAGTATGAATTTTCTTTAAAAAACAGAAATCGTTTAATACATGTAACATCATTACTCTAAGAACTAAATAATATTACTGAAGCAATACAATGATTAAACAACCTGGATTTCCATCCTCACCCTTTTTTTACCTGTGTAAACCTTAGGCAAATCATTTTACCATTCTGACTCGCAGTTCTTCACCTGGATTTAACAAGTTGGCTCTCACAAATGCAAAGTAAAGTGCTGAGATGCTTATATGTCCCATCTCAAAGGAAAATTCCAAATTCCATTAAGATCCTTCATGTTGTTCAAAAGTCATCTTTGCTCACATATATGTTATATACTTTGACAGACACTGACCTGTGATACGACCAGTGATATGACAGAGTTTTACTACAGTACTGATGAAAAAAAAGAGCTGGAAATTACCTTAATTGTTATTTAGTAAGAACTGTGAGGGCCAGAGATGTTGAGTCTTGCCCAAAGTCATAAAGATAGAGATAAAGACTACATCTGTGATTTCACTGGTATAGAAAACTCTCAGTGAGGGAACTCCTCCCAAAGCACGCGGGTACTTTCTTGGCAACTTATAATCTTAGAGCTGTCTAGGATACTTAAAGATTCAGTGCCTAGCCCAGGGTCACAAAGGACTTGAACCCAGGTGTTCATATTCAAATTTTCAAATCAATAAGCATGTATTAAGTACTTACTATATGTTTGTGCTAAAGGCTAGAGACACAAATAAGAAAAATAAAAATAGTCCTTGTTCTCAATGAAGTTACAATCTAATGGGGGAAGCTGAAAAGTGTGGAAGGGCTCCAAACATAAGGGCAGAGGTTACTGAGGACACCAATGAGGTGTGAGACAAAGCTCTTGTAGTCTCTTGGATGATGCATTTCCTGGTGACAAACTTTTCCTGGGGGCATGGCAATGGTGGAGTTGAATCCAAGGACTGGAGCTGGTGGGACTGGACTCCTGGCTCTAAAGTCAAGTCTTTCATCCACTATGCCATGCTACCTCTCATAGAGGAGGTATAAGTAGTAAATAACAAAGTTGGGGTTTCAATCTAGCCTTTTGACTCTAAATCCAGTATCCTTTTATCTCAAATTATTCTGATACAATACTCTGAGAATGACAGTCTTTGGGGTTAGAGCATGGCATATACTGTCCAATGTGGCTGATGTGTTGAGATTAGTCCTCCTAAACCACTTCCCTCTGCCCCTTTTCTCAAGACATTATAAAATCCTGACTTTCTCTACAATGCCAAAGAAACCTCCTCCACCTGGAAGTTCACTCCACCTGGACTTCTCACAGTCAGCCCCTCCATTTGGCAACCCTTTCTTTTGAGTGGATGCTTTCCTAGAACCTCCATTTTAAGGAAATATTCAGTAAAGTCATGTCTTCATTCCTCTTCAGGTTACACCCCAAACTTTCTCTATCATACCTTCTAGAGAGAACCTCCTTCTTCCCTTTTATGTATTGTCCTCCTCCATCAGTGGAAAGCAAGAGAAGAGAAGGAAACAAGTGTTTGGCACTGTGCTAAGCACTTTTACAACTAATATCTCACTTGATCTTCACAACAACCCAGAGAGTTGGGTGCTGTTATCATCCCTATGTTACAAGTGAGAAAACAGAGGCAAACAGAGGATAAATGACTTGCCAAGGGTCATACTGCTAGTGTCTGAGGCAGAATTTAAAGTCAAGACTTCCTGACTCTAGACCCAGGGCTCTATTCACAGTAACACCAGCTACTTCCATTAGAATTTAAACTCCTTGAGGTCAGGGACTCTCTTTCTGCTGGCATTTTGTACCTAGTATACAATAAGCACTTAATAAATGTTTACTGATTGACTTTTATTTTCTCACTTCTTGTTTTTCAATATTTGTCTTGCTTTTCTTTCTCCCTTCCTCCTTTGCCATGCCATAGGCCTTTCAGTGGCACATGTAACATTAGTTACTCTCACAGATACAATTCTGGGTTAACAGGACCTGTCCAGTCATTTTCAATCATGTCTGACTCTGACTCTGACCCCATTTGAGGTTTTCTTGGCAAAGATAGTGGAGTGCTTTGCCATTTTCTTCTCTAGTTCATTGTACAGATGATTGAGGCAAGCAGGGTTAAGTGGCTTGCCCAAGTTCACACAGCTAGTGTCTGAGGCGACTTAAACTCTGGAAGAGGAGTCTTCCTGACTCCAGGCCTGGCACTCTGTCACCTACTGGCCCCAAGTTAACAGGATTGGATTACAAACCACAATGAGGGGGTGTTTACCTTGATCCAGAGCACTATGGTAACAAATTTATATGCCACATATAAATTTACAAAGGTTTACAGAGCACATTCCTTACATCAAAACTCTGAGATAGACACGGCAAGTATTGTCATTCCTCACCTTTGCAGGACTGAGACTGACAGGTTAAAGGACTTGTCTAAAGGTCACACAGCTATCTCTTCTTAGAGACAACGGATGAACACAAGTGTGACTTTTAGTCTCCATATCACACAGAAATTCACTCTCAAACAAGAGGTTAACTACATTATTTTGCACCAATAATCCTGATGCCTTGCCATTTGGTTATTTTCCAGTTATTTCACCAAAGGTTGAGAAGGGGGAAAGAGACTAAATTCGAAACTGTGTACTGGACTGCTTCAATACACCAATAAGCATTTATTAAGGACCTGCTTTGTGCTTGACACTGTGGTAAGTGCTGGAGATAGAGAAAAGTAAAGTGTCTGCCAGCAAAGTAGCATACCTTCTAATGCAGGAGACGACACGTAACACATGCAAAATTAATACTATGCAGCTAGTGGAGGAGACACGTAATATATTCAAAATTAATACGATGTAGCTAATGGAGGAGCCTACCCATAATATATTCAAAATCAATACAATATAGCTAAAGGAGGGGGCTATACATAACATATACAAAATCAATACGATATAGCTGATGGAGACTACACACACACACACACACACACACGCGCGCGCGCACGCGCGCGCGTGCAAGCAAAATTAATACAATGTAGCTAATGGTAGAGACTACCCATAATATATTCAAAATCAATACAGTGTAGCTAATGGAGAAGACTACACATAACATATACAAAATCAATATAATGTAGCTTTCAGAGAGAGAGTGCACTAGCAGCTGAGAGCAACAGGAAAAACTACATAGAATGTTGTATTTGAGTTGCTACTTGATAACAACTTTTAGAAAAACTAACTGGAAATGGTGATTGCAAATGTGAATACTAGTTAGCTATGCTACAGAACCTAGTGAACTGAACTGTGTCACTGACTGACAGAAAAACATAGCATCTAATATGGCAATTTAAGAACTAAAGAGAAACAATTTTGGAGGTGACTTTGTATCCTAAGCGTGGTCTAGGCTAAGTGTGACACAGGCTGGGCCTATAGTTAGTTGTATTTATTTGAAAGATGCCTTTTTTTGTATCTCCAGCATTTAGCACAGTGCCTAGCACATGGTAGGTGCTTAATAAATAATGACTGCTTAATCTCCTAAGCACAGGTCTGACTTATTCAGATGTCTCCACTGGCACCCTCTTATTTCTAGGGTAAAACACAAACTCTTCTATTTTGCCACACATAAAGATTAAGTAAACGACTGTAATCCACCCAAAGGCGTCCTCCTAATCATCTCGAAATCCCTAACAAACTTGGAGGTGGAAAATAGTTGGACAATTAGGAAACAGCAAGGTGGTTTATGAGCGATCAATTAGCACTCACAGTGCTCACAAATAGTGCTACAATGCTGACTGCCTATAATAAGCCATGCATATGAGGACTATCTCAAGCAGTGAAATGTGAAACCATAAACTCAAGGTTTGCTGTATAAATCTAGCCATAATTCAATCAACAAGTATCTATTAAGTATAGTGTCTCGAGGGTTTTAGAGCAATTCTAGGACTGTCACACAGTAGCACTGTGCTTGTTCCTTTCCCCTTCAAAGACTTCTGTGATACCCTACATAACTGGCACTGAACTATGACTGAGGGAATATAAGACATGTATGTTTCCTGCCTTCAAAGGAATTTAAAATCTAGTTTGAAAGACAAAAATTCTAAGATATCCTAAATAATTAAGAGAAAAATGTGGGCATTATACAATTACCATAATAATCTGTGTGATACAGATTATAGTTCAAAGGTAGGAAAAACCTTACAGGTCTTAAGTGGGACTTTGAATATGAACATGATAGAAAGGCAGGTGGAAGGGCATTTCAAACTGGAGGAACAGCATGAACAAAAAATCATGGCTAGAAATGCACACAGTATGTGTGAGAAACCTTAAGAAAAAATAGACTGGATAATTAGAGTGGCATGTTCCTTCTACAGAATAGCAGGGGAGAAAATCAAGTCAAATCTTGACAACTAAATTTAAATAACCCAAATGGGGACTGAGGGAGAGGGAGATTGAACAAACCATAAATGAACTTCAAAGGGAAAAAACCTAGGACCAGATGGATTTACAAGTAAATTCTATCAATCTTGCAAATAACTAATTTCAATAGTACATAAGCAGATTACAAAAAAAATGAGGGGAAGGGAATAAGCATTAATAGAGTGCCTACTATACGGCAGGCATTATGCCAACTACTTTAAAAATATCCTTTCATTTGATTCTAACAATAAGATCGAGAGGTAGGTGCTGTTAGCATCCCTATTTTGTAGTTGAACATACTAAGGCAGACAGAGGTTAAGTGACCTGCCAGGGTCACAAGCTAGTCTGTGTCTGAAGTCATACCCAAACTCAGGTCTTCCTGATGACAGGCCCGGGTTCTACTGTACCACTAGCTGCCTCTAAATAGGAAGGGATCCCACCCCACCCAAAATCCTTCTATGATACAAATATGGTCTTACTATCTAAACCTGAGAGATAAAGCAGAGAAAGGAAAGTATAGATCAATATCTCTAATATCAATGAAATTATCAAATAAAACATTAACAACATATTAAAAAGATGATACATTATAAACAGGTTGAATTTCAACAAGGAATGCAGAGTTGGTCCATATTAATAACAAAAAGAACTAAAATTACATAACTATATCAATAGATAAAAGCATCTGACAAAATACAACACTAAAAACAATAAAACTACATGGACCTTTTCTTAATAGAAAGTGGTAACTATCTAAAAGAAGAACTAGCATTATATGTAAAAGAGAAATTCTAGAGATCTTGCCAAAAAAAAATCAGTGATACAGCAAGAATGTCTATTAGCATTATTATTAGCAATAATAATAGCTAACATTTATAAAGCATTTACTGTGTGCCAGACACTGTGCTAATATAATAAGCCTCCTCAGTAGCTGGGATTACAGGCATGAGTCACCACTCCACACTAAGTACCACATTTTAGGAGGGACACTGGCAAACTAGAATTCAGCCAAAAGAACACAACCAGGATGATTAAAGGCACATGCTTGTCATATAAGAACTGTGGAGAAGAAAAGACTTCTGGAAGGTTGAAGAATAAGATGGGGAGGGATGGACAGACACAACTACCATCTTCAAATATTTGAAAATATTTTACCAGGAAAAGAAATAGTCTCTTGGCTCAATAAGGCAAAAATTAGATCAAGGTAAAGTTCTAGGGAAAAAGATTTAAAAAGTCAAAGTTCTAAGGAAAAAAAAGATTATAATTCTACATAAGAAATAACTTTTAAATAATGAGAATAATTAAAACAATTAAAAAAATGGCTCCCTGTCAACATTATGAAGTTCAGAAAACACTTTCACCACAAACTTTTGAGGCAGTGCAAGTCTTATTAGGCTCATTTTACTGATAAGGAAACAGTCTCAGACGTTAGGCAGTTTGCCATGATCACCGAGTTAATAAGGATCTGAGGCAGGATTCATTCAAACTCAGATGTCCCAACTCTAAGTTTAATACTCTCTCTTTCCTAAAACATTACACTTCCTTTCAATGATGACTGAAAATTTTCCCTAACTCTAAGATTCCATAATTAATCTTAATTTCAAACACTAATTACTAAACAAAATCTGAAACCTTTTTTGATAAAAGGAACAGATGGAAGGGAAAAGGATAAGTAGCTTTTAATAACTTAAGGATTTTTAAAATTATTACATATTATCCAATTAAAACAATACAGATATCAATTAGTCATTTTTCTTAGACCTTCAAGATAATTTGTTACCCATGAAATCAGTACTCCTTTGTTTCTAACTTTTTACAATAAAGAATTTCAAAAAAATTTTGATCTTCATTGGCTAATATGACAAAACAGGAAAATTATAAATGCTGGAGAAGATGTGGGAAAATTCTGGAGAGCAATTTGGAACTATGTTCAAAGGGCTATAAAAACATGCATTCCCTTTGACCCAGCAATACCACTTCTAGGGCTGTATCCCAAAGAGATCATACAAGTGGGAAAAAGACTAGTATACACAAAAACATTTATAGCAGTTCTTTCTTGTGGTGGCAAAGAACTGGAAATCAAGGGGATGCCCATCAATTGGGAAATGGCTAAACAAGTGTAGTATATGAATGTAATGGAATACTATTGTGCTATAAGAAATGAGGAGTGGATGGATTTCATAATAACCCAGACTCACATGATCTGATGCTGAGTGAGGGGTGCAGAACCAGGAAAACATTATACATGACTACAGACATACAGTATCTCTGATGACCAACTTTGATAGACTTGGCTTTTCTTAGCAATGCAAGGTTCTAAGACAACTCCAAAAGATTCACGATGGAAAAAGCGATTCACATCCAGAGAAAGAATTAGGGAGTCTGAATGCAGATTGAAGGAAACTATCTGCTCTCTTTTTGTTTTTGTTTCTTCTTTCTCATGGTTCATTCCATTGGTTATAGTTCTTCTTTACAATCTGACTACTCTGAAAATATGTTTAGTGTGAAGATATATGTAGAACTTATATCGGATTGCATGCCATCTTGGGTGGGCGGTGAGTGGGGGGGCAGAGAAAATTTGAAACTCAAGAACTTGAGAAACTGAATGTTGTAAACTAAAACTAAAAGTTAACTAATTTTCTAAAAGAAAGCTCAAGAACAACAAAAAAGAGCTGACCACATCCAGAGAAAGAACTACAGAGTCTGAATGCAGATTGAGGGAAACTATTTGTGTTCTCTCTCTCTTTTTTTTTTCTTTTTTGGTTTTGTTTCTTCTTTTTCATGGTTCATTCTATTGGTTATAATTCTTCTTTACAACTTGACTATTGTGAAAGTAAGTTTAATGTGAAGGTATATGCAGAACCTATGTCAAATTGCATGCTGTCTTGGTGGGAGGGGGGGAAGGAGAGGGAGAGGAAGAAAATTTGAAACTCAAACACTTGTAGAACTGAGTGCTGTAAACTAAAAATAAAAAAGAAATAAAAAAGAAAAAAATTTAATGTCAAAAGAAAAAAAATTTTTATCTTCAGTATTTCCAACTGCTTAACTGATTTTTTTCAACTGTCTACTCTCAAAATATATTCAATTGTGAATTAGAAGCACATACCATATATAGATGTTTCACCATCATTTCTGATATGCAAGTAGTGCTAAGCAATATTCAGTTATAAAATGAAAGATTCAAATTTAAGTCTGTTATATTTTATAGTCTGCCCATAAATTCCTAATGTTTCAAGGACTTTATTTGGAACAACATGTTGAGTCATTCAAGTTAATAAAAATTCTACTGCAGGACAACCCCAAGCAATGTTAATCAGCATTCTGGGAGTTAATTATAAGTCTCTGCCTGTTGAACAAACAAAATAATCTTCAAATGTCATTTAAATAATTGCCAAAGGGTTGACAGCACTAATATAGTAGGGTTTTGGGATGGGAATCCCCTATGTAGCCTAGTGAGAGGTCAAGTGGGCTGTGTGATGTGTGCACTAGCCAACAGGTACAAATAATCTAATCCTTTTCTAGCTGCTACTGGCATTTAAGATTTCAAGAAGGATATACTTTTATATTTCCTTATCAATTAATAGAAATAATACATAATGCCTCTTATTAATCAATTAGCTCTGACAGCTCATCCCAATTAAAAAAAAACCAACAACTTTTCAGTGCTCTCTCAATTTCAAACCTCCAGGTCTCATAGACTTGAACATTAAATTATTTTCTCATACAATTTAATACAGAAGCAAACAATAAAAGAGATAATTATTTACAATGTATCATAGTAATATTCACAGCCAGAGCCTCCTTAGTGTTGTAGGGTTTTTTGGGGGGGAGGTGTGAAACAACTGGGGTTAAGTGACTCGCCCAGGGTCACACAGCTAGTAACATCTCAATGCTCTTTAAAAAAAAAGCCAGAGGTACAAAATAAAATACTCTCACCTATACAACCACTGACTCCTCCTTAATTTTAGAAACATATTTCTCTTATGGTGGTAATTCAGGTTTCTCAGGAATTCTTGAGTCATTCTTCAAGGATGATTTCAGGAAACTTAAATGTCTCAAGTTCTTTGACAGTTAACTCACTCGCTCTTTTAGGAAGGACATTCTCTAAGTTCTTTCTATGCTACACACAGTCCCTCCACATGACAGCTGAATCCAGATGACAGTTAAAACTGTCTTTCCCCAAGATTTTAATCCCTATTTCACACCATTATAGTGATAACTAACATTTATATAACACTTTAAATCTTGCAACGTGTTTTACATATCTTATCTCATTTGATCAGTAACAGTATCTGCCTAACATTACACTGATATTTTGAATAAGTATATTTGGCAATTTATTTCCAATATGTTCCAATGTCACCAAAAGAAGATAACTACTGTAATAAGCTTCTAAATTCTCCTAGAACTCAACTACCTTGTTCCCAGTGGCCTACTGGGTATCTCAATTTGGTGTCCTCACAAATGAACTTAACCTGAAGGAACCTCACCTTTCCCCATAATTGTCCATTCTCCATTCTAACTGAATCTTCATCTTTTCTCTTTATCCTCCACATTCAATATCTCTCCCCTCCACTTTCACATTTTAACTTTCGTTATAAAAACCCTTGCTTAGGCTCTCCCATTCTTGCATCAGTTTTATTTCTCTGCTTCCAGGAGATGGCTTTCCCAATCTGTCCTTCATGTTGTCCCTCATATAATCTTCCAAAAGCTTCAAACCACATCATTCCTCTCTCTGAAAACTTTCAGTTGCTCTTATCTACTGAAAACTATGTAACTGTCTGATCCTAGCATTCAAGGCCCTCTACAATCTGGCTCCACCCTGTCTTTCCAGCTCTACCTCACGCTATTTACATTCAAATATTCTACATTACACCCAAACCTGTTATTCTCCATGCCCTATCCAGGGGTGGGGAACCTATGACCTGAAGAACACATGTGGCCTCCTAGGTTCTCTGGTGCAGCCTTTTGACCTGAGTCCAAGTTTTACAGAATAAATCTTGTATGAAGAGAATTTGTTCTGTGAAGTTTGAATTCAGTCAAAGGGCTGCAGTTAAGGACCTAGAGGGCCACATGTGGCCTTCAGGCCGCAGGTTCCCCACTCTAGCTTTCTCACCCTGCCATCTGCTAAGCCTTTGATCACATCCTCTCCTATGCTGAGAATATATTTATTCTCCTTATCCCATGCTGACCCCCATCTCATTCTGTTGAAATACTTTTCTTCTATCAAGGCTGAACTCAGGTGCCAACTCTTCCATAGAGATTTCCATAATGTTATTTCAATTCTCCCTTCAGTTTCTCTCAAAACATGAAAAGATCCCTCCTTCAAATTTCTCATATTGGCTGGAAATCTCCTTTGTGTTAATCTCTCACTCAACTGTATCTAAATTATTTGTGGGTGAATCTCTCCCATTAGAGTAGAAGTTCCTTGAGAATGGGATATATGCTATATTAATCTTTATATCCCCAGAACCTAGCACAGTACATTTGATCATAATGCTTAATATTCATTGAAATATACTGAATTCAAATATATAACTAACCTCCAATTAATCAGATTTGATTAATGAGATTCGAGTCTAAAAAAATCACAATGAAAATACTGTCCCTCCTTCACCTGTTTAAAAGTTTTATTTGGATTGTTATTAGCAATTCAAAGGTTGCATGTTGTTGAAAAATACCAACAAGCTTATTCATAATTTCTGAGTATGAACAAATGAATATTCAAACAACAACCTATTTAGATTTTTAAATAATGATCTGGTTATTGACATGGTGCATTTTTCTTCACTGCTGGCAAGAGTAAAGAAGCTGAAAGTTCCCACTGAGAGAAGACTGGGCAATATTTCCTCCACCCTGAACTTTTAAGTACTGTTTGGTAGAAAGAACTTTTACTTTTGCATAACAAAAATGAACCCAAATTTGTGATTCTGTGAAAATGTTTCCATCGTAGCATTGGGAAGAGGTGTATTTGCAAAGACTGATGGACAATCAGTGGTCCTTAACATAAAGGATACAGGTATGGAGTTTTTGTTTTTTTGCTGTTTATGCTAACGAACCAACAGGGAAAAGAGCTCCATTCAATTAAAGTGGCATGCTCCCAAAGCTATGAAATCTACATTACTTCCTAAAGCTATTCCAAATTCTTGTTGGATCCAGAAATTCCTTTTGGTCCAGGGCCCCTTTTTGTACTGGACCTCTGACCTCATCACTCACTGATCTACTTTTTTATTTTTAACCTTGAAGGTTGCATAATATAACACTTTTGCTCAAAATTAGTCACCTCTATCTGACTGCTTCATGTCATAGGGATCTGAAGAGTTTCAGCCATATATTACTTCAACGCCTTGCCTTTAAAGATTCAAACAAAAGAAATCTCTCAATTAAACAAAGAATAATGCTTACGTGCAAAACGTAGAACAAAAATACTTGGTTAACTTACTTTTGCAATAGATTACATAAGAATGAATGTATACAAAGGAATGGGTCCACTTTCAAACCAGAGACCTTAGGAGACTATACACTTATTCCAAAGATGCTATTATTTCTCTCAAGGCATTTTGAATTTCCTCTTTTTGGGGTGGCTTTTAGAATATACACAGTATTGATCTGAATATCCTCAACCAAAATTTTCAGGTCACTTTGAGTTTTTGACAGAGTCAAAAATCATTTAGAGTTAACCAGGTGAGTAATGGGGCATGGGAGGGGGGTAGAAGGAGTGGAGGGGAAGAAAAATTGATTATGATATGGTGATTAATATAACTTGGGCTCAAAAGCAGGGTTTGACTCTGTAGTGGAATGCAGCAGAACTGGTTTTCTTGTATAGGCAGTGGATTGGTTCTGGAAGCAATTCCAAAAGTGATGTTCTAAAAAATGTTTTGAAAAATGGCAATGTCACTAGAGCAAGTGAAAAATAAAATCACTGATTACTGCATATGTTGACTGGCCAAGTATTGAAGAAAGTCTTACCTGTGGATTAGTAGAACTACTTAAGCAACCAAATTCATTACTGTCTAGGAAAACAGTGCTACACTAAGACTAAGAGCAATTCCCAAATGATAAATGATCAAAGCATATGAACAGATTTCCAAAAGAACTCCAAACTATTAACAACCATGTGAAGGACTACCTACACATCACTAATAGTGAGAGAAATGTGTTCCAACTCTTGAGGTTTCACCTGAAACACAACAAATTGGCAAAGATGAAAAATGGCAATAGTTGATGATGAAGGGGCAGTGAAAAGATGGCATACTCATATTCTTAGTGGAGCGATGAAGCAATTCAAACCTTTTGGAAGGTATTTTGAGATACTTAAAAAGAGAAAAACTGTCCCTATCCTTTGACCCAAAGATACTATTGCTAAACATATACCCAAAGAGGTTTAAGGCAGAAATAAAGGTCCCATATATACCAAAATGTTTACAGCAACACTCTTTGTGGTAGCAAAAAACCCTGGAAACAAAAATAGATGTTAATAAATTGGAGAATAAATTGTAGTTCATGAATGTAATACAATTTCACTAATCCTAAGAAGTTTGGTTTGATTGTTGTCCTTTGTTTTCTAAGAGGACCAAAGTGACATCACTATGTTGAGGTCAAGGAAGTGTGTGTCTGACTGTGGCTGATCAGACCAACACAAGCTTGGAAGGCTCTACCACAGGTCAGGCATAAATAGTCCATGTTGACATTTGGAGGGAAGATGCCTCTAAATTTGCACATCTCACATTTCTTTTGAGCTACTGCAATTCTGCTTCACTCAAAGAGCACAATGCCTTCTTTGAATGCCATGTTGGGCAGTCCCATCAATTTTAAAGTTCTTTAGAGATCTTGAGGGTGTCCTTGTATCTCTTTTGACCTCCATGTGAGCACTTGCCTTGCATGAGTTCTCCATAAAATAGTGTTTTAGGCAAACATACATTTGGCATTCTAACAACATGGTCAGTCCAATGAAGTTGTGCTCTCTGCAGCAGAGTTTGAATGCTTAGCAGTTCAGCTCAAGAAAGGACCTGTGTCTAGTATCTTATCTCGCCAGGGGATCTTCAGAATCTTCCTGAGGCAATTCAAATGGAAGCAATTCGGTTTCCTGGTACTGAAAGATTTTCTAGGTTTCGCAGGCATACAACAAGGTCAGCACAATGGCAGTTTGCTAGGCAGCGTAGTACTTCTTCTCTCCCATGCTTCCCTTTATAGCCTCCCAAACACTGAGCTAGCTCTGGCAATGCGTGCACTAACCTCTTCATCTATGTGGATATTGGTTGTTGTCCTTCATTCTCGAAGAGGACCAAAATGACATTACTATGTTGGTATAGTGTGTCTGATTGTGACTGATCACAGTAATGTGAAGTAATATGAATATGAAGGGATGGAGAAGGAATATGAATAAGTTGGAAAAGGATAGGAACATGAACTGATTCAAAGTGAAGTAAGCAGCACCAGGAAAACAACGCCAATGGTAGTATAAAAGAAAAAGAAATAAAAGAATGAAACTGAACACTGTGTAATTATGATGACCAAACATAGCCCTAAAGAAGTAAGAAAAGGTATCTCCCTTCTTTCTCTGCAGAAGTGGTAGTAGGGGTATACACAGATGCAGAATATTGCATATACCAGCAGGCTGGGTGATGTGCTAGTTATTATGCTGAACAGCTTTATTTTATCTGCCTTTTTTATTTTTTGTTTCAAGGAATGCTCACTGGGTAGGAAAGGGGGAAGTTATATATTTAGAAATGAAGAGGATATTTATTTTTTAAAAGCTATAAATAATTTTTTTAGAAATTCAAAAGAGAAAATTATATATCACAAGCAATTATCTTCTGTTTTATTCCTTCGGACTAATTATAGGTTAGTTATCTGGGAAATAAAAAAGGCAGGCCCATTTTCACCTCCCCTAATCTGTGAATGAACCAGAAGAAGAAGGTGTAAACTGGGTTGCATAACCTAACCACATAAATTTCACAGGCTGCTTTGGAAAAAATGGTCACGTTAATATTTGGGGTTTTAAATTACTTTTCAAGAATGTAACTTTATGTTTTTATTATTCTGAACCTGACAAACCTCTTGTTTAAACATCTGTATATACAAGGAAAACAGGATTGTCTATGAAAAGAAAAATCTCTACTACATAGTTTTCTTTTTAAAAAAAGTTAGTTTCAAAGTTTTCCTACTTGTCTATTTTCCTCTTTATTTCCTTTTCTTCTTGATTTTTTTTTTGTTAATTTCTTTCAATGTCCTGTTGTTTGTTTTGCTATCTATCACTGGCCTTTCCCCAGCCCCTCCCCCTAAACCTTCCACCAAAAGGAAAAAAGACCCATCTTGTAACTAGTTATCACAGTCTCAAACTGAATAAACCTAAAATACATGTGTTATTTTGAAACCATGAATACTTCACCTCTTTGTCAAGAGGTGAGAAGCATGCTTCATCCTGAGCCTTTTGGACTGATGGTTGGTCATTTCCAAGATCAGAATTACTAAGTCTTTGAAAGTTGTTTTTCTTTGCAATGTTGTAATCACTGTATAAATCACTGTTCTTCTGGTTATGTTCACTTTTTCACTCCACCAATTTAAGCAAATCTCACAAGGTTTCTTTAAATTCTTTGTCATTTCTTATGGTACAACAATATTCTATTATGTTTACATAGAGCCATTCCCCAACAAATGGGCACCCCTTTGATGCCTAGATTTTCAGTGTTTCATTGTTGTGTTTTTTTTTTCTTTTAAGAAAAGTACTGCAAAGAATATTTTGGAACATGAGGATCCTTTCCCTTTTTTCCTGATCTTTTTGGAGGTAATCCTGGTATCAGAGGGTGAAAGGATAGGTATAAGGTAAGTGACTTTCTGGACTTAGTTTCAAATTGATTTCCAGAACTGCTGACGCAATTCATATCACCACCAACGATGTGTTAGTGTGTTAATAATTGTAATTTTCCATTTTCACTATCTTTGTGAATCTGATGGGTATGAGGTAAAAATAAAGAATTGATTTGATTTATATTTCTATTATTAGTGATTTGAAGCATTTTTTTCATATAGCTGTTGACTGATCACATTTCTTCTTTTGAAACTTGCTTCTTTATATACCCGAGGCTGCTAAGTAGAACAGAGAAGATTGGAATTGAAATCCAACCTCAGACACTTATTAGCTGTGTAATGCTGGACAAGTTACTTAACCCTGTTTGCCTCAGGCTTCTCATCTGTAAAATGAGCTGGAGAAAGAAACAGCAAATCACTCCAGTATCTTTGCCAAGAAAACCCCAAACTTGGTTGTGAAGAGTTGGACACAACTGAACTGACTAAATAATATTTTCTCCAATTATAATGCCAGAAAAGAAATTTGCAAAAATATAAAATACCAAGGTGAACGAATAAGAAATACAGAATTTAAATAACCCAACCTCAGATAAACAAAACTGAACAACCCATAAATGAACTCTCATCGGGGAAAAAATACTCTAGGCCTAGGTGGATTTAGAAGTGAATTATACCAAACATTTAAATAACAAATAACTCTAATTACATATGAGTTATTTGCAAAAATAAGGGAAAATGGTATCACATCGAACTCTTTCTATAAGACGAATATGGTCCTGATAACTAGAGGGAGAGATAAATCAAAGAAAGAAAGCTATAAAACAGTGCATCCAATCAACACATGCAGGAACACTGAATAAAATATTGCCTAAAAGGCTACAGCAAATAGTTTGGATTCATATCAAGATTGGTTCAGTTTTAGAAAAGTGATAAACATAACACAGTAACAACATAAAGAATAAAAATCACATGATACTCTTAGAGTTAACTAGATGTAAAGGGGTTTGGCAATTGGTTGGGAAATACTTTAAAAAACTATAGTATGAGAATGTAACGGACCATTATTGCACTATAAGAAATTGTTGCTGTTGTTTGTCCTTCGTTCTCAAAAAGGACCATGACATCAGTGAGATAATGCCATGACATGCAAGTGAAATGGATTTAAGTGAGGGAGGGCTGTGCAAAGTCACTACCTTCACTTTCTCCTCTGGAGTCATCTGGGTCCAGTGGTCAGATATAGATCAGGATGACTGGAGATAGCCCTGGATTGCAGTGAGGAACCTGGGCCTTCTTAAGCTAAGGTCTTCAATAGGTCTCAGGTTGACTGAAGCAATGCCCATTCAATGATTAAGGCTTAGTAAGAAATGAGACAGAGAATGGCCTCTTTATCTGGTCAAAAAATATCAAAATTACGAAAGGGGCAGATTCAGAAACACTTAAAGAAAACGTATATAATGACACACAATGAAGTGAGGAAAACCAGGCAAACTTTTTGTACACTGACCATAATACTGTAAAGTGAAACAACTCTAAAAGACATTGATCAATGCAACAATCAACCATGATTCCAGAAGGCTGATAATGAAGCATGCCTCCACCCTCTTGAAAAAGAAGTAATATCCTCTAAGTATAGAAAATGACATACACTTCAATACAACACAAGTTTGTTTTTGCTATAGGGCAATGTTGGTATTACTATGTTAAAGTTCACACACACACACTATGATAGAAGAGCAATTCCAAATACAATCTTCTTTTTCTTGTCTTTATGTGGAAATCTTTGTTGATGGTTTCTAGTTCACAAAAATTAAAATACATTAAAAATAAAAGAATTCTGAAATATCTTTTATTAGACAATTAAATATCTTCTGGTTGAAGGAACTATTACAATTTAAATGTCTGTGGATAATGGCTACTGTCTTCATAATACAGTATGGCAAATGTCCAGGATTGATCTGATGTATGATGTCCAACAATTTCACAAGTTGTACTTCAGTTAATTGTGGTACTAAAACAAGTAAATCCTCATTCAGATTTCATGTGTTAACTTTCTGAAAAGCAAAAGTAACTCAATGCCAAGGACAGTTTATATTTTTTATAAAGGAAACCTACATCTACCTCTGAGTTGTGAAAATGTTCAATCTTTGGTAGAAAAAATAAACGGTCTCCCTCACTAATGATTTAAATCTTTTTAATTTAAATAAAATCTATCCTAGCTAAACTGAACTGGAAAAGATTAAAAGTGTCACTTTGGTACTAGAATTAGCACTAGAATCTAACACAAATAGATCTATGTCATACTAAAACTATAATACATCTCCACTTAGGTGCTAGTTTTACCAGATATAAGCCATATAAGCTATCCATTTTATTACTTTTAAATAATACTGCAAAAAAGTTTTAAGTCTGAGGGCAAAACGTAGTTAAATACATAGGACAGAGATATTTCTACCATTTGCATGATAGGCACTTTTACTGAAATTTGGCATGCCAGCAAAAAGCCAAATGCCCCAAATAAAACTGTAAACTTCCCATCAATTTAAAAACTGTATCCCTAGGTTGGAACAGGAATATCTGTTTGAAGCTGGAATCTAGACTGAACTTTGCAATCCAATAAGTAGAAAAACCCAAATTCTGACAAGTGTTTTGTTTTCATTGCATCTTATATTAGCTAATTAACAAATATTTATTGAATAGCGATAATGTAAAAGGCACAGTACTAGGTAGTAGAGATACAAAATAAAAACAATTGGCAATCTCTGCTGTCGTAAGACTTATATTCTGTTTACTTTCTATACTGCATTGACAGTCTCATTTTAGAAAAATGTGACTTCTATGAATTCCTTTTCCGCAATAGTCAAAAAGCA
Organism: Phalanger gymnotis; assembly: GCA_028646595.1. Classification (NCBI taxonomy): domain Eukaryota; kingdom Metazoa; phylum Chordata; class Mammalia; order Diprotodontia; family Phalangeridae; genus Phalanger; species Phalanger gymnotis. Next base: position 203,400,662 of record CM053623.1, read on the forward strand.
TTTATAAAGCTCTATGATTCAGGCACTGTACTTAAAGTTCTAGAGACACAAAAAAGGGGGGAAAAAAAATCCCTGGCTTTGAGGAGCTCACATTCTAAAGAGGGAGAAAACATGTATAGCTACACACAAAATATATAAAAACATGTACATTTACATGTAAAACACATCCTGAATAGCTAGATCTCTAAGGAAAAGCTTGTGAGTCTGAGTATACACATCTGTGAAGGAGCCAAGAGATAGAGGGCCATGTGCAAAGAAGAGCAAAATAGGTCAGTGTAGCTGAGGTATCATTACTTCTAAATATATACTAAAAATAAGGCAGAACCCCTGTTTTATCCATAATTACTAGATTTACTGATAGAGCATGCTGTTTTATAAAATTTTTCAAAGAACATGATTTTGAAACATTTGGGAGCATATTACTGTTGCAGACGGATTTTTCAAGCTGTTTGATTGTCCTATCCAAACAAACTAAGCAGAAAAACTTTCTCTGGTCCAGTTCTATAAAGTTTCTGCAACTTACAATTGGTCACTACAAGACTTATCCATCTACATGTATATATGTATATCCTCAGGCTTTTAGGTATATTCCAAGTCAAAAACCAGTCTATTGTGTAGACTTGGCAGAATTGGCCACCACAATAACCCTGAAGTTGCAACTCTCTTTACTTGGCCTTCTCTGTGAATTGGTTCTCACTGCCTGTGCCATCCCTTCAGCGTTCACCGTTATTAAGCAAAGTATTTATCACAATGCATCATAAGCAAAGACAGGAGTTGAGGTTCATTCCCTATCAAGTATACAAGAAGAGACAGATGGCTGTCTTGGATGAATGCTATCTGATAAAAACCAGGTATTCTTGCCCTTACTCCTTTTCAAGTATAGTTAAGTAGTTAACCCATGTTTGGTCAAACAGATTATGCATCTAAACAACATACAGATCAATCAACAGGCATGTATTAAACAAGGGATATAAAAGGAAAAAAACAAGTCAGCTTCAAAGAACTTACATTCTATCACATGAAAATGTACATACACACAAAAGTATACATAAAACAGAAGGTAATGGGGGAGGGGGAAGAACTTGAAGGAGAACTGGGAATGGGAATCAGAAAAGGCTTTATATAACAGGTTATTTTATTTAAGCCTCAAAGGAAGGGAGGCATCCTACAAGGAAGGAGTATATTCCAAGAATGGTCAACAGTTGGTGTAAACTAGGGCAATTCACGGCAGCAACTGAAATAAGATTTTCATTAGTTTGAGGAGTTTAAAAATAGGAAACAGTATTTCTCCCACACGTTTCAATACTTTTATTTGATGGCAAATGCATCTTCTTCGTTTCCACAGTGCCTCAGTTTTCTCAAACATAAAATGGGAAAAATTACAGCACTTACTTCACAGTGTTTTAAAGATCAAATGAGATATCTGTAAAGTGCTTAGCACGGTGCATAGCACACAGCAAGTGTTGTATAAATGCTTATTGCCTTCCCTTCTCTAAACCTTTGTGTCAACTGTTAGATAGGTTACAAATGTTTCATTCTATTCAAATCTCAAGACTGAACTACAGTAGAATTGTGAACAATTGTTTTGTAAATTGAAGAACCCATATTAACATAGGCCTAAGAAATGTGCAAGTCGGCGTGAAGGAAAGGAATTGGGTCCAGGTCCCACAGGCAACAACTTTGTAGTGGCACAGACATCAAAATGATTAACTTAAAATAAAAACAAGAACTATGTAAAGCTTTACAAATCATAAAATGCTAATTATTATTATTATTTATATGGTAATTTAACATTTACAGAGTACTTAACAAGTTATCTCATTTGGTCCTGTAAGATAGGTACTATTACTACCACCACCACGCCCTTCTTATAAAGAAACTGAGACTCACATTGGTTAAGTGATTTGCCCAGGATCAAACAGCTAGTTATGTGCCTGAGGTGGAATTTTAACCTGGGTCTTCCTGACTTCAAATCCAATGCTCTATCCATTGTAACACCTGGGTGCCAGATCTCCTAATTCCTATTCCATGATTTCCAAGTATTACCAGTTTAAAACAATCTGGATATATCGTTTATTTTTTATCAGTGTTTCTTGGAAATGTATCACTCATTGCAATTATAACTCTGTAACTATTTCTAAGGTACCTAAGTTCACGGAAAACCATTAAAACAACAGAAGATAAGCTTATTTGAAAATTTATCTTCCATTTTATTTAATCTAGTGCCTTCCCTCTGAGACTGTATCTAACTTACTTGTATATGTCTTCTTTGTAAATAATTTGCTTTCATATTATCTCCTTGAGTTGACCATGAGCTCCTTGAGAACAGGGACTGTTTTTGACTTTCTTTGTATCTCAAGTGCTTAGCATAGGGCCTGGCACATAGTAGGCATTTAATAAATGCTCGATACCTGACTATACTTTACTCCGAGATGCCAAACTGAAAAACCAAATTAATCTTGATGCTTAACAAAATGTTAAGCAATTGAGATGATAATGAAACAAAAAGGTCAAAAACTGGATTTTAAAAAAATCAACCCTTTAAAAAATGCATCTCGAATTTAACCATACCAAGTTGAAGTGATAACTACCATAACCTATTTGCTTTCTGTGAAATTAGTTTCGTTTTAGTGGAGGACATTGTTGCCACTGTTCAAAATATTTATTCCTTAGGTACTCTACAGCCAATTAAGGTCTCATGCATGACCATCAAAGCATCACTGAATTATGGAAAACAAAAAAGTAAAAGGATTAAATATACATAAAATAATGTATAAACAGGCATCTTCCAAGCTGGCAATTAAGTCTATGGTAAATAACTAAATAATGTTTCACATGTATAAAATGATTTATACCTTTCTCTACCTTTCTCTTAAAGAAGTTCATTTCACTTAATGAGCCATTTATTTCTCAGATGTGATGCCAGATCTCCACTTGGAGGCTTCAGGGAAAAAAGCCCCAATGTACCTTTCTCAGATAAGATCTCCTTGGAAAGGGAGAGATTTCAAAAGAAGAAATGGAACAGACTAACCCCACTTCTTTCAGAACTTTGCCCAATATAACTTCGTGTCTATGTATTAAATAGGATCGTGTGTATTACATGGAAAACATGCTTTCTTCAGGAAATGCAGGGAAAATGTTAACAAGGCTGAGTGACCATGAAGGGAAAAAAAACTGGAGGAATAATGTTATATCATAACAAAAGTAACAAGGATAAGTATACTTTTTAAAAATAATGATTTGTTTGCCCATTATGTACAATGATAAATTTAGCTCTATTTTTTATATCTCAGAAGGATCCTTTAAAAACAAAAACCACTCGCACAACTTTGGCATTTTCGATCTAAACTATAAACCCTCTGGCTCCCACAAAAACAAAATTATTGTAACCACACACAAGCCCCAGTGCAGACTTGTAGTTTCTACATGCCGCCCACACAGAGCTCTGGGAGCATGTGATTAGGAAGGCTGATGCATGATCACACTAAATTCCTTCCCTCAGCTCACACATCAAGAACTTGCCATCTCAGCTGCATTCTTCTTCAAACAGCCATGGTAACCTTAGCAACCCTATCCTCCTAATACAGACAGCTGGTCCATTTAAAGTCAGCTCTGGTTGGCAACTAAAATGCTTGTTCTTCAAATTGGGGGGTAGAGAGGAGAGGTTTTCTTTTCAATACACATTACAGGGGTTGATTTAACTTGATCAGCACTTTTGTCCTGTGGCAGCAATTTGTGTAGAGTTTCAACCTATTCTGAGCTTGTTTTGAAAAATCTAAAGCAAAGGGCTGACTAGAATAAAATTAAGCTAGCTTAATTCCAGTACTCTGGAAAATTATATAAAGTGCAACAAAAAGAAACTTAAAATCACTGCATTTTTTTAAAGTCCTACAACAACTACAAAAGAATAACATTATCCAAAGATTAAAAAATAAAACTTTAAATTGTAAAGCATACTAAGAAATCACATCTATAGCTAATGAGCCTGTTCCTGTAAAGTAATCAATTTCTGAAAGTTCAGTAACTCTCAATCCACAGGCTTAGCCAGCAAAAATATATTCTTCTGCTTCATTAGACACTTATGTATGAGTGAAATCTTTGACAAATTGTACTCCAAATTTAAATTATCTAACTAATAGCATAAGGTAAAAGCCAAATAACAATTAAATTATTAACTTATTACTCTAGGGCTGTTTTAATAAATCATGATCGCAAGTCCCTAAGTATTTCACAGGATTTTTACTCAATCACTTTGTAAATTTTCTACTCATTAGAAATACTTCTTTCAGGCAGCTAGGTGGCACAGTGAGTAGAGCACTGGCCTTGGAGTCAGGAGGGCCTGAGTTCAAATCCAACCTCAGACACTTGACACATGCACTAGCTGTGTGACCTTGGGCAAGTCACTTAACCCCGATCGCCCTGCCAAAAAAACAAACAGAAACACTTCTTTCAAAATACTCTCAAATATTCAAAGGGATGTGTGATCTCAATGATACTGGCATTTCCTCCAAGGACAAAGATCAACATACATCCTAGGCTGCCCCACTGTGTAATGCTTTTCCACACTCTCCCCAAGTTCACCATGGCAAGGTGGGGAGGGTCGTGGGGCATCCAAATAACATCTTAGAAGACCTTATTTTCTATTGACTGCATGAAGGTACCAGTGGAGCACTGTGGCTGTTCAATGTTCACTCCTTGCTCTTGCCATGTGACAGACCATTTTCTCTTCCTGTCACATAATTTCTTGATGACACTCTTTACTCCTATTTTTCTTTAGAGTGCCTCGTTTGTTATGTGTTGCTGCCCACTCACACCTATCATGCCCCACTCCTCTATGTGGTATTCATTCTTCAGAGGCAATGGTGTTCCATGCCCCAATGCCATATAACAACTTGCAAAATGTTAGTATTGAGAGGACAGGCCTTTGCTTTCATGAGAAATTAGGGTCAGTTAAAGAGTCCTGCACTTTTCTGAAAGCAATTCAGCCCTCTCATCTACCTGGACCCATTAGCTGTCCATCTGTACTGTCTATACCAGATATACTACTAATGGATTAGCTCTACATTACATACAAATACAAATTGAAATCTAAGCAATAGACATTTTTCATCCACTGAGTCTTTCCTGTGTAGATGTACAAGACAAATTCCTTAGTGGTTATAGATCTCTTTCAGGATTCTCTGAAATGTTATTGGGCTCGATGTAGTTGGCACAAAGTCATCTGTAAACAAGAACACCTTGAGGATCTCACCAGCCACAGGGAATCCCTCTCTGAATTGTATTCAGCATTACATCTCCTCAATGACAGTGTTAAGCATACATTTCCTTGTTTTATGGAACCTCTAATTTTTATTATCAAAGGATCATGAACAGGGCTATTTCTTCCAAGGAATCCTGGATGATCTTGTGGACTCCTTGCTGTAAAATAGCCTATGAGGCTCAGTTTTGCTCTACCAAATCATACATTTTTTTTTCATTACTGTAAAAAATAAGGAAAAGTGAGATCTTGTATTTGCTACATTTTTCAGTTAACTGTGAAACGTGAAAGATGTGGTCCAGTGTTGAATACTGCCTGAGAAAGTCTAGTACATAAGTGCTTAATAAATTCTCGCTCAATTAACTACTAACACCTTCATTGAAGATGTCCTCAATTCATGTATAGATGACTCTCAAATATTTTTTGTAGATGGGAAAATAGAGATATATGTCAATAGGTATAGTAGTCACCTGGTCACTTTTCTCTGGTGTTAAAAAGGTCCAAGATTTTGTCCATAACTTTGTTATTTCCTGCTCTTTCAGATGTCGTACATTAATCGCTCAAAGCCCTAACAATTGTATCAGCTTTAGTACTTATCTCATCTTTATAATACTTGGTTGAATCTGGCAAATTTTCCCATTTTTATTCTCTTTAGCACCATTTCTGCTTCCTTTATAAGTACATTCAAGACTGTGATGATAGGGTCCTTAATGAAGAAAATGATTTGTCAAAATGTTTTTAAAATCTTTTCCATTTTTCTTCTCCTTGTATTCCTTTCATTTTTATTGACAATTTCCCTTGAGATGACTTTGCTTTGTTGTATATCTTACCAAGCTTTCTTTAGATTTTACTTCTCATTATTTCTCTCCATTTTATTAGACAATATTGAAAATATTTCTATCATCCTTTCACAATAATCACAACAACCCCAACAACATCTATGTCATGGAATGAAGGTGCGGGCAGACAATAGCAAAGTAAGGGAATGCCAGCTAAGGCCATGGTAATATAAAGGCTTCATGTGCCCTCAAACTGCTATGGTCCTGATGAAGTCCTGGCAGGAGTCCAGAAATGCTACAGAAACGGGCTTGGTCTTTGTTCTAGTCTGTATGATATGATTACCCCAACTGCAAAAGAAACAGTTGCAGGGAGGGGAGGGGTAGTACTGGGTTGCATACTGGGCCTGAGTAGCACTCAGTATCACAACAAGGCAAGATACTGCTGATGATTTAGAAGAAATATTTGATTGATAGAACAAAACTAAGCCTCATCAGCTCTTTTACAGCAAGGTGTCCCAAGATCATTCAAGATTCCTTGGGAAAAATAACCCTGTTCAGTGATTCTCTAATAATAAAAATTTGGGGTGCTCTAAACAAAAAGTTGAATGCCATATGGCCCAAGTGAAAATTTAAAAAAAATTTTAAAAGAATTTGGAAAACAAAAGCAAAATAAAAATTCTGGATTCCCTTAATCAGTAGCTGAAGGTAAAAGTCAAAAGGTTTAGGCAATATGAACAGTCAAAGCAATTTTAACATCAATGAAAAATTTTACTACTGATATTTAATAAATAAAGAAATCAGAGGTGAGACAGAGGGCCCCTGAAATAGGACATGGAAAATTTCTGTTCTTGTATTTGGTCACAAGAAACCCAATACAACAAAAATGTAAGCTGGAGTAAAGAGAAACAGAAATCTTGGGCTCCAATAGTTAGTTATGTCAAAAAAGATGAAAACTAACGTCTCTGCAAAACCATAAAATGACAGATTTAGATAAAATCCATAATTTGGGGCACAAACAATGAGATATAAATTATTATCAAGGCATTTTACAAACTTTTTCTCAGACTGTAAAACCTCATCCCATCCAAAGGACAACATGAAACTAGTACCTCAAGACTGAAAACACCACCAACTTCACTAAACAGAGGCCAATTACATGTTTATGTACCTTATAAAGCATTCAGAGCTTTTATCACTCAAAAAAATCTAGGAATACATATAAGAAAGCAATAATTTAGCTAAAAAGAAAAGAGGAGTCGTCTAAAAGTCCTAAGGGTTACAAAGGAAAATTTGGTAATTTAGTCGATAACCTGCTGGGAAGTGCTATAAACATTTATGCTATTTCTGTTGATCACAAAGCCTTTAACCCATTTCCATAATTAATAAAATATATAAAAGAGACCCAAGTATAACTAGAACACTACAGTATTTGAAACTGACGTAGAAAAGTATTCTCTATTTAAAACGCACTATCAACATGTCAAGAACAATTGATAAAAAAATGTGACATTCCTCAGGAAGACAGTTTAAACCCATTATTATCTATCCTAAGACAGAAGTATAGCATTCAAATTAAAAATAGTTGAAATAAAACATCCTGCTGATCAATAGATATATATGGATAACATACATCTATAGGATTCCATTAAAAAAAAAACACATTAGACAGCTTCAACTTGTGGAATCTTTCTTTAAAGCTATCAAAATGTCATCTGAACAATGTAAAATTCTTAAGTTAAAGATTCTTTATGCACATCCAAGAAAGAGACTGAAAGCTTCAAGACTGAAGAGAGGACACACTGAATTAATAGATGAAGGCGATACCTACAAATAATTTGTTTTCTTCCAACATGTATTAAGCCTAAGGATATCAAGAATGCTATGGCTAACTATGCTAAGAGACTTAAATGGTTTCTTGAAATCAAAACTGAATGTGGAAAAAATATTTTAAAATAACCAACACCTACATAATACCAACTAATCTAAACATAAAATTACAAAATGGATCAGATTTGGAACGTATCCTAACAAAAACCCATATAACATTAACAAAATACAGGGTTTACCATCCTAAAAACAAAACAAAATAATAACATTCTTAGCAAAAGAACAAGCATTATTAGACAAGACAATTACTAGAGAATATTTAAAATAGGTAAAAAAAAAAAAGTAAAATATTTTTGAATCAAGAAGATACCACTCCTCTGAACAACATTCACGGTGGACCACAGGTACATACCACTGGTACATATAGACTATAATCAACAATTGTTTGCCTCCTGACAGAGACCATGAAAACAGGTGAGATCCAAAAACAGGATCAAAAGATAACATCTACATTAATTCAGTCATAATTATTATGTAATAGTACATAATGTATAACACATAATTATTAATATAATTAATACATGTTCACAAAAAAGCACAAAAGGGACATAACCAAGTCATAATAATTTCTTTATGAAAATGAAAGGGCTCATGCTAGCAATTCAAGACCACCAAGTCACTACCCCCAGAAATTATAGAAAGATGGTTATCGGGAAATCCATTCAAGTGTATACTCTGAAAAAATGGGGAAAACTATAAAACAACACTATTGCAAATTGTAAACATTTAGACATGACCCGGTGACTAAAATTACACCCCAGAAGCTTACTATATTTTATGGACTGAGATATAACAAATCCCCATACTATAAATACAGACCTCAAAATATCCTAGAGATTTCTACCAATAAACTGTCTTGGAACTGGACCATTATCACAAACTAAACTGATGCTTCCAACCACTCAGATATAAGAATGATCCATAAAATCACAAGAAAAAAGTTTTTGATAGATATTGTCAAACTGATACTGAGTGTGCCATACAAATACAGGGAAGGAAGGCTATATGGAATATATACATTCCTTTCTATGCTCATTCAGTAATCATTATCGCTTCTAACTTTATTAAAGTTCCACTCAGATTCCTATGGTAAGTTCAGTGGGGTGCCTAAATTTTAGAATAAATCTTAAATCAGTGGATAGTCTATATTTAAAATAAATTTAACCAAAAAATAAGCAAGTAAAAAAAATAAAGACATGAGCAGAACTTTAGAAAAATTAGAAATAGAATCAGAAGAGTATAGTAGATAAGAGAGGATCTTGAAGCTAGAAAGATGCAATTCCTATTCTCCCTTATAAGTCAATTAACCTTTCGCTTTCTAAGCAGCTCTCTAAGAGGCAGCTAGGGAGTGGAGGGGATGAAGTGTTGGTGTTAGAGTCAAGGAGACTTGAATTCAAATCTTGTCCCAGAATTTACTGGTTGTGTAATCCTGGGCAAGTCACCCTCTCAGACTCAGTTTCCTCATCAGTAAAAAGGGGATAATAGCGCTCCTTCACAATGTTGTTATGAGGATTAAATGAGATAACATGTAAAGTGCTTTGCAAACCTTACAATCCTATATAAATGTTAGCTAGTGTTTCTAGTAAGACTGTAAGTAACAGAGAAGATGCCAACCTGCATCAATTGGTAAAGGGAGGTTCCTCACCTGGAAGATTTCTATACCAAAGAAATTAGGTCCAGTCCCTACCCTAACAAGATTTATCTGAGACTAAGAGAACACACTGAGAGCCTGAAATATTATAGTTTTAGTCTTATTTCTCCTTTGTCACAAACTAATTTTCCCTTTAAGAGATGCTATGCTATACAGTGTATGTATAGTGAGTACTGATGCTATTTCATTATCTTTGTATTTAAGCTTAACGTAGGTTTTTTCTTTTTCTTTTTAACAATTTCTATTCTTACTATTGCCTCGTCTGAACTCGTAATTGCCACATCTGCTTTTCTGAGTGTCTTCTGTAACGTAACAAATTCTACTCCAGTCCCTCATTTTAACTTTGTGTGAATCTTTATGATTCAACTGTTTCTTATAAAACAACACACTGTTATTCTAATTCATTAGGATATTCTCTTCCATTTTTTGCATAAGCTCATCCCATTCATATTCATGGTTATGATAGCTATGTATTTCCCTCTATAATATCCACATGAGCTTTCTTCTCTTTGCCCCCAAGCTGGCTCCTCAAATAGGAAGAATGTAACAAAACTGAAGGAACGTGATGAACACTAGTCATCCATAACTGAAGTGATCTGCTTCTTGCTGATGGCACTTTCTCACTTTCTCTCTTTCTCTTGTCCACACTCCAATCTTTGGTTTACTCTCTTTGTGCCTCTTGGTTCCACCTTTAAAATTCGCCCACACCCACACACAAAGGTAGAGGTTTTTCTGCTTGTGACTATTCCTTACCTGTCTCTATTTTCCATCTTAAACTGCCCTCTTTTCTTATCCCAATTTGTTCCCATTGAGTTCAATGTATTATACCACCAAAATGTGTGTATGTGCATGTGTGTGTATACACTTCTAAATGATTTATCTGCCTTCACACAGTCCAGATATGAGTGATGTCTGCTTTCCCTACCCCTTCTCCTCTATGCTTGTTGTATATTCTTTTTCTGGCCACCTCAATTATGAGATATAGTAAGTTTGAATCCTTTCTTTCTAACTTCTTCCCCAATACATTCCTTTTTTTCTTTCTGCTCTTAAGACTATAAACTTGAAACACAACCCTCATAACTTGTTTATCTTAATTAACTGCCTCTGTAACCTTTAAGGAAAGATGTTAGAATTTCAAAAGGCTATTGTCTCTTCCCTCTATATAGAAGCATTTCATCATCAGTTAGACCCCCTAAAATTGCTCAAATTTATTCAAATTTCTACTCAGCTCTCATGCTTTCATCAGGAACACTTTAAAGTTCTTTATTAGATTAAAAGTCTATTTATTTTCCTACAAGGTTATACAGTCTTGCAGGGTAATTTATTTTTGGCTGTAAGCCTTTATATTTTACCTTCTGGAATTCCACAATTCTCTCTCTTTTAGACACTTGCTGCCAAGTCTTAGGCTGTGGTTTCTTAGTGCTTGAATTCTTTCTTTCTGGCTTCTCACATTTTTTTTTTTTTAAATCTTCAATCTGTGGAAGCTGTGGGTTTTGGTTATAACATTCCTGTGACTTTTCATTTTGGGATTTCTTTAGGAAGTTAACTGGCACATTCTATTTTCAATTTACCTGAGGTACTAGTGTTCAAATCTGGCCTCAGACACTTACTAGTTATATGACCCTGGGCAAGTCACTTAATCTGTTTACCTTAGTTTCCTTATTTATAAAATAGGGACAGTAATAACACGTACTCTCCCAGGTTGTTGTGAGGATCAGTGAGACAATAACTGTAAAGTATTTAGTATAGTGACTGGTACATACTAAGCACTATTCAAAATATCAGTTATTATTACTCTAGTAAATCTGAACAATTTTCATTTATGATTTCTTGAAATGTGACAACTAAAATCTTGTGTGGGAGGGGGAGGGGTCATGATTCTCAAGGAGTCTCAGGATTCTTAAATTATGTCTCTCTGACCTCTTTTCCAGATCAATTGTTAACAGTAAAGTATCTTACATTTTCTATTTTCTCAATTTTTAAAATTTTGTTCTAATATTTCTTTTTGTCTCTCAGAATTATTAAAAGTTCTCATAGCTCCATTTATGTTTCATAGAGTTAACGATTTGGCTAAGGATTTTCACCTATTCTAAGGTAATTGTTTTCTGACAGCTTTTAAAAATTGGAGCTCTTATTTCATTTAAAAAAAATTTTTTTACTTGTTCTTATACTTCTACTCTGACTTGATCCCCCTCTCCCAAACCAAGTGAGAACACAAGAAAAATATCAACTATTAGAAACATGAAAAGTCAAGCAAAGCAAATGTTCACATTTGCCATGTCAAGAATAAATGTATTTCATTCTATACTCTTAGTGTTTCATCTTCCTAGCAGGAAATATGAAGTTGTTTTATTATAAATCCTCTGGAATCATGTCTGGTCATTATGCTGTAAGAGTTCAGCACAATAGTATTCTATTATGTTTATATGCCATAACTTGTTCAACCATTTCCCAATTTATGAGCAGTTTTTCAGATTTCCATTCTTTGCTAAGTCAAAAAGAACTATAAATATTTTTTTAGATCCTTAGAATTTGCTTTGTTTAAGATTAATCCCTCCCTTAATCTATTCTCCCTCTAATTCCCACCCACTCCACCCCCATTTTCCCTTTTCCCTATTTCCCTGCAGAGTGAAATGTATTTCTGTACCTAATATTGTGTATGTGCAGTCTTTCTTATTTTGATCAGTTCAAATGAGTCCTTGTTGTATAGACTACTTCTTCTATATTCATATGAGATATTTTCCCCATTCTTTCTCTCCCTTCCCACCTCTCCCAATGTATTCTTCCTCCACCCTTTCCATTCTTCTTTTAAGATCATCAAAACATAACAGAATCATTCCTAGATCTTCTGCCAAATTAAATTCTGTGACCACTGATGATGATAAGAATTCTGAGGGGCTAAATGTATCTTCTCCATGGAAGAATGTAAACAGTTTAACTTTGATTATAGTCCCTTATGATTTAATGCTCATATTCACCTTCTTATGCTTCCATTGCCTCCTATGGTTGTAAGTCAAATTTTCTACTCAGCTGTGGTCTTCTTATCAAGAATGCTTGGAAGTCTTCTATTTTTTCATTAAAGATTCCCTCCCCACCCCCAACCCCCTTTTTATACTCAGTTTTGTTGGGTGAGTTATTCTTGGCTGTAGCCTACATCTTTTGCCTTCTAGAATGTTATATTCCAAGTTCTCCACTCCTTCATAGTGACGGCTGCTAAATTATGTGGGATCCTAATCGTGGCTCCTTATTACTTGGATGCTTTCTGACTGCTTGCAATATTTTTCCTTTGGCTTTGAAGCTGTGGATTTTAGATACTAGGTTCCTGGGAATTTTCATTAGGGGATTTTTCAGGAAGTAATTTGTGGATTTTATTTTCACTTTTCTCTGGTTCTAAGAGATATGGACAGTTTTCTTTTAGGATTTCTTGAAAGTAGATGTCTAGGTGTTTTGGTCATGGCATTCAGATAGTCCAATGATTTTTAATTTTTTTCTTTTTGATCTGTTTTCCATGTCACTTGTTTTTACTATGAGATACCTCACATTTTCTTTTATATTTTCAGTATTTTAACTGTTTTAATATTTCTTGTTGTCTCACAGAGTCAATGGCTTCATGTGATCCATTTTCATTTTGAAAGTGTTTTGTTACTCGGGAAAGACTTTGTACCTCCTGTGTCAAGCAATTAATTTCCTTTCTAATTCTTTCTTCCATGTCAATCATTTCTTTTCCAATATTTTCTTCAAGCATTCTCATTTCATTTATAAAAACATTTTTTTACTCTTTTTTTAATCTTGCTTCACTCATCTTTTCCAGGAATTCTAGATGGATTTTTGCTAAGCTATGATCCAGAACTGGGTAGCAGACAACAAAGCTGTCGATTCACATCTGTCTACCTTGAAGTGCCCCAGTAGGGGTCGAAGGCTTCATCTTGGCATACTCCTGTCTCAATCCCATCCCCAGCATCCAAAGACAGTTTTGCCTGTCTCAATATACTAAGCTGCACTGGATAAATGACTCACTGTGACTTTTTCTGGATTTCCCCATCAGGACTTGGATTTATTTTCCAGATCTGCTAGAGTAGTTGTACGGAAGAAAGCTTGCCCCACTGCTTCCTACCACTCCTCCATCTTGGTTCTACATGACCTCATCTCTTTTTTTAACTCTTGCTTCAGTAACTTTATTAGTGCTAATGGTCAAACCTCCCCTTCTCTGAACTTCCACCACACTTTCTATTCGAAGAAAACCTCAGCATTCTCTCCAAATAATCACGCTCCTCTATCCTATAGGCCCAATTCATCGTCAAATCCTGCTCATTCTATTTCTACAACATCTGATCACTTCTTTCTACTATACTATCAGTCTAGTTCAGGTCCTTGTCACCTTTTACCTAGACAATTACAAGGCCTTTTTAATTGGTCTCCCTGCTTCAAGTCTCTCACCATAGCAGCTCAACCTAAAAACTGCTGCTAATGTGATATTCCTTAAGCACAGATATGATCATGTCAGTAGCCTACTCATGGCTCCCTTTTGCCTCCAAGATCAAATATAAACTCCTCTGTTTAGCTTTTAAAGCCCTTCCCAACTAGGCCCAAATGCATCTTTCTAGCTTCATTATACAAGAGACCCATAACTATAACTAAACTAAAATGACCTCCCCTGTGTTCCTCACACACATCTCTTCACATCCCAGCTCTGGGCCAGGGATGTCCTCCCTCCTCACCTTGGTCTCCTGGATTTCCCTCTCTTCCTTCAAGATGCAACTCAAACACCATTTTCTAAATCTAACTTTTAGTGATCCCAGTTGCTAACACACAAACACACACACACCTGTTTATTTCTCTCCTACATTTTTCCCCATATACACAGATATTTCATATATGTACTGGTTATTTAAAACTGGAATTTAGGTTTCTTGCAAGTAGAAACTTTATTTTTTTGGTATTTCTAGCACCCAGAACAATGTCTGGAACGTTTGAGGTCATTCTAGCTTTTAAATCATTGATGGAGTACATGTGTGTCCTATACTTGTCCACTTTTCACATCAATGGTGGAGGTATTTGTAGGAGAAAGGTGTCCTAATTTTATATAGGGAAATGTTTTGGTGCTACTTTTCTAACTGGGCTATTTCATTAAATTATTTTGCTTTGAATTTTAAAAAAATGGATATGTGGTTCTCTTTTTGGACAATATCTTTAAGATGAATGATCATTACCAATGAAATCTAAAAATGAGATCCAAATACTAGAAATATCATTTGAAATATTTTTTAAAATGGATATTTTATCATGTTCTATCATCAGGGTTCAATCATCCAAAAGGTATCTTTCCTGACTTAGCAAAAACTTTAAGGTGGTAATTCATCTGTGACAACTGCCCTTTGTCTCTCCTTTCCTTTCACAGCCTTAGTCCACACACACACACACACACACACACGCACACACACACGCACACATGCACGCACACGCACGCGCGCACACGCACGCGCGCACACACACACACACATAATCTCTACTCTTTGCTTTGGCTTCCTTATTTCCCAGTCACCTCTCAAACCCTGAAAACCTAGCTTCCTAGACTACCACTCCTCCACTGAAACTGATCCTCTCCAAGGTAACAAATTATCTCTTTATTGCTAAATCCAAGGGCTTTTACTCAATCCTCAACCTTCTTTACTTTTCTGTAGATTGTAACAATTTGACCACTCTCTACTTTTAAAAATTATCTTCTCCCTGGTTTTTCAGGACGTTGCTCTGCCAGGGTTCTTTTTCTCCCTGCAAAACCAATCCATCTCTTTTTTGAGTTTTCCGACTTTAGCTCTCTCCTGGGCACCAATACTGCATTTACAACCACCCAGTGGACATCTTCACATGATATCTCAAATCTAACATGTCCCTAAAACACTTAACTTCCCTGTTTCTGAAAAGGATACTATCATTCTTTTAACTACCCAGATTTACAATCTTGGAGTCATCCTCCTCTCTTCACTCTTATTTATCTTCCCATATATCAAATCAGTCACAAATTCTTGTTGATTCCACCTGTTACCTGTTTTCTCTCCACTCACACTACAACTACCCTAGCTCGCATTACCTCTTACCTAACTTACTGCAAGAGGCTCTTAATAGGACTCCCTTCATTTCATCTCCCTCCTCTCTAAAACACTGATGTGACCATGTCACTTCCCTATTTAAGAAGCTTCGGTGGCTTCTCATTGCCTTTATGGTAAAATAAAAACTGCTTCTCTGTTTGGCATTTAAGGCTCTAAATAATCTGGCTCTAGTGAGTCTTTTCAGGCTGATTATACATTGCCCTCCTCATATATTCTATACACTATCTAAACTGGCCTACTTGCCACTCCCTGTATGTGACTTTCTATCTCCCAAATCCCTGCCTTTGGACAAGAAGTCCCCCATGCACAGAATGCCCTTCCTCCTCACTTCTGTGAACCCTTAAACTCTCCTCCAAGGCTCAACTCAAATGTTTTCTATTTGAAGGGGCCTTTTCTGATTTCTCCCAGTTTTTAGTGGCTTCTTCCCCCAATGTATATATACATATATCATCAAATCACTTTATATAAATCCTGTATGTACTTATTTGTAAACATATTAAATATTCATCCCATACAATATAAACTCCTTAAAGGCAAGGACTGCCTCACCTTTGCATTTGCATTAACATCTGTTAGCAGTGCCTGACACACAGGAGACACTAAATAATCACTTGCTGATTATTTAATAAAAATCAAGAAGGGATTTTGGATGTTAATAAAAAATGACAAAAGAAAAAAAGACAAGTCGAAATTTAAGCATCAGCGAAATGCGTTCAAACATAGGTCTTCCTTTATCTGCTATAAAATGTGTTCCTATGACTAATGTGGAAATATGTTTAATGTGATCATACAGGTATAGCCCATATCAGATTTCATGCTGTCTTGGGGAGAAAGGAGTGGGGCAGGGAATTTAGAACTCAAAATCTTATAAAAGCAGATCCTGAAAACTAAAAATAAATAAATTTTCAAAAATATATAATGTGTTCCTTACCTTGCAAACTTCTCTTTTGAGAAAATCAGATGCAGTTTCCTTCCTAGAAAATATTAGGTAGCAAAGTTGGATACATTAGTTTCTAAATAGCAAATGTTTTGACTATACTAAATAATTTTAACCTCTTATTAGATTCCATCTTTTTTTTACTATAAGCTGGGAAAAATATCCATTATAATGGTTTTAATAATATAAATTTATTTTATCCACTAATTGCTAATTAACTGCTGTCATTTTACAACATTCAGACATCTGTGTGCCATCAAATAAATCACATCACCTCATCAATAAAATGAGGGACTTAGAAAAAGTGATCTATCTATAAGGTATCTTCTAGCTCTAAAGCTATATTCCCATGAATCACCTATTTATAGCTCACATGTAAGCATTGTTTAAATAGGGAATAGGGAATAATAAATACAGAAAGTCTATAACATAGACATTAATACTGTTTTGCAACAGTATTATATGTCATTGGTTTCTACTTGACTTGGAATTTGGTGTTTCCCAGTTCACTTCTGATTTCAAGAAAAACCTCAAAAATAAATATAGATTCTAAAGTATGTTGAAGCAAGTATTAGCATTATAAAACACATTAAACAGGAAGCACATATAAGCTTGGGTAGGAACCAAATCAAATAACATAATGCAAAATGAGTTGCTTTAAAAATATTTGATATATTTTTATTTATAAAATTAGACATCTTTACTGCCAATAGGAATGAATAGTATCTGATCATACTTACTAATATGACTGAAAAGCCACAGCTGCATTTTACTTCATCACAAATTAACAATTTCATCTCTTTTGCATCTGGTTCCCCTCTTTCTTGTTATCATTCCTGAAATAAAGGTGCCAATATGAAGAATGTTATCCCTGGAAATGTTTGGTAAAAAATAATAATAATCACTGGTCCTTCATTAAGTACAATAACTCATAGAACTTTAAAAGTCACTGAAGTATTACCAAAATTTCCCTTGGTCACCTTTAAAAATAAAAACATTATACAAGCATTATAAACTCACAGGTGAAGAAAACGGATCGCAAACTCATAGGCAGGGATCATATTTGCCATGTTCACATACCTGGTGAAGGATCCAACAAGCTCTCAAAGACCTTCAGGCATTAAACTGACAGTTAACCCCTGCCTGTGGATAAAAACTGTGGGTTTTAAATGGTAAACCTTTAATACTAGATTTGCTTACTCCTGCTAACTTATTTATTTGGCTACCTAAGATACAGTAGTTGAGGATAACCTTCCTTCCACTGTGGATTTACATATCCTATGGTTAAGCTAACAGATTTCAATTTGTCCAAGTATAACATAATTAGAAAGGTAAATATGCTGTAAAAAATATATGTATATATGTGCACATGAGATACTTTACAATCAAACAGTAATTTGGGATTATCCACGACACTTTTTTCCCTCCTTTAGTTAAATACAGGGACTAAATTTCACTCCTTGAGGGCAAAGGCTGCTTTATTTATCCATGATTCCCAAATAAAACCTAAAGCTGTGCCTTAGTACTTAACGGAATCATTTTTGCATTTTAAGATTTTCAAAGCAATTTCCTCTCAATAACCCTATAAGAAAGAGAGCAGATATATATATATAAAAATGTTGGGTTTTGAGTTAGAAATCAATCAACTAGAATTTGTCAAGCATCCATTACATGCCAGCCACTGGGGATACAATGACAAAAAAAGAAAAAAATCTACCCTCTAGGAGTTTACGCTCTATTGGAAACAACAGGCACATAATTAAGTCTATGTAATATAACCACAAGGTAAATTCGAGGGGTGGAGTGGGGCACTACTTGCTGTGGCAATCAAAAGAGGCTTCATGTAGAGGGTGTAGCATGAACACAGTTCTAAAAGAAAGAAAAGATTCAAAGAGATGGGGGGTGGGTGAGGTGAAAACGTATCCCAGCATAGCTAGGGCAAAAGGCCTGAGTCAGGAGATGGGAGTGTCTTTCCTGAAAGAGTAAGAAACTCAGTCTGGTTGAAAAAGAGAACATGAGAAGCAGAATGATACATAATTGAGGTTGGAAAGGTAGTTCAGAATTGGAAAGGACTTTTAAAAAACTAAAGAGAAGAGCTTATATAACGGGCAACCATTGGAGTTTGTTGAGTAAAATACAGACTTGTTAGAACTAAATTTTAGGAAAATAACTTAGGAACCCAATGAAAGTCAGTTCAAAGCCAGGCCTTCCACTTCTTAGCCAGGAGAACCAGGGCAAGAAACTTAACCTCTATGAGCCTTAAGCAACTCTTATCTCTAATTTATTCAATTCTAAGCAAGTTAGTATTTGCAGTTGTTAGAGGAATCTCCACATTTGGAGTTCACACCACTAAGATGAGAAGACTGGATAGTAATAATAATAACTGACATTTATCTTGGACTTTAGAAAGTACAATATACATACATTCTTTCACAGCAATTCTTTGAGTAGATAAAAATAAATATTTGTTGAATTATGAACAAAACAGGCAGGAGGGGAACTGAATCTGGTATCTCATAAGGACCCTAAGAACCTTAAAAATTAAGTATAAGTAATATAATTATTTAAGTGATAACTAATAGCAGACCAGATTAATTAGCAACCATTGGACTTCAGCAGTCACTTATGGAATACCTGCTTATTTTTTGGTAAATAAACAAAACACAAAGTAAACCTAATGAGGTAACTCCCTTTCCCCAAGCATCCCCAGATACCCCAGTCAATCAGCCAACATTTATTAAGCACCTACTATGTGATAGGCACAGTGCTAAGCACAGAGATACAAAAAAGGAATAAAAGTCCCTGCCCTCAAGGAACTCAGTCTAATGGAGGAGACAATATGCAAACAAATATATACAAATGTAAGCTGTATACAACATAAGTAAGAAATAATTGACAGAGAAAAAAAAACACTAGAATTAAGAAGTGTTTATTAAGGCTTCCTGTAGAAGATGAGATTTTAGCTGCAACTTAAAGGAAGCCAGAGAAGTTAGAAGGCAGAGATGAAGAGGGAGAGCATTCCAGGCATGGAAAGCAGCCAAAGAAAATGCCCATAGCTGAGAGATGAAATGTGTTGTCTGAGGAACAATCAAAGAGGTCACTGTAACTGGAATGAAGAATACAGAGCAGGTAGTAAGGTGTAGGAAAACTGGAAAGGTAGGAGGGAGCTAGGTAAAGAAGGGTTTTGAATGCCAAATAGAGGATTTTGTATTTGAACCTTGGAGGGGATAAGGAGCTATAGGAGTTGTGGGTAGAGTGGAGTGGGGAAGAGGTGGACATGATCTGCTTTGTGTTTTAGTAAATGCTTAAGGAAAATATTTTGGTGGCTGAATGGTAGATGGATTGGAATGTAGATGGATTGGAATGCAGAGAGATTGGAGGCAGGCAGACTGAACCACCACAGGCTATTGTAACAGTCCAGAAGAGAGATGATATGGATCTGCATCAGAGTAAGGGCAGTAGCAGATTAGAGAAGGTAGGAGTATTGGAGAAATATTTCAAAGGTGATATCAACAGCCCTTTGCAACAGACTGGATGGGATAGAGGGTGTGACAGATGAGAAGTTAAGGATATCTCTTAGGTTGCTGAGCCTAAGAGAATATATTTTAATATCTCTACTATATGACTAGTTTCAAGCTTTTCTTGTACTACTTCCATATTTTAATCCACATTAGTAGCATTCCCATTCATCAGCATACAAACATTTAAAGAAATTAAAGACATACTGAGATCACTGAGTCATGCTGTGAGCAAGACGGTGTTCTAGACATTCTTTATTCCTCAGAACTCTAAAAAATCCCCCCAAATTAAAATAATGCAAAAGAGATGAAATAATTGCAGCAATCACTGAAGAGCAAGGCAGTAAGATAACTTAAAAACGTACTGACAAATTAAAGCTTAGAATAGGCTAATCCCTGAGGTGCTCACTCAGCAATTCTCTCCTATAGCCCCATGGTCTAGCAGGGTGGCAAAACCTGACCCACAGGCTTGTGCTCTAGGATCCACTCAGCAATTTCCTTATTGTTGCTTCAGTTGCTGCCAGCTCACCCTGCCAGGACTCTCACCCCACCATTCTGTGGCAAGAAGCAGCAGATCTCAACTCAGCCTAATCCCATGTAGATCTGGGGAAGCATAGGAAAAGTCAAGTATTCTCTGCCTGGGGTGGAGGGAATAGGGGCAGGTTGCCAGGGTAGTGAATGCTATACCAGGAATTAAAGAAAAAGGAATAACATGCAATTAGAATAAGGTCTATCCCCCTAGAAGTCACAATGGGCAGTTACTGGCAGCCAGAATTTGGAAAATTCCTGAAAAGTGAATTTCCCAAGATAAGATTATGAGGTAGCTTTGAGGCCCATCCCTCTAGGGATCTGTCATCAAGGAAGGAGTCAAAGTGTGAGCCATAGGAGAAGACTGAAATCAACAACACACATAAAGTGTCTAATTTGTGCCAGGTGCTGTGCTAAACACTGGAGATACAAAGGGCAATCTTAGAGAGAAAATGCATAGAAACAATCTAAGAATCATAGGTCTTCCAGAAAAACACAATGAAATCAAAAGATTTCATTCCATTCTTCAGGAAATAATGCAAGAAAATTTCCCCCAGAAGTAGTAGAAACAGAGGACAAAATACAGATTGAGAATGCATAGGAAGCTGACATGGACAAACCTCAAATATAATTCAGCAAAAAACGTAGCCGAAAAACTTCAGACCTTTAACATCAAACAATCTCTGGCAAATAAGAGAAATTTGTTCACCTACCTTAGAAACTTAGTCCAAATTACTCAAGACTACTGCTTGTATACATAAAATCAAAGAATGTTTTGGAATAGGTATGCCAAAAAAAAAAAGATTTGTTTGCAGTTCAAAATTTCCATAATATTCAACAAAACTGGAACTAATCAAGCAATGAAAAAAGATGGATATTTTACTAAATGAAGAAATCTGAATCTTTTTTTTCCCCAAAAGAAGCCAAAGCTAGGCACGTAAATGAAAATATTATCAAATAAAAGAAACATGAGAAAACTAAATAAGTAATAGCAAGACTATGCAGTAAAATCAATGCTTTCATTGTCTATGGCTAGTTAAGGCAATTTCAAAAAACTCTCATTATCTCATTGGCTCTCAACCAAAGAGAAAATATCTATAAGCAAAATAATCTAAAAGGCAAAGGAGCTAAGGGAGTTTTTTTTTAAAAAAAGTCAGGAGAAAGGAAATAAATTAATAGTTCTTGGACTAAAACCCAATTCCCTCATAGTGAGTCAATATTTTTGGGGGGGGGCGGTGAGGGTAGGAAAATACAGAGGCAAAATACTCCATCAGAGAAAAGAGAGGAGGAATAAGGGGAGTTGGAGAGATAAGAAACATATTTTACCTGGAATAAGCTCAAAAGGAGACATGGGACTACAGGTTTTTTTTTGGTATCTAACCCTGCAATTGTAGACTTTGGAAGAATACCACAATAAGCAAGGGACCAGAAGTCAGGTCCCACTCATGTAGAGGAAATTCTCTGAAAGCACTGAGACATACTTCACATAAAAAGATCTATGTGTAAGAGGAGCAGGGTGTTTAGGACTGGACAATTCAGGAGACAGGGATCCTTGTTAGGACAGCTTCTTAGCCCAAAGCAAGAAGGTTCTGGGCTAATGTGGACAAACAAGATGCTATAAGGAAGATGTGAGTAAGGGGTTAGGAAACAGAATGTATGCACTGAACTTAGAATGAGCAAGAGGAAAACAAAAAGGTAAGGAATAGATGTAGGAAAAACAAGAGAAAAAAACAAAAGGGAACACTGGAAGGCAAGCTGGTAAAAATAAGGCTTAGACTAAAATTTTATGTCACAACAAGCTCAAAATGGACATATGACTTGGGTGTAAAATATGGAGTACCTTCCACTAAACTAGAGTGTTTCCTTCAAGAAGTAACATTTCTAGGACTGAGAGTCTTTCAAAAGAAGGCAGTGCCAAAAAAATTTTAAAGGAAATGAGAAAGGGACTAAGTGTGACATGAACAATTGCATAACAGGGTGGATGGCCAAGAGAACAAAGCTTCTGTCTTCCAGGAGCTCAACTTCATATGAGGGTCATAGAAGGAAACAAGTACCATGGACAATGAAGCAATGTCATTATCAAAAAATACGTGAAAAAAATGGTAATGTGGCCTTATGGATAGAGAGCTAAACTTGGAAGTCAAAAAGACTCAGATTCAAACTTTGCCTCTGTTACTTACTGTGCAGCAATGGACAAGTCACAAACTTTGTTATATATCAAGTTATAAATGGGATTCAATCTGTATATATGCTCTTGAGCTGCATTAAAAAAAGCATAGTTTCCAGGAATAAGGAGGTTAAAGGCCATTTGTCCTCTGGTATGGCCAGGATATATCTGCAGTATTGTGTATAGTTCTAGGTCCAGCAATTTAGGAAGGTCACTGATAAGCTGGACGAGGTACAATGCACAGAAGGGGAACCAGGATGATGAAGGACCTTGAATCCATGACATATGAGAACTGGGTAAAGGAAAAGCAGAGCTTTAGCTAGGAGAACATAGACTCAGACAGAGCCAGCCAAGCCACACCATGCCAACTAGCATTTATTAAATACTTAAAGTGTGGCAACCACTGTGCTAAGCACTAGGAATTTATAAATACGAGCAGACAGTCCCTGACCTCAAAGAGCTTATATTCTAATGGGGAAAAACAACACATAAAGGTAAGGAGGGAGGTGTTCTCCTTAAAGAGAAAACAGATCAGCCTACATAAAGCAGGTGCTGGTCTGACTACACCTACTTTGGCCCTTACAGGAAACCAAGGGGCAATGAGTTACACTGGTCTCAGGCTACCTGAACACTCGTCCACTTCTTGCTGGTACTCTGGCACCGAGCTGGCCTCTAACACTCTGTACATCACTCTATGGGGGTTGGCTCTTTCCCAAACACGGCTATGATGACCCAAAGCCTGGAAATGGTTTATGGTCCCTAATTACTAGTTATTTCTGCCTTGCAAATTTCACTGTTCAGAGCAAAGGCTGGCTTTAGGTCCAGTTGCTAGAATGCACACTGGCTTGCCTGACATGGCTTTTTTCCCGGTCTCTAAAATAGGGCTTCTGAAACCTTTTTTTGTGTCATGGACCCCTCTAGGCATTAAGGACATCATTTTCATTACAATCAAACAAATTCACAAACTCAAGGAAATCCGAAACTCCTCACTCTAGAGAACTCCACAAATTGAAAATTTACCCATGGACCTCTTCTCAGAATAAGAATAATAACAGTAACAGTAACAACTAGCATTGATATAGCATCTCTGTGCCAGGTACTGTGGTAAGGGCTTCACAAACATTATCTGAATAAAAAGAAAGTACACCCAATTACAAAGGAAACCAATTACAAAGAAATAGTAATCCAAAAAGCATTTAAAATTTCTTTTTTCACAGATTTCAAATCACTTTTCTACTTGGCTTCTGGTCATCTTTTTGTGCAGATCTGGACTAGGTAATTTCTGTCTTTCATATTCCTTAGCACTGGTCTTTCTGGGGCCCTTTCCAGATTTGCTGGGTTTATGTGGAAGACTGAGCTTGACAGATTTTCACATTGCCATCTTTACTCTAAGTCCCAGCATTAAACATTTTTTAAAAATAAAATTTATAGGTGACCAAGTGAAAAAAATGGGTTATATTTTACTTTGGTAAATAGAGCATATGCATTTATTTAAATATTTTCTCCAAATCTTGAAGACCTAAATTCCATAATATACAGCTTTCGAAATTAAAAATATCTCAGAATATTTTATATATACAAACTTCAGATAGTCATTTTAAGTTGGAATTGGAAAATTAGGGATTATCATAGTTCTTCTTTCATTGTTTCAAATTATTTGAGTATCATCTATGTGCCCAACTCTACACTAAGGAAGCCTCCAGTAACATGAAAGAGCAGGTTCTTATCACTGCACTACTCCAAAGCCTTCAATGGATCCCCAATGTTTAGCAATAAACTTCATCAGGCTCCTTAAGTATATCCTTTTTAGACTCATACTACATCCATTCGCAGACACTGAATTCCAACAAAACTGAAGCACCAAGACCTACTTCCATGTGACTGACCTTGGCCAAGTCACTTACATTTTTTTCATCTATAAAATAAGACGGACCTAGATGCCACCTGATGTTCTTTCTACTTATACGTTTGGTATCCTAAGATGAAATATTCCTCAATATTTACCCATTGAAATATTATGTATATAGTAATACCATTCTTCATGGCTGAGTCTTGAAATACCATATCCTTAATAATGCTTCAGCCCTTATACCTTTAAAACAATAGTACTCTTTTCTCTCCTCTGAATTCTCATAGCATTTGATATTTGTTGTGCAATTATTCTACTCTATTCCATATTATAAGTATTTGTGCATATGCCTTCCTATTTCATTATAAGCCCCTCAAAGCCAGGGATGATTTCCCCTTGTTCGTCTTTGTCTAATGCCCCTTGACATCTAGCATGTTTTGTACCTGGTATGTATGTACTCAATAAATGTCTATTGAATGAGTGAAAGTTATAGTGCGTGGACAGATAAATTTCAGACTATTCAGAAAGTTATACTGAAGAATTTCAAACTTATAAATTGGCAACAAAATCTTCAAATAATGTTGAAAGTAGGAAATTTTTAAGCAAGAGAGTCTATTCTCTGATATCTTTTACAATGGAAGGCTTGGCTCCTCATTGTGCTAATGTCTCCGTGATCCCAGGAATAAACACCAGTTTGCCTTGTTAAGGTTGCTCATTCCTTGAGGACAGAGTCCAGGCCTTAGTCCTCTTTGTATTTTACTCCCCATCTAACACAATGTCTTGCACATGCTGTAGTAAATGTTTGCTGAATGGACTTGATAAATACACCAGACCTGTAGGACACGGCATGGCAACAACTGAAGGGTAAAAGGTAAAAGAGTCATTCATGCATCTGGATAAGCAATGGTACTGGATGCAAAGGGCCCCTGTTTTTCAAAGAATACAGTATTAAAACAAGAACCAACTGAAAAACAGGACTGTATAGAATTTCATTTTCCAGCCAAGGGCTGTAATGCTCTCCTTATATAAAAGGAGGCATACCTTAGCAAGTAACCCACTGAAATACTCCAAAAGCCTAAAATATGAACAGTTTGAGACAAGAAATATAGAAGTATTCCAATATTTTGCCAATGAGTTAAAAGAATGAACACCTTCTAAGTTGGGCATGGCTTTACCAACTCTCTCAAAATGTTCTCCTGATTTATGTTTACTCCTAGACCTTTCAGCAAAAAGGTCAGTACTACTAATTGCTTCTTGCTGCTCCAATTCATTAACTGTTACACTATGGAACACACTTGAGAAATACTTTGGGCACATAGAAACTCTAAAGCCTGTTTTAAACTACCCCCATAAATACAGTATTTTACTTAACCCTCCCCCTAAGAGAGCTTAGTATCTTTCAATATATAAAAGCTTACATTCTTTGCAGCTCCTGGGTTAAGTCCAAATTTTGACATTTTGAATGACTAGTATTTGTACAAACTAGTGATGGAAGAGTTGAGCTATATTTAAACCTGAATGTGCCAAAATGATACAAATGAACAAACTGTAAGGCTACTTCATGGAAAAATATACAAAAGTACTGAATATACAACAGAAATTAGAAAATCTTATCTGCATGAACTATAGCAATTTTTAAGGAGCCACAACCCTGTGATACAAATCTACAATCTAATTAATAATCCTACAAAACAAGCAAAAGTAAGATATGGCATACCTGCAGAAAAAAAGTTTACCTGCAATAAATGCTTCAGATCACAGGATAAAAATTTCACCATCTATGTGAGAATGTATTGGACTAATAAAAATATATTTGACAAGCTATCTTTTTTAATATGAAGATGCTACAGACCTACCCATGTGCTTTGGACTGGTTTTCTTTTAGTGTCAATAGGTTTTTTGCTAATTCATAAAACCACATTTTCCCAGTGACCAACTCTCCTTTTGATCACATCACTTATTTGTGAATTATTATATGTCAGTCAACAAGAATTTATTAAGTGCATATTAGCCAGGAATTGAGATCCCTGAGGATACAAAGAAAGGCAAAATGATCCCTCCCTTCAAGGAGCTGACATTCTGATAGAGGAGACAACATGCAAAGAACTAGGTATATGTATGACATACAGACAGCTATTTTAAGGGGCTCAAGTACTTACTAAGTGCTATTTTGTTCTTATTAAATATATATCTATGTTGGTCAGCAACAAGTATTTATCTAATGCTGCCTAAGCTTGGTGTCATGGGGAACAGAGAAGAATAAGACATGGTCTTTATTCCATTAAGGGGCTTAAAATCGAAATGGAGGAACAACTAATAACTATAAAAACTTACATTTCTATATTTTGACAAAAGCCTCAATGTGGTATCTTATAATGGTATGCAGGGGGCCGTGATTTCTCAAAGCTTATTTCAACAGAGCACAAAAAACTTTCATATCTTACCAAGCTGAAAAAGTTTCATGTAAGGACCAACAATTAACTGTATAACTACCATTCAAAAACTAGCCCACCTAAGTTTTGAGAGGCTCATCAAAAGAAGGTTAGCCACAAAGCAATGAGTTTTTCTGCCATGGTAGTTCATGAATACCACCTATGAAATTGTAATGGAGTTATGTTATGCAAAGATGTGGTGCAAGATGTATGCACCCTCCGTGTTTTCCTGAATGACTAGTGTTTTATGGTCTGCAAAGTATTTTCCATACATTATCTCATTTGATCTTCAACGTATCCATTTTTAAAGTGCCCAGAGACACCACTTTGCCCAAGTTCATAAAGCAGGTGAGTCACAGAATGAGTCAAGAGCAACAGAACTGCAAAGGATCTAAAAACATCACTGTACCTAAGCAAATCCCCTCATCTCACAAATGAGGAAAAAGGTTGGACCCTAATACTTACCCCAGGCTACAGAGTAATGAATGACTGAGCAAAGACTCAAATTAAAATCTTGTGATTTCAACTCCTGCGCTTTTCCCACTATTCCACAGCTGCCTCTAATATATGAAGTAATAGTAAATGATAAAAGACAGAATATAAGTACTTAAGAGGGAGCTAAGAAAAGGAGAAAATCAGTGAGGCCTAGAGCACATGAAAAATGCTTCACATAGGAGGTTGACCTTTAATGGTACCCTAAAGGATGGAAAGATTTGACTCAGATGAAGGAAGAGGGTAAATACAATACATTCTGGTGCCTTTTCTCTGTTAATTATTTCCCATTTATCATGTAAGTAGATCGTTTGATATATTTTTGCATGTTGTCTCCCCCATTAGACTAACTTCGTTGAGGGCAAAAACTGTCTTTTGACTTTTTGTATTTCCCACCGCTGGTCACGGTGCTTAAATGCAAATCAAAACAACATCAACAAATTGGCAAAGATGAAAAATTCACTTACAACAAATTGGCAAAGATGACAAAAAATGGCAGCATACTGGAGGGTGTCTCAGATATTTTCCATTATTTTGGAATCTCTTCCTCCTAGGAGAGGGATCTTGAAAATTATTTCCCAAGTGCCTTTAAATTTTCACTGTGAATTTCAGATTTTCTTTCTATGTATTAAATAGTAAGTCAAGTTTGTATATTCTTTGATCTTAATGGCTTAATGGCTACCAGCATCCTCCCAAGTGGCTTGCAACTTATGAGTCATCTTTCTTATGACTCCTCATCTCTCACCTCCCCGATCATCATCAGCTGTCATGTCCTGTCACTTCTATCTTTGTAATATCTCATCTATACACCCTCTTCTCTCCTCTGACACTGCCGTCACCTTTGCAAATTTAGATCTTTTATCACTACACCCCTGGACTACTGCAATAGCCCCATGGAGGGGGTCTCACTGCCTCAAATCTCTCCCCACTTCAGTCCATCTTCCACTCAGCTGTCAAAATGATCTTCCTAAAGCTCACTGGACCATATCATAACCCTCTCCCACTTTTCAATAAACTCCAGTGGCTCCCTTTTTCCTCCAGGATTAAATATAAAATTTGTTTGGCTTTTAAACCCCTTCATAACCTGGTCCTTTCCGATGTTTCCAGTCCTGCACAGTACCTCTATGGACTCTTTGATCCTAGGACACCAGTCTCCTTGCTGTTCCTCCCAAGTAACACTCCTTCTACCAATTTTGAGCATTTTTTCCCTGGCTCTCCCCCATGCCTAAAACTGTCCCTCTCCTCATCTTCCCTGGCTTCCTTCAAGTCTCAGCTAAAGTCTCACCTTCTGCAAGGAGCCTTTCTTAGTCTTTCTCATCCTTAGTGCCTTCCCTCTGAAGAGAGACTACCCTCCCTCCCCCATTTATCTCGTATGTATTTTGTTTGTACATAGTTGTTTATATGTTGTTTTCCCTCACTAGACTGTGGATGCAAGAGCGGTTTTTTCGCTCTTTGTATCTCTAGGATTTAGTACAGTGATTGACCAATAGTAGCTAGGTGACTGACCAACCAGCACCATTCTCTTACTTAGACACTGAGGTCTATTAACCTAATATGGTCAAATATAATATAATAAATTCAACCTGTAATTTTCAAAGGTTTCCTACTCATCTTTGATTCTTTCTAGCTCTCCTTTTCCTCGCTTAAAAAAACTTTTAATGAGCCTCTATTCTTTTTCCTTCTTTCTTGGGGGGGCCACCTTATCTCTGACCCCCAAACCTCACACACAAAACACTTCTGTGCCTTTGCCCTGGATGACCTCCATGTCTGACACACTCTCCCTGGGAATGCAAACATGAAAAACAGCAGTCTGGCACTTCAAGTTGCTTCAAATTTAGAAGGCAGAATAAAATAGACACAAGGCAAAATGGGATAAGTAAAAACAAAATACAAAAATGTATGGAGAAAGGGAAAGCAGTATGACAAAAGCCAAGGTGGACCCCAAATTTAATACAAGGAAATCAACATGAGGAATTCAGGAATCCATAGACATTTCAATGACCTTAAGCTATAAGAAAGTCCAGCTTTTCACACCAATGTTCCCTAAGATCATGTAATACCAGAATCTCAAGGGGAAAAAAGTAGATGTACCCTTAAGAGCAACACCAAGTTACACAGTATTTATATCCAGACCACCACCTGGTGCCTGCCTTGCCCTCACCCCTTTCAATTCTTGCTCCCCTTCATGTGTCAATGTAAGTTCCTTGAGGGCAGAAGCTATCTTGCTTGCTGTTCCCTGCATTTAGCACTGTGCCAGAAACATGGTCAGTGCTTTAAAAAAAATCGTTTTTCATTCATTCTTCATTCCCTTCAAGACCCAGCCTAATACATGTGGCCTTCCCTGATTTCTTTACCCATTCCAACTGAGAACAAGGATCACTTTAGCTTTTTCAAATTTTCTAATAATACCTTGTTCTAGTTACCTTTTTTTGCCTCATTTATTTCCTACTTTTTATCATGCTTATTTGTAAGCCTTACACCTTCCTATTATTCAGTAAGCTGCTTTAGGTAATAAACTTCCATTTTTCATCTTTATACAACGAACACTTTACTTAATGTCTTAATAAGATACTTAATTAAATGTCCACTAAAATTAAATCAACATGGTAGGCATAATAAGGTTACATTTAGCAAATTACCAAAAATACTTTATGAAAAATGACAGAAAGGGACTCAAGAACATCTACTGTTTGAAAAGGAAGTGTGCCAGTACAGGATTCAAATTAAGAGTCAATGGAAGGGCAATCCTAGTGCTAAAATGAATATCCTTGGGGATATCAAAAGAACCAAAGGAATGTTTATAGGGGGAAATGGATCCTGACAGTGCTGAATTATAGATCTGGGCAGTACCATAAGATCTAGAACTGAAAAGTACCTCAGAAATCATCTAGTCCAGGGGTGGAGAACCTGCGACCTCGAGGCCACATGTGGCCTTTTGGTCCTCAAGTGTGGCCTTTAAAAAATAATTTGTTCTGTGAAATCTGGATTTAGTCAAAGGGCCGCATTTGAGGACCTAGAAGGCCACATGTGGCCTTGAGGCCATAAGTTCCCCACCCCTGATTATAGTCCACCCCCTCATTCCTCATTCATAGAAGAAAATAAGGTCCAGCAATGGGATTAGACTCCACTTTTTCCAATTTCCCAACCAGTTTCCTTCCCAGGAAACCATGGTGGCCTGCCTGATCTTTGAAACGACAATGAGGCAGGCATCCCATTTTACATGATTGCTGATGGTCATACAACAGGCAAAGGCTTGAACCTAGGTCTAGAGTCTATTCCATTCACCCATACTAGCTCTGTATGGCCAGAGAGGTAAAGGAACTTATTTGCCCCAAGCACAAGTCCTCTCACTCTAAATCCACTGTTCATTACACTCTGTCACAGATATCTCAGCCTAGATTCTGCTAGAGAAAAAGTACTTAACCTTATTTGTATCACAGACCCTCAGACAATAGGATGGATGTTATAGACTCCTCTGAAAAGTATTTTTAAATGCATAAAAGTCATAGGATTACAAAGGAAATCAAATATATCAAAATTCAGTTACTAAAATATTTTTAAAAAATAATTCACAGACCCCAGGTTAAGAAGTCCTGCTTCACAGTTCAAATCTACCTTCTTTCCTTTCTGAGACTAGATTTCTCAATTCCATCCAGATCATAGTAGCTACCCAAGTTGCCTGGAAGGAAAGCTCTGACTGGCTCATTTCTAATCTGGGTCTGTTCTCCCCTCCTTGGACAGGTTGGTGGTCCTCCACTTCTGAGGGCCCACAATACTGGTGCCGACTTAGTTACACAGCTGATCAGCTTAGAATGCTGCAGTTCATCGTTCCCAAACTTAAGCAATCCACCTGCTTCAGCCTCCATAGTAGCAGGAATTAGAGGTCTGTACCACCATGCACAGATCTTTGCTATTTCTTCATTTGTAAAATAGGGGGTTTGGATTAGATGGCCTCACAGGTTCCTTCTATATCTAGATCTGGCTCAGTTAATATTAAAATGAATTCTCATTACCCGAAAACACACCAACAGAGAACAAGGGGAAAGATCTAAATGTTATGTTTTCCACAGGAAAGCAGGACTAGTCACAGGAAAAAAAAAAAGATTTGATTAAATATAATTTTAAATGAAGCTCATTCAAGTAATTCATTAGTCATTCTAGCAACTGGAACTATATAATGATGCAGTGCTGATATTCTAATAGGGGAGAAGAAACAAGTGTCCCTTCTGAACTTTAAGGTCTTTGAAGGGCATTGAGGGGTTAAATGAGAAAAACAGAGGACCTGGGGATGGAATGGTTCTGTTCTGAGGGTCTGAAGAAGAGGAAAATGGAGAATTTTTAAAAAGACACTAATGAAAAAAAAGAGGAAGAAGGAGGAGAGATGAACTTGCTATTTCTCATAACTAGGTTGTGAGAAGACTATATAAACATGGAAGGTGATATGGGGGCAGCAGGCACCAAGTGAACTTCATTCTTATCTGAAATGGACAAAGTAGAGTTGAACATATACAGAGCAACACAGACAGTTTGGTATAGAAATACACAGGACTCAAAGAACAGAGATAGGGAGGTAAGGGTTAAAAGGGAAGATTATAGCAGAGAGGGTATAGCTGCAAGCAAAACAAACTTCCTCATGCTAATGGGGAATGGAAGGGGACAAGGTGGGGGGGTGGGAATCTAAGAAAGGTTCATGAATTGGGGAATGGCTAAACAAGTTATGATGTACAAATGTAGTGGAAAATTATTTCACTAAAAAATGATAAAATAGATTCTTTCATAGAATTCTAGGTACTACAAATACAGGGTGTTCCTAAAGTCTGGACACACAGGCAATTGATGACAATGTGGAGTTAATTGCATCGAGTTCACATGAATCTTGCAAAGCGCATCAACCTTTGCATCACAAATGATGGAAATCATATTGAAGATGTTATTTGTTAATATTCCAATTAAATAAAATGTTTTTGAAAATTTCATTCATTTCTTGAAAATATGCATTTTTGCCTATGTGTCCAGACTTTAGGAACATCCTGTAGATGAAGAGTGAAGTGAGCTGAGCTGGGGAACAATTTATACAAGAACAACACTAAAGAAAAACAAACTTAAAAGCCTAAACTCTGATCAAAGCAATGATCAACAACGTCTCTCCTGAGGACCTATGATAAAGTTATAGATCTACCTCCTGACGGGTGACAGACACAAGGTACAGAAAGACACACATTTCTGGACATGGTCAGTAAGGATACCCCTCTCCCTTTCTAGCACTGTGCCATGCCAGAGCCCATGTGAAAGGCCAGGTATCAGGAAGAGCAATACCATCAGGGCCTATTCGTATCTTGCCCTTTCCTTTCATCCAGGCTGCTTGACTACTCATATTCCTTCTGATGAGATGGAAGACTACTAAGGCTGACCATCTGCCCTGGCTTTATTCCCCACAGAGCCCAGCACTGTCATCTTAACTACCTATGAAAGCTAAGGAACTTTGGCACTGACATCCACTGCACCTCCACCCTACTGTAACAATGTGGGGTTTCCCATTTGCCCAGCAGCTGAACTTTCTTTTAGATGTTGTCTTCCTCAATTAGAGTTTAAGTTCTTAAGAGCAAGGACTTGAGATTTTTCTATTTGTATCTCCAGGCCAAGCAAAGTACCTGAACATAATAAGCACTTACAAAAGCACTTGTTCATTAGTTTGTTTAGCCTGACTATGTTTATTCACTACAAGGGTTTTTTAACTAGGGAAGAGGTGAAGGGGGAGGGGAGGGAAGAGGAGGTACAAGGAGAAGAAAAAAAGAAGGGTATTAGCAATAACGATGCTCAAAAAAGAGGGCCATTAAAACACTTTGAACAGAAGGAAAGTTTGTAAGAAAGCACAGAGAAGGAAGAAATTTTTTAAGTAATATGTGGAATTATAAATGGAGATTCAAGGATTAATTTGCAATTCTTTTTATTTTCTATGTATGTGAAAATGTTTTTTACTGTTTAAATTCAGGATAAAATAAAATTGTAAAGCGTATTATATAAGTTAGAAAACTAAAAAGCTGATTATAATTTTATGAAGGAATTTGGTACTAAATCAATTCAAACTTTATAAGAACTAATCAAAGCAAGAAAATGATGTGTACTCTTCTAAGGGATAACAGACAAAAACATTTAACAAACTTTTGATTAAAATTAAGACAGTAAACTAAAACCTAAAACAATCCCCAGTAGAGTGTTAATGTAGTAGAGCTACAAATAAAAACAAAAGAAACAGACAAGGCCAATTAAAGCAATTTTAAGGTGAAAACGGAGGGTATCTGAATCTTGTCTAAAATTTGAGACTCTTTTGTTCTACAATTAAACTCAAAACTTTACATTATTGTTTTTAATACAAACAATAAAGTATTCATTAAAGAAATAATGATAAAAGAAAAATTAATGAACTTTAATTCATAAATATTTGATCTTAATAGGGAAAAAAGTAATGCAAAATTGAGTAAAAGACAAGGAAAAATGCACAAACAGTAAGAATTTGAGACCGGTAATGTCTTGTAATATTCAATTAAAATTCATCGTTGTAGTCTTCTGTTTTAAAATGGGAGGCTTCTACTAATTTAGCCAAAATACTAAAGAGTTATATCACAACATTTTCTTCATTCAAATCAAATTACTTTTTCTCTCATCATAAATACACAAAGGACTTTTGATGGAGCAATTTTCTGTGCTTATTACCAGCCCTAGGGTATTTCTGTATGCAATCTCAGTTTGGAAATAGGATAATATCAGTTCTCAAAATGCCAAACTATTGGCAGAAGCTTCATGTCTAACAGAACCTCTATGCTCTACCATGTCTTTTAAGTTGTGCTCATTTCAACAATATAACTGAGAGCACCTGTATGCTTTAAAATATAAAAATGTATTATTCAGTGATTTATTCAATCTAATTTTTACCCAGTCTAAGAATTAAAGGCTAGTGTAGGAAAAATCACTTTTTTCTGAACACAGTTACTAAACTGATTTGAATTATTGGTACCTTTAATTTTAAGAGACTGCTATGATTCAAATTTTTTTGTAAAAAAAGAATTCTATTTTCCCCACTGACTTCCACTGTAAGATCAGACATGTCTTCTAAGTAAGAAACGCCTCGCTCTACATCCTACATCCTCTACGCTTCACACACCAAATGTTTAAGTTAAAATTTCTAACAAAAAGGATTTAACCCCTCTGACTTTTTGGTTCCTCACAGATAAAATTAAATGCTATATGACATCTGTATCCTAGAACAAAGGGTGGAGTGTGTTGGAAAGGCAAAATGGGCTCCTCAGCACTTAGTTCAACAAGTGCCCTTAAAGAGTTTGGCTTTTGTTTGCGTTGAGTGATTCAGCTATTTCATTGAATCTTGTTAAGTGCTAAGCCCCAGGCCCAAGATTTGGGTGTCCTTGGTGCCTCCTTGCCTCAGGGGAGGGCTTAGTTTAGACATGAGTTTGAGTGACATGTGGGTGGGGCTCCTGGACCACGTGGGTGAGTCCGTCTCTTTGTGGCAATTTTGGGTCGTGTGGGTGAGTCGCATGTGTGACTCACCCCTGACGCTGAAAGATATAAAAGCTAAGGGTTGGCCTCTTCTTCCTTGGAGCTCTGAGACGCAGCAGGAGTGGCGTGTGACTCCGAGCCAGCCTTGTTGAGCTCCCGGCTGAACTCAGATGTTAATAGTTCCTTGGTTACTATGAATTGTATTGGGTCTGTCTGTTTCTAATTTGTCTAAGGGCTCTTGAGATGGTGTTGATGAAGAG
>CM053623.1:203436537-203480354 GCA_028646595.1 Phalanger gymnotis
GGAAATGGGGAGAAAATTTGTAATTCAAACGCCTGTGAAAATCAATGCTGAAAACCAAACATGTCAAAAATAAATTAAAAAAAAAAAAGGAAAAAAACATAAAACCAAAATTGTACCTGTAGAAAATTAATAGTCAATACAGAAAGATAGATTGTGTTAAGGGAAGGGAATAAGTATTTATTAAGTGCCTACTATATGTCAGGGGCTGAGTTAAGCACTTTAAAAATCCTATCTTAAATGATCCTCACAACAACCCCTGGGAGGTAAGTGCTATTATTTTCCCCATTTTACAGTTGAGGAAACTAACCCAAGGTCACACAGCTAGTAAATATCTGGGACGAGTTGAACTCAGGTGTTCCTGGTTCCAGATCTATTGACTTGTACCAAATAGCACCCTAGATACAATGCACAATATCCATTCTCTCATATTCATTCAAGGAACATCCATTAAGCACCAATCAGATAAGGAAGTTTTGTTTTTTTTTTTACCACCCATTCACAACAGCAACGACAAAGAGTGTCCCACCTATGTGTTAAGATCATACAAGGTTACCTGACAGGTTCAACCACACACACAGCTTTATTTAATTATCCTGTGATTATCAATATCAAACAAGGCCTAAAACAGAAGATAAACTGCTCATCAAAGGTCATTTGCCATACTCATGGAGAATGTTGCATACAAAGTTTCAATTTGAGAGATTCCCTAAAGATAACAAGGTTCTCCAAATGCTCTTGGTTTGCATATGGTATTATATTAATTACATCAATTCTCAGAATATTATAGAGCTTCCTAAATGATATCTAGGACCAGTTAAAAGGAATCAGTCTAATAATCAACACAGGAAAAACTAAAGCATGCCTACCATCCAGGCTATGGTATGCAACTGAAGGAATAGCATATAGATAATCTGTCAATACATATCAGAGAATGTTAAGAGTTGTTGGAAGGGCCCTCAATAGCCACTTGTCCAAACTAGAAAGGAATCTCCAATATAATTATTCAACTAGACCATACAGCCTCTGTTTGAAGACTTGCAAGGGGCTGAAACCCACCATTTCCCACTTCTGGATAACTTTTTCCTGTTGGCTTCTAGTTCTACCCACTAGGGCAGAAGTCCTTACCTGAGATCGATGAAATATATATAGATGCAGATATAGATAAATATATTTCAATGTAACTGTTTCCTCTGCAAGCCTATCTATTTTAATTTATGCATTAAGTACATCATTCTAAG
Source organism: Phalanger gymnotis (assembly GCA_028646595.1). Lineage (NCBI taxonomy): Eukaryota > Metazoa > Chordata > Mammalia > Diprotodontia > Phalangeridae > Phalanger > Phalanger gymnotis. The sequence continues at coordinate 203,437,776 of CM053623.1, forward strand.
AAGGGTGTCCACAGGCTTCACCAGAATGCTAAAGGAGTCCATGACACAAAAATGGTTAAGGACTCCCAGTCTGGAGCCAAAGAGAAAAAGTTTAATCCTTCCTTCCACCCTATAGCCCCTCAAATACTGAAGAATGCTATCATATCTCCAATGAATCTTCTTTTCTCCAAGCTAAAACATCCTCAGCTCCTTTCAACTGATCTCCTATGGCATGGTTCTTCAGCACCTATGTTGGAGAGATATTACAACTGGATCCCGAGCTAGGCCTAGAAATGAAATGACTAGGAGGGGAAAAACAAGCTGGATTTTGAGAGATTTTGTCTAAGCTGCAACCTGATACAAAAAAAAAAAAAAGAAAAAAACCCTACTTCTTAAATTATCAACATTCTTCCAGCACTATTAAAAGGCTATAAATCATGGAATGTTAAACTCTCCAAAGGATTAAAACTGTAGAGGTGACCCAAAGAACAATCATGAGCATTAGTAGACTTGCACACAAAAAGTTGCATAAAAGAGATCATTCAGGAAATATATGATCAGAAAAGAAAGTAAGATGGTCACACAGCAAGAGACTGGATAGTCAAGAGCTTCACTGACAGCCACAGAATTTAAAGGACTTTGGGTATGTTGAGAAGTTCATCTACGGAGAACTCATAAGAGTATAAGGACAAGAACTGCACAGTTGAGAAGGTACAGACATTGCCACCTATGCCTCTGTAATGAGTACCAGACATTGCTGAGATCACCAATCGAAGAATTAAATACATAGAACACAAATGTTAAACTGGAAGAGATATGTTAAGACTTTTTTTTTTAAAAGTCCCTTGACTTCACAGAATCTACTAGGGGAAATAACACATAATGATAACACATAATACATTAATACATTACAGATACAAACTGAGTGCTATGCAGGGCTGGGGACTTATTATTACACTGTGGATATACAGTCAGGTTTGGGGGAGGGGGACAATCAGGACGGGCCTCGTGAAAGAAGTGACATTATAGCTGGACTTTTAAGGAGGGATAGGAATTTAATGGGTAAAGATGGATAAAGATTCCAGGCATAAAGATTAACAACAACAAAAGAGCAGAATACAGGGTATATTAAACAGGAAGAGAATAGGCCTGTCTGGCCAGAATATAGCTTATGTGGAAGCCAATAGGAGATGAGCTTGAAAAAGTAGGATGCCGTCAAGCCTGTGGAATTAAACTAGTTGCTGGGCAATAGGGAGCTTCTAAAGAATTGTGAGCAGAAGGGTGATATAACCAAATCTATGCATAATGAAGATGATTTTGGCAGCTGTATGAAGAAAGGACTAAGGGAGAAGTGGTAAAATAACTATTAGAAGGCCACTCCGATGGTATAAAAATATGACAATGAAGGTCTAGGTAATAAAGTGGTGATCATGGCAGATCTTTGTTTTACACTTCATTTGATATTAATAATCAGAGCAGCACTGAATAAAGTTATTTATGTTTTCCTCAGTTATTTTCTATCATTTCACAATTACCTCACTTAAAACATGATAAGTTCTCAGGGACAGTTCTCACATACACAGTAAATGCACAATCAAGATAAAATATGATAAACTCAGTTTTGACCTCAGAGCTCCTTTTCATTTTGTACTGTTTTAGATGAACCATAAGCGACAGGACAAAACAGGAATTGTTCATATAAGAGAACTGCTATACAATATCATATAATTCAAAAGCAAGTGAATATGGTAATCATAAACTTATCTGTCTAGTGTCTCTCCTTTCTAGGAATATTATTACTCTTAATCTCATTTCCCCTTACTTCTGTAATAATCTCAGTTAATATTTCACATTTAAATAGCACTTTTAAGATTTGAAAAAGCATTTTACACACATTATTTCATTTAGTCCTCACCACAACCCTGCATCCTAGTAGCTATGATTATCCTCATTTTGCAAATGAGGAAATTCAGGCGGGAAGAGGTGAAGCAACTTGCCCAGGGATGCAAAGCCAGTGAGTGCCAGAGGTGAGACTTGAGCCTCAGTCTCTATGACCGATGTCTTCTCTCCAGGACACACTACACAGTAAAGACATTTTCCAGTTCTTTTTCCTCTTCCTGACCTCTCTATTCTGTTAAGGGCACAGACTAACCTGGGAGAGTCACCCAGCTTCTCAGAGTCATTCTCGGCTCTTCTCTCTCAGGTCAATTCTATTTCCACAACATAGCTCCCATCTGCCCCCACTCACAGAGTAAACAACTCAGTTCAGGCTTGAGCACCTCTCAATTCGGCTATTATAACACCTTGGCATCATTCTAATGTGCTTCCCTGCCTCATGGCTCTTGCCTTTCTAGTCCCTCTTCTATAAACGGATATTCCATAGCTCTGACCAGGTCATTGCCCAGCTTCTAGAATAAACAACAAATAGCTCTGATTGATTCTTAAAAGCCTTGACATTTTGTCCAAGGACTACCTTTCCAGATTTACTGGATATTACTGTCTTTATTGCCAAACTGGCCTACTCATTTACCTTCATGACATTACACATTCCATGTCTATGCCTTTGCACAATGCTGTCCCTCGTAAATGAAATGAATTCCCTCCTCACCACCACTTCATATACTTCCTAGCCATATTCAAAGTGCAGCTCAGGTGCCCTCTATTATAGGAAGCCTAGCCTGATTTTCTCTTCCCTGCCCCCAGCCCTGACACTTATTAGTGGCCTCCCCCTAGAAATTACATTACCTATATTTTATGCTTAATTGTATATGTGTTATGTCCTTACAACAGAACGTAAGGTCCCTGGGGACAAGGATCGTTGGTTTTTGTATTTGTATACCCAGAACCTAGCATGCTGATCACAATCTGTTATTCCACCTCTCCTTCTGCCTTGCAACCCCAAACCTTATTCTTCATCATTCTCACAGTGATGACAACCCCTTGACCCCCTCAGTCCTCTGCCAGGCCATCACTCTTTTGATGGTTATGTTCTCTTCCCTTCCTCTTCTTGACTCCTTAGTGAACCAGTTCAATTCTACACCATCCTCTTTTCTTAAATCCTTTGTCCCTTATCCTATGCCAGTCTTGCCCTGCCCAGCCTCAGCTAACAACTGCTGGCATTGCTCCTACTCACCTGTTGCCAAGTAAGCCAGAGAAAAATCATAAAACCCTGTTGAGTGGGCCCACGTAACAGTAATCTAAACTGGGCTCTCACTGAAGCAAGGAAATCTTTTTTATGCCACCCAACGTCCCACTGCCCACAGCAGCTTTTCCACACCTTTTCATACCTTCTCAAACTTTCCATGACTCCCCTCTTCCCACCCTTTCAGCTGAGAACCTTGCCTCACAGCTTACTGAAGAAACCGAGGCCATTTGCCTAGAGCTTGCTCTTCTGCCCTCCTTCTCATCTTATATCACTCAAATACCTTCCTACCTCCATTTCACTCGAAGAGATGGCTCTTTCCCAAAGCCCTACCTCTATTATCCCCACTGTCACACATATCTTCAATCTCCCCTTGTCTAATGGCTGCTTCCCTACTACTCACAATCATTCCCATGTGTCCCTAGTCTCAAAAAACCCTCTCTTATACATCCATCCCCTCTAGCTACTGTCACATCTTTCCTCCCTTGGAGAAGGCTGTCTATAATAGCTCTTTTCCTCTGACTTTCTTCTCAACAATTTTTAGTCTAGCTTCTTACCCTGCAATTGCAATGGCTCTTTCCAAAGTTACTAGCAGTCTCTTGGTTTCCAAACTAATGGCCTTATCTCAGTTCTCCCAATTCTCCTCCCCATCTAACCAATCCTTCTCATTCTCCTTTGGTGAATCTTCATTCAGGTCCCACTTATAGTGGGCGTTCTACAGGGCTCTTACCAGGGTCCTCTTCTCTTTTCCCTCTTTCTAGACCAGTCATCATGAAGTCAATTATCACCTCTATATTGATTTATTTGTCCAGCCTTTGCTAAATTCTAGTCTCACATCTCTACCTCCTTACAGGTCGTCTTGAATTGGATGGGCCAAAGAAATCTTAAACTTAGTATGTCCAAAATGGAACCCATTATTTTTCCTCTAACTTCCCTATTACTGTCAAGAACGCACCACCACCCTCCCCCAATCACCTAGGCATGTCATCCTCAACTCCTCAATCTCTCTCATGCTGCTCTCATATCCAATCTGTTGCCAAGGCCTATTGGTTTTACTTTTATTGCAACTCAATCTATCCTCTGACATTGCCACTACCCTGGTGCAGGCCATCATCACATCTGTGTCACAAGTCTCTTCCCACTCCAGCCTTTCATCCACTCAGCATCAAAATGATCATCCTAAAAAGGGGGTCTGACCACTTCACTGTCCTATTCAATAAACTCCAATGACCCCCTAATCGCCTCCAGGATCAAAAATAAAATCATCTGGTGTTCAAAGCCCTTAATAACCTGCCCACCCATCTTTCCAGTTTTTTATACTTTTCAGCCCCACCCCCTAGACTGCCTATAAATCTGGTGACACACACTGGCCTTCTAGCTACTCCTCTCACAAGACACTCTCTCTGCTCTGGATGTTTTCTCTAACTGTCCCCCATGCCTCCATCTCTCTCCCTCAATTCCACTTCATGGCTTACTTGGTTTCCTTCAAGTTATGGCTAAAATCCCACCTTCTGCAGAAAGTCTTCCCAAATCTTCCAATCCCTTAATTCTAGTGCCATCCCTCTGTTATCGCCAATTTATTTGTATATATTTTGTTTGAACATAGTTGTATGCGTGTTGTCTCTCCCATCATCCATGAGTTCCTTGAGGGCAGACAGCATAGCACCTTGCACATAGTAAGCATTTAATAAATGTTTATTGATTGATTGATAGAAACATTAAACTGGTTACCAAATGAGATAGCAGCAGCTCTTTAAACAAGGAGCAGTCAAGAAAGAACGATCCAGGGGTCTATGTATGTAACACTGGCACAAGCAGCAACATGGGAATTGTTGGTCACTTTGTGGGCAGACAAAACTAAAGAATCTAACGTTCTATATCTTGCTAAGATTTAAGAAGTTACTGGACCCTGATTAAAATAACTGTTTCCCAGGAAATTTAATATCAAATTACATAATATACACAATTCAGAGTCATACCATTATGATCAATTGTATTCTGCTCATAGAACAACAACAAAAAGTTACACAAGAATCATGCACAAGTTTTTTGGTTTTGTTTTGAAGGTGTTTCTTGGTGGCAGGGAGGTTGGGAAGGTAGAAGATGATGAGCTGATCCATGCAATCTATAATTCCCACAGCAACTCTAATTTTACAAAGCTTACCCCCCCTCAAAAAATAACTCCAAGGAAGTAAATGGCAGGCTTTGTCTTTTAGATTAGATTTAAATAAATGTGCTTTCAATTTAAGTGAGAGGTCAATTTTTAGGACAATTTTATCTTAACAGGTTTGATTCCACATATGAACATCCAAGCCACCACTTACATAATCTGTTAAGCAACAGGCCTCCCAAATTTTTTATCTGAATACTTTTCACAATCAGTATATGGCATTTTCTGTTCAGTTATTACATTAATTCTAACACTGAAATGTCTCAAGTTTCGAAGACAGTCTTTCTGAAAAAGGGGGAATAAAAATTGGCTCTTCAAACTTAACAATCCACTAACTCATCAAGCATATTTTAGTAAATAGATAAAAACACTAAACTGGGTGGCTTGAGCAAGACAAACTTATGCAGGCTTCAGTTTCTTATCACTGAGATGAAGGGGCTGAATTAGATGAGGACAATGTTACTTCCACATCTAAATACTATGAGCCCATAAACTGAGAAGCTAATTGATTCTGGGTAGCCAAATCCACTTGGCTGTGTCAAGTATTTCAACTTTAATATCTTAAAATGAAAATTTTACTGTTTTACACCTACCACATAGTTATGTAAGGTATTAATAAAATATCACCACACAAGTGTGAGCCCTCTGGAAAAGGAATATTATATAAATACAAAGTAAAATTATACCAGTAACATCTTATTAAGTTACTGACAGTGTTCTTCGTTATAAAACAACATAAGATACTCTCCTTCAAAGTTTTTCTGACAGTATCAGATAAAGTTTAAAGGAACTTTTCTTAAAAGCCTAGGACAAAATTGCTAAGGTCAAAGCATCTTAGAATATTTATCACTCTATCATATATGGACCTACAAAAACTTTGCTCACTAAAATTCAAAGACAGTCCATGTGTATATAACCTTTCCTCTCTTCTTCCCATCCTTCCCTACTGCAACTTCAACTACTATACTTAACATATACATAACATCAAGCAGTTTTCAAGCTAAACTTAAGATTTTAAAAATTAAAGAAAAACAAATTGTCATACGGGACGGCTCTAGAGGAGGAACAATAAAGGGAAATTTAGGTAATGTAAAAACAAAGGATATCAATAAAAATTCATTTAAAAATTAATGAAAATCATTGCTAATGTTATTTACATCCAATTTTCATTAGACATCATTATTTAAATATTTTTTTTCCTATCTTCATCCTCTTTAACTTCTCTAAAACAGCTGAATTTCCTTAATAACCCATATCCCTGGCTTCTGCAACACAGTATTCCCTTCGTGTCCTAACCCTTAAATACTGATGTACCTCTCAGTCTGGTAGTGAAATCTCTTCTTGGTGACCTCTCATCTCATCCAGATTCAGTTTCACTTTTCTTCTCTACATTGGGGGAAGGAGGTGGGGCACTACTGACTTGGAGGCAAAAGCACCTAAGTTTAAACTCCCCTTAAGCACAAAATTTAGCTGTATGATCCAGAACAAAGCATTTCGATTTTCTGATCCTTAGTTGCCTCATCTCTAAAATGGGAGATAAAACTTGTACTAATACCTTACAGGACAGCATGAGGATCAAATAAAACACATGAACGTAAAACACTTTGTAAACATAAAACCATTACAGAAATGTCAGCTATTATAATTTTACAAATAGACTGAAATCTGTCTACCCCAATTCTTCTCCAAAGTTCCAGTCTCTTATTCCAACTACCTGACGGATATTTTACCTGCAGTAGCTACCTACACCTCAAACTGACAAAGAACTCACAATCCCCACCCACCCACACATCCATGCACCAAACATGCCTCTTCCATTAAATTCAGTCTTGCCTTTTCCTCCCCTCACCTGCACCCCATCCATCCATTCAGGTGCCAGGTTCTACAGTATCCCTCTAATTCAGATTAACTGTAACTATTCTTTTTTCAGACATTGATTTCTCCTCTCTGAGAGGATTATGGCATACTCCTAACTAGTATTCCTTCCTAAAATCTTCTCTTTTCACTTCTGCTACTTCAGTCAGTCAGTCGATAATTAATTTATAAAGTCCTGTGTTAAGCATTACGATACAAAGAAAAGCAAAAATAAGGTCCACGTCTTCAAGGAATATCAAAGTATATACTAGATGACACAGAGCATATAAAAGTAAACTGAAAGGAGAAGGCATCAGCAGCTGATGGAAACTAGAAAGGCTCTTGCAGAAGGTGGGATCTGAGCTGAGTTGTGAAGGAGATCAAGGAAACCTACCTATTAGTAGGTGAGAGGAAAGAGCATTGCAGTCATAGAGGATATCTAATGAAAAGGCACCTCGGTTACCCACAACTAAATACAGCAGGATGAGGCGCATTTTTAGACACAGCCTATGCAAAAACCTGTTTTGTCTGAATATACATACTTATTACAAGATTTTTATTTTCCTCAATGGGGGAAGCTGAGAAGTAAAGGAAATAGGTTTTTGCTAATTGAAAAAAAAAGAAAAATTAAGTTAAATTTTAAAAAAGAAAAAGGAACATAGAGTCAGGAGATAAAGTATTATATTGCAGAAATTGCAAGTAGGCCAATATAGCTATGCTGTCAAGTGCATAGAGAAAAATAAGAGGTAAGAAAGCCAGAAATGCAAGAAATAAGCATTTATTAAATGCTTACTATGTGCCATGCACTGTGATAAGCATTAAGGATACCAAGCAAAAAGAGATCCTGCCCTCAAGGTGCTCACATCCTAATGTAAATAGGTACAGAGAAGATATATATGTAAACTGGAGACAAACACAGAAGGAAGGTCCTAGAATTCAGGAGCATTGGGAAAGGTTCCCTACAGAAGGTAAGATAGGAGCTGAGACTTTAAGGAAACCAGGAGACCCCAGAAGTAGAGACAAGGAATGCACTCTCAGTAGGCTGCCTGATTAAGAGCAAGGAGGCTGGTGTCACTACACTGCAGAGTATGGAAAGGAAAGGATGTCTAAGAAAATTGAAAAATAGGAAGGAACTAGTTATAAAGGATTTTAAGAACCAAGAAGGGGTTTTATATTGGATCCTACAGGTGACAGGGAGCCACTGTGCTTTAATGAACAGGAGCTATACTTTAGGAAGATCACTTTAGCAGCTGAGCAAAGGACAGACTATAAAAGGAAAGACCCAAGGCAGGGAGAGCTCCCCAGCAGGCTTGTGCAATACTCCAGGTGTGAGGTGATAAGAGTCTGTAGCTTTGTGATGGCAGTGTCAGAGGAAAGAAGGGAGCGCACGTGAGAGATATTGTGAAAGTACAAATGACAGGATTTGGAATATACTGGATGGAGATGGGTAGGAGTTAAATGGTAAAAGTAAAGGAGGCACCCAATTTGTGAGTCTGAGTAACTGGGAGGAAGGTAGTGCCCTGATAACAAGGAAGTTAGGAAAAGAGGAGGATTTGGGGGGAAACTAAGGAGGGGAAACACTGATTTCTTGGCAGATGGCCTCAATTATTTTGATAAACACCCCCTCAAGTGCTCAGGTGAAAAGACGGGTGCTGGAGGGAAGGTGGTGGGGGCTGAAGAGAAACAAAAATGTTTGAAATAGCCCCTGTGGTGAGATAGTAAATCAATTAGGGAGGGGAAAAATGTTTGCCTTGCTGTAATGAGGGTCCAGCGAAATTATGTAATATAGATTTATCTTGGACCCAGTCAGCAAGGTTTCCTGATTTCCTTCAGCTCTGCTCAGTAGCATGTGAGTATGAGTAAAGGTGGTAGATGGTAGAAGTAATTCAAGGTTGAAGGGAATCAAGGGTAGAGGATGATGCAGAGTTGAGTTCATTCACCAAAGGGTAGAAATAGGGAAGAAAAAAATGTAGCCAGTGCAGAGATGGCTGGGGAAAGAACTGAGCAATGGAGGGGATAAAGGTCAAAGTAAGAACAAAGAACTGAGTTAGGAGTTATAAGGCACTGGGAAAGACGGAATGAGAAAAGATTATACTTACATAAAGCAATTTCAAAGTTCACAGACATGCAAGTGGAAGACAGCCAAGTCAAGGGTGTAACCTAAGCAATCTTCCTAACACTACTATGATTCTCTCCCTGTACCACTCAGAAAATTTCCAGGGGCTTTGAATCCCTGAACAAATCAACTACACACTCTTAACTCTGGTATTCAAGGCCTTACATAATACAATTCCAATTTAAATGTCCAACTATTTATATCATTCTACTCCTCCCTTCACATATTCTACATTCCAGCCAAACTGAACTACTCGACATCCCCATTCTCATCTTGCCTTCTCCTCGAGTTCATGCCATCCTCACACCGGGAATGTATTTGCCCTTCCCCATTCAATCTATGAAATCACACACACACACACACACACCCTTCTCCCATCCCTATCCCTATGAACTCTGAGTAAAAGTGATCTCTCCCTCCTCAAACTGCTCATTGCATTTTGCCTGGACTACTTCCTTATACTTCTCTCTTTTATATCAAAACTATTTTTTATACCAATCATTCTTCCTATTAGATTTTAAGCTCCTGAAAATCAGGGCTTGTGTTGTCTCAGCTGTCTATGTTGTCTGGAGCCCTTAGAATTTGTACACTATAAGTACTTAATTAAAATTTGGTGAAAGTTGACACTAAAGAAGAGACAAAAAAAATTATCTTAGGGAGTCTACCTCCTTTGCAGAGTTGGGGGTGAGGGGAATGTCAATACATAATATGGCATGTACTATCAGACTACTGCTAATGTCTGTTAGTTTTGCTAAATTAGGTTTTTCTCCCCCTCGTTTGTATTCTTTGATACAAGGGATAGTTCTCTGGGTAGAGAAAAAGGAGTACTATACTGGAGATGAAAACAAAAGACATCAATAAAAAGTTTTAAAGGTCAATGAACTGAATCTGCAAATAATCAGCAATACTTCTAGTTTTCTTTAAAACAAGGTCAACCCTACTTCACCTGACTCTAGGCCAGTGGTTCTTAATATCTTTATAGATATTTTAACTATTTTCATAATGCTACAACCTTAAAAACCTAGCAAACCTAAAACTCTCAAAAGAAATAAGTGGCAGGCCTCTGCCTCAGCACCATGATCTAACCAACTGAATTAAACAACCCAAGCCCATACTAATTCTCATTTCTCTACAAAAGAAGAACTCTCAAGACTGTTCACAAGTATATGAAGTATATTTCTTCAAGCAGAGAAAACTAAATCAAGTGTATAAATTTTGAAGAGAAAAAAAATTAAGATTTGTCAGAAATCACTTCTATGATACATACACCAGGAGGGAAAAACAAAAATTACTATGACGGTCCACTTTCAGCAATGATCTCTTATAAATTATATATTTACATATTAACATGAAGGCATCCTCCTACTCAAACATCTACACAAAGCCCCAGATGAGAACATATTTCAAAAGATCTTGAGCTATTTAAATATATGCCATCTGATACTAGTAGTTTGTCTATCCCAAGCCTCTGAAAAAAATGAACATCTATGTATTTTATGGATCTCTAATTCATAGCTCTCTATACCCAACCAAGCTCTAGAAAAACTAAATGTTTTCTAACAAAAAGAAAAAGGTTGGAAATAAACTAGATTTGCTCCAAAAAATATAATTTTCTAAGAAAGACAACATGAACAGCCAGTGACAAAGTATTAAAAGCCACAAAAATAATTTCTAAATATGTGGAGATAGTGTAAGTTAAAACAAATAAAAAAATTTATACAAAGTAAAAAGAAGTTCTATGAGATTTCTTTCCATGTTACTCCAAGGTGATCTTAGGTTCTGAAAGACCACAACACGGAAGCATAAGCTTTAACATTTCCTCCACAAAGTTGGAAAAGTAGAGAGACCTAGCCAGCAGTAAACTGTCAAAAGATGATGAACCTGGGTAAATTCAAAGAGGCTTATTACCATAAGGTTGGCAAATAGGTGAATTATTTTGATAGGGCTTGGAGAAGTTACAAACTGTACAAACTTTTTATAATCTTCTAATGTATTTACATATCAGTTGTCACCAACAATAGCAAAAAGAATCTGAGCTCCTTATTCATATATCTGTTTTCAATACTTATAGCATCTCTAGACAAAAATGACACTGAAACATCATATATTCATATATATTCATATATACCGCATTCATATATACCGCAAATGAGCAAACATTCTAAAGTATTCTGACACTAGAAAAAAAAACATTTCCAGATTGATTATTCATTAGATGCCTTTCTACAATATCTGAAACTGTCAGACAAGATGTACTCTAGACTACCAAATTCTCCAGTCCCCCAATAGATAATCTGTTTATAGACCACCTAACATCTGAATTATTGCAAATCACTGAAGTGTCTCCTCTAAGGTGGAGGCTGTATGTTCCCTCAGAGATGTCATCTACTTTCATTTGCTCCCAACTATAACCTCTATGTAGAAGGTTTGCAAATGGATCTTTCAAGCTATGACCTTTCTTTTAAAATGTTTTATTTTCTTTTCCCTTTTTATGTCACTATCACTTTTCAATAACTATCTCCACCTCCAAAGGACCCACTCTTGGAACAATCATGTACACTAAAGCATAACAAATCAGACTAAGAGCCATGTCTTAAAACATTCTGCACTCTGTGCCTCTAGTCTGCCACACCATTCTCTCTCCATTCCTGACTACAAGCTCTTACTCCTACTCCTTTCAACCACAACTATCCACACCCCACCCCTTTGCCCCCAACTAAATACTCTTCTTCCACTGTGTTTTCTATAATTAACAAACTTACTTTCATCTTAAGCCTTTTTTTTTCCTCACTCCTTCCATCTTCTGGCTCCCTCCTGATTTCCCATTCCTCCTTAATTTTCATGCCTTCCCTCTGAGATTACCCCCAATTTATCCTGTATATATCTTGTTTGTACATAGTGTTTTGCATATTGTCTCCCTTATGATAAGCTCCATTGAAAGCAAAGGTCTGTTTTTTGCCTTTCTTTGTATCCCTAGAGCTCAGCACAGCACTTGACTTAGGCAGACACTTAATAAATGCTGGACGACTGGCCGAATGATCAATGATACTTCATCTTTGGCCTTCGTTTCTAGAACTGAATGAACTTTCAATCACACCTATCCTCCTTACCTGAATCTCACTGGTGTTGGTGTAAGAGTTAAAACATTCCATACCTCCTACTTTGCCACTTCCAGAATATCATTCTACAATGGGCTCTCAGTAGCATCTCCTCCCGTGAATTCCACACTACAAATTTATCACTCAAATTAGATCCTAATGTGTTTTTTTAATCTATCAAGTCCCAAAACATTCTCCTGCTTTCCTCAATGAGTTCAGTGTCTGGCTCACAGTCTCTCTCTCCACTATATCTCTTTCCTTCACACTAAGGACACACCAATCCCTCTAAACTTCAGTTCTTTCCCAGGCCATTAGTGCTTCACTGGATACACTCTCCTCCCTTCCCTACCTCCACCCCCTGGTCAACGAATTCAACCCTGAGGTCTGCATTTTGAATCCTTTGGCCCCTTGTCCAGATCACACCTTGTCAAATCCCAATCTTGGATTACTCCCCAGCACCTGTCTCCCATCATTACCTATTCATGTGCTACTAAATGGCATTAGATGAAATCTTGAAACTCTGCTGACTGTGCCCTACAAATTTATGTAACACAATCTCAAATGGACATTCACTATAGCAAATCAATCTTTTTATACTTCTCTAATTAATTGACTAACCCTCCTATCTATCACAGCAACTGTTAGTCTCTCCTCAAGTCCCTCAAAGCACCATTCCCCTACCCTTTCAGCTGAGGAGTACTTCAAGGAAGAGACTGAGGCCATTAGCCAAGTGCTCCCCTCTTATCTTCTTCTCTTCATCTCACATCACTCAGACATCTTACTCCATTATCTACTCCTTCATTCCAGTTTCATATAAAGAGGTGGCCCTTCTCCTTGCCAAGGCAAACTGCTCTATATGCATCTTTGCTCCCATCCCCTTGGCACTATCATCCCCACTCTCTCCTTAATCTTCAACCATTCCTATGTCTCTTTCATCCTTAAGAAATACTCACTTGATCCATAGCTACTGTCCTCTATTTCTTCTCTCCTCTGTGGCTAGCCTCCTTGAGAAAGTAATCTATATTTGATGTCGCCACTTCTCCTCTCACCCTCTTCTAAACCTTCCACAATGTAGCTTACAATTTCCTCATTCAACTGGAACTACCCTCTTCAAATGACCTCTTAATTACTAGATCTAACGACCTTTTCTCAATCCTCATTTTTCTTGATATATCTGCAGCCTTTTGACATTGATGATCACTCTCTCCTCCTGGTTCCTCTTTCCTCTAAAGGGTTTCTTGACATTGCCCTCTCCCTGTTTTCCTCCTACCTACAATGGCTCCTTCTCAGTCTTCATTGCTAGATCTTCATGGAGGCATACTGACAAAGTCATGAGTTGTTTCTCCCCCTCTTCCCCTGCAACGAAGCTGTCTTGGACCCTCTTTTCCCACTATACTACCTTAGTTGGTGATTTCATCAGCTCTAATGTGTTATTATCTCTATGCAAATGATTCCCATATCTATATAGCCAGCCCTAGTCTCTCTGCTGAGCTACAGTCTTGAAATCTCCAATTGTCTCTTGGACATCTTAAGCTATATGTTTCACAGGCATCTCTAAATGAACATGCCCAAAACAGAACTCATTATTTTCTTCCACCCCACCCCCACTCCCACCCTCTTCTGAACTTCCTTTTCCCTTTAGAGGGCACAATCATCCTCCCAGTTGCCCAGGCCCAAAATTTGTTCTCTAAGTTCTTATTCTCACCCTAAATATCCAACCCACTGCCAAATCTTGTCCTTTCTGTCACAATAACTCCCTGATGAGTCCCTTTTCCTCCACTCATATAGTCACAACCCTAGTTCATCATCCCTCTTACCTCTCACCTCTGTACAGCAACAGCCTCCTGGTTGGTCTCCCTTATCTCAAGTCTGTCCCTACTCCAAGCTATTCTCCATGCAGATGGCAAAATTATTTTCCTAAAGCACAGAAGTGACCGTGTCACTCTCTGTCCCAATTCAATGAAGTCCAGTAGTTTCCTATTACCTCCAGGATCAATACAAAATGCTGTTTGGCTTTCAAAACCATTCACAACCTGCCCCTTTCCTACCTTTCCATTTTTTTTTTTTACACTTTCCTCCCCTTCAAGTACTAGAAGATACAGTGATAATGGCCTACTTAGTATTCCTTGGATAAGACACTCTGTCTCTGGACTCTGTGCTATCTTCCAAGACTGAAATGCTGTCCTTTGTCACCTCCACCTCCAGGTTTCCCTAAACTCTTTCAAGACAGCTCAAATTCTACCTTCTGCAAAAGGTCTTTCCTTGTCTCTCCCCACTACCATTGCTGTTACTGCTTTCCTGAGATATATGGTACATCCATACTGTGTATGTGTCTGTATCTGTGTGTGTACAGTTACTTGCATGAGCTGCTAGAAGGTATGGACTGTGTTTCTGCCTTTATTTAGATACCCATTGCTTATGCTTAATAAATGCTTACTAACTGAATTACTGACATATGGTCATTGCATTGATCAGAGTTCTGAAGACTTTCAATGTTGTTTGTCCTTTATGTTACTGTGGTCACTGTGTAAAATTTCTCCTGGTTCTGCTCACTTTGCTCTGTATCAAAACACACACTTATTCCCAAGTTTCTAAGAATTTTTCCCATTTGTCATTTCTTATCACACAATAATAGTACTATATTCATAGACCAAAATTTATTCAGCTGCTCTCCAATCAATGGATAACCACTTTCTCTCCAATTCACCACTATTACAAAAAGTATTCCTATATTTTTGTATATATGGGAACTTTCCCTCTATTTCTGGCCTCTTTAGGGTATATGTCTAGTAGTGGTATCATTGGTCAAAGAGTACATACAGTTTAAGTGACTTTTTTAGTATGATTAAAAATTATTTCCAGAATAACTGAAGCAATTCACAATATCACCAACAGTGCATCAATGTGCCTGTCCACCTACAGCCTCTTCAACAACTAATATTTTCATCTTTTGTCATATTTGCCAATATGATGGATGTGACATTAAACCTTAAGAGATGTTTAATTTCCATGTCCTGTATTGTTAATGGTGTGGAGTATTCTTTAATAAAATGTTAAGTTTCATTTCCTCTTTTGAAAACCACTTGTTCATATTTCTTGATCATGTTCATAAAATAGCTCTAATATGTTTCCAACTGCCTGATGGGTACTTACATCTTCATGTCCTGACATAAACTTAGAATGTTTAAAACTGAACTCAGAAAAAAATAAAATTGAACTTAGCATTTTCCCTCTCAAACCAACTGTGACTTATGATTTCTGTTTCATGGGATCATAGATTTGGAGCTAGAAGGGCCTTCTAGAGGTCAACCAATACAACCTCTTATTGTAGAGATCAAACATTCAACAAGCTAATTTTATTAAGCACACTCTGTGTGTCAGGAACTCTGCTAAGTATTCTTCATACAAAACCTAAAAAGAAGTAGCTGCTGCCCTCAAAGAACTTGACACAAAGCAGATACAAAGTAACCTTGGATGTGAAGAAAGTAGCATGGGGTGCAGGAACCAGGAAAGGCCTCCTGAGAAGAAAGGTTGAGTGACTAATAAGGTCCCACAATCTGTGGCCTGGGAGCTGGGATTCAGTTAACAATACTATCACTCTCAGTACCCAGGCATATAATTTTAGGGGTAATCTTGGACACCTCCAAATCCTTCAACCTGTACATGCAGCACCTTGCACAATTCCTATTTAATAGCAGGCAATCAAGTGTTTCTTAAAGTGAATCAGTCAACAAGTGTTGTTGAGTCTTTCTTCATAATATCCCTAGCATCAGGACAGGTTTCCTTTTCATGTCATCTCATCTTAATATAAAAACTCCAGGTTCTCCCTGCTCTAAATCATCCTGCACAACACTACCAGAATAGTATCACTAAACCACAAAATCGAAATTTTAGAGCTAAGTAAGACACCAGTAGAAATATAGTCCAAATCATAACCAAAATGAATCCCCAACATATAACATGCCCAACCAGTGATCATCCAGCCTCCACCTCCAATAATTGTTAGGAAATTTTTCCTGACATCAAGACTGAATTTTCCTCCTTCAGCTTTCACCTACTGCTGTACTCAGAACCAAGCAAAACAATTCTAACCTCTCCTTCACATGAAAATCTGCCCTTCAAATACCTGAAAACAGCAGGTCTTATACCCAAACTCTTGGTCTACTTCTCCTCCCTTCTCCTGCCTAAGCTAAATAGCTCCAATTCCAACAGTCTTTATATAAGGTGGACTCGAGGCTTGGTTATCCTCTTGATTCTCTGTAGGTTATCAATGTGTTTCTTAAACTGTGGCATTAAAAACTGAACACAATACTCCAAATGTGGTCTAACCAGAACAGAGAACCGTCAGCTCCTTTTTTTTTTCTGGACACTTTGTCTCTCTTAATGGAGCCCAAAATCATATTAGTTTTTTGGCTGCCACATCAGGCTGCTAACTCATATTGAACTCGTGCTCCACTAACCCCCTAGATCTTTTTCATACATACTATCTTCCCTTTTATTTGCACTTGTGAAACTGACTTTTTGAAACTAAATGTAAGACTATGTTTATTCCCAATGAACTTCATCTTAATAGATTCAGTCCAGTACCTTAGCCCTAGGTTTGTTTTTTTTTTTTTTACTCTGGGACCCAAGCTTCACAGATAAGATTTCAGGGTGCATGTGACTATGGATGGGAAAATATATATATATATTTATTTTCAAAAACCTCTATCTGAAATTTAACATTTCCTTAAATTACAATTTTTAAAAAAATTACTCTAACAAAGGGTCCAAACAATTCAGTAGACTGCTTAAATGGGTCAATAGCACAAAAAAAAAAATCAAGAACTCCTGCTCTAGCTTCCT
This sequence comes from Phalanger gymnotis, assembly GCA_028646595.1. Lineage (NCBI taxonomy): Eukaryota > Metazoa > Chordata > Mammalia > Diprotodontia > Phalangeridae > Phalanger > Phalanger gymnotis. The sequence continues at coordinate 203,454,980 of CM053623.1, forward strand.
AATATCTATTTAGATCCTGTCTTCTAAAACAGTGTTAGCTATTCATCCCATCTTTTAGTAGTAGGCAAATTAGATAAGCATGACATCTACGCTTTGATCCAATTATTTTTAAACAACATACAGTCAAGCGTTTTTTAAGTGTGTCTGTCATCTTCCTATTCAAAAATCTTTAATGCCTCTCACAGCCTAACCAACATAAACCTAATTTCCTGGCTTTCAAGGCCTTCTAAACTATCCATCTCAGTCTTTTGTGAAAAGAGATGTGATAAAGTAGAAAGCTAGACTTGGAGTCAGAAGACCTGAGCTGGAATCTTGCCTTAGACACTACCTGTGTGCCCATGGCTAAGTCACATCCTCAAAAAGCTGAGGTTTCCTTGTCTATAAAACAGGAATAACATAATACCTCAGATGGATATTGGAAGGAAAGTGCTTTGCAAACATTATAGCACTAGATGAGTTCCTCTTACACAATAATAACAATAATAAAAATTTCTACTACTTCCAAAAACAAATTTTGTATTCTGAAGAACTTTGATGATTTGGTGTTCCCATTTGCTCGTGCCATTCCCTCTTTCTATGATGATCTTTTACTGTTTTTATTTGTCAAATCTTTCGCAGCCTTCAATGGCCAATTCACATGTCTCTATGAAGTCTTCCCCGATCACCTTAGGTGGAAATCACAGATTAGAACCAAAAGAGGACTCTTGGATTGAATTATTTACTTCCCCCTTCATTTTACAAAGAAAATAAGGCCCAGAAAAGTAAGTCAGTCTAAAGTGGCCCCTAGTCAATAGCAGAAATGGGTCTTGAATTTTATAAGGTTTTCTGACTCCAAGTCCACTTATCATATTGATTCCCCTTCTCTTCTGTCCTCCCATAGTAAGTATTTAACTCTGTACCACTCCTATGAAATACCACATAGTTTTACAGAACATGTATTTGTCTTATCTCCCTTACTGGATGGTAAGCCCCTATCTCATCTACAACCATGTAGTCCACCATACTCTCTGCTCAATAAATATATGTTTAATGAACAAGAATGACAGCTGCCTACAATGTTAAATCAGAGTTAGACAATGCTTTTAAAACATGTCCCAAGTCACACATTACTTATTTGATTTCCTCTATCCTTTCTTCTCCTACAACACTCCCTGGGATATCCCTTTGAAAACGAGTTAGCAACCATATGTTGATTACTATGTCCAAATCTAACCTGACCTCTAACCTTATTTTCTACACTCTTGTATAGCTCAGAAACTTCAGGTTTCACCAAAAAAATATATATATATACAATTTATGTTCCTTCTACTGACTTTAAAAACATCAACAACAGTCATCTTCTGCCCCAGACTCATAACACAGAAATAAATTTAGTCTCTTTTTCCATTTCATAAACAAGAACTCAATGTTGTTGTGATTTCTGTTTATCTTCTTCTATAACTCATGATTTTACTTTTCTTCCATTAACTCAGCTGGGCTTTGTATTTTCCCCATCTAACATTTATTGCAAATAGCTGGTTTTTTTAAATGTCATCTATCTGTAAGCTGTTCACTTTTCACAGTATTCTTTGAAATATATTAAAACTAGTGGAAAAACAGACTATAATGTATTTGCTAAGTTTTAAAGATTAAACACAAACATAATATTTAAGCTTTACGGCACAATGATCTCTAAAGCACTGAAAACAACTTCCAAAACGGAAAAAAAAAAATCAATACAAAGTTTACCGGCTCTCCAAAATTATACCAAAAGTAGTTTCCACCTATAATCTGCATGTATGAGTTTCTATTAATTGTACCTATATAAAGTTTCAAAACCAGAGCATCACCTCAAAATGAAATTTACCAAGAAAAATATTATCACCTCTATTCAATTTGTGTTAACCTCTACTATGCAGATCTCATAACAGTTTTATGAGAAGTCACACAAGTCCATATATGACAAGCCTATATAGAAAGCATACAAAGATAATGGAAAACATATAACTTATAAGTTCTCTGTAACGTTAAACTACATTTCGGTAAGTGTATTAACCTAAGATTAAGCTCAACCTTTTGTGTTTTTGTTTTTCCACCTAAGAGTTCTCTTAATGCTTCATTATTTTTTTAAACATCACTTTCACTTTCCAGTAACACCTCACCCCAAGTGCCCCCTCCCTCCACACTTTAAACAAAGCATTCCGGTTAAGTAAAACACGCCAATATACTGACAAAAATCTGACAATGTACTTAGACCTTATTCCAAAACTACAGCCATCCACATAAGGAGGGAGGAATGTTTTTACATTGATCAGTGTTCTGCTGATCACTGAGTATTCCAGGCAGCCACAGGAATTCAGAGATTAGAGGAGAAACTCGGCAAGAAAGTACAGGCGCTTACCTAAACTACTCATTTCCTCAAGAAAAAAGAAATCTTATTTTTAAGTTTAGTGGGTAAAGATCCTGTAAGGAGCTGTTTGCATTTAACATAACCTGAACCAACCCCCGAAAATAGTCCGGGACAGCTGGAAGCGCAACATTCCCTTTAACGCCTTCGCGTGGTTCCGACCCCAAATTCCAAAACTTCTTGATCTGCAAAAGTTTCCTGCTTCCCTCGAACTATACATCGCCTCAAAGATGGGGGATCGGGGGAGCATCCACCTTCCATTCGGGGGCTAAGAATGGGAAAAGAGATTGAGCAAGGCCGGGGAGGGGGGAGTGACTAAGAAGGGGAGAAGCCCCGAGTACAGTAGGGCAGCACAGACCAAAGCCAAGGGGGAGGGTCTGCTTGCCCCCCGAGATTGCCTCGACTCTACGCTGCCTCTATCTTGTTTGTACATAGTGGTTTGTAGGTTGTCTGCCCAATTTGACTGGGAGATCCCCGGGGGCGGGGCCTGTTTTTGCCTTTCTTTGTATTCTCAAAGTTTAGTACTGTCCCTGGCGGGCAACCGGCATTTATTAAGCACCTACTATGTACTAGGATCTGGGATTGGAGCTAAAGATACAATGAATAGGAAAAAAAACAAAGCCTAGTGCCTTCTCTGAATAATTGTTGATTTGCCTTAGGGGAGGGGGGTTGTGGAAGCCAAACCCCCACGAGCCGCAGCCCCGGGAGCCCCCTTCAGCCCAGGCGCCCCGCCCCCCGGGGCCAGGTCGGAGCGCCCCGGGCGGCGACCTGTCTGCCCCGAGCTTTCCTGCGGGGTCCAGTCTGGCGTGGGGGGATACCTAGATGGGGCCGCCGCTGCCGGGAAGCGGGGGAAGCAGGGCCCCTGCACCCCCAGCCCGGGCACGGCGTCCTTTCTCCCCGCCCTCCTGCCCCTGCCCCTCCACTCACGTTGCTCCATGAGCGCCGGGACAGCGGGGCGCGGCTCAGGGGGCGCCGAGCCCTCAGGCTCCTTCCTGGGATGGAGGAGGTAGCTATACCCCCCGCGATGGAGCCGCTGATGCGGCGGCGGCGGCGGCGGCGGCGGCGGCTACCAGGCCTCACTCTGGCCCAAAGCTCAGCTGAAGTGCTTCCGGTTGAGGGGGGTGGGGAGTAGGGAAGGAGTCTAGCACCGGAACTTCTTGGGGAAGGGTGGGCGGGGGCTCGGGAAAATGGGCGGGACCATAGGGGGAGGGACCGCGGCTGGGAGGGACCGGCTCCTGACGTCAGGGGCGGGGCCAGAGTCTAGTCCTCCCGGGCTTGAGAGGCCTGTTGGGCGTCTCTCGGGATCCCCCGCCCACAGCCCTGGCCCTGGGGAGGTAGTGCTGGGAGTGTCCCGGCTTCCCCGCGGCCTGGCCTTCGGGGCTCCTGTGCCTGCAGGGACCTGCCGGCTCCCTGGCTCCGCTCCCTAGGGCTTCGGATCCGAGACTTAGAGCTGGAAGGAGCCTTGGAGGGAGATCAGATAGTCCAGGGCTCCTTAACCCAGAGACGTGGACTTTAAAAAATATTTTATATAATTTAATAATACCCCTAAAGTAAGCTACAGTAATTAACCACATTAATTTGTATTGATAGTTCTTATTGATTTACATTCAGTCATCAATTTAAGCTTATAAAATCAATTTATAACATTTATATTGATAATTTTCAGATAAACGATTATTGATAATAACTACATGGATGGCCATTAGTCATGACTTAAATACTTACATTGATATATATTGATAATTATTACTGCTGATTTCTGTATTAATTTACACCAGTGGTCATTAATAGTAATTTATATTAATTATTTACATTGATTCCTATTAATAACCAATAGTGATTTATATAATCAATCATTCATAATATTGGTCATTATTAATATTAGTAATTATTTGTATCAATTTGCATGGGCATGCATTAATGATAATTTCTACAAACACTTATTAATATTAATATGTGCATATTTCTTAATATGATAAATTGTTTCTATTAATATACATTGATGGTCATTAATAAATAATTTATATTGTCAATTGCTAACACTGTATTAATCAGTAATGTTGATTTATATAATCATTTTAAATACTAGTTTATATCGATCATCATTAATGTTATCAATTCTTGGTATTCACATTGGTAGTCATTAATAGTAATTTATATTAATAATTATTTACATTGTTGAACATTCTTGTTGATTTATGTAATCAATATTAATTTATATGGATATTAACTTTAGCATTAATTTATATTGGCAGTCATTAATGCTAATTTATATGAGCAATTACTAAGATTAATCTATATTAATAAGTATTTATTTTGATTTTATTGTTTAATATAATTTGGTTTATTCTGTGACCCTATTTTTTTAATAGCTGTAACAATATTCTGAGGAGGGGCCCATAGGTTTCACCAGACTGCAAAAGGGATCCATGATACACAAAAAAGGATTAAGAACCTCTCATCTAGTCCAACCTTTTCACTTTACAAATGAGGACACTGAGGCCCAGAGAAGTCAAGGGACATTACCAAGACTACACAGATAGTGCCAGAAAACTTGGATTCTGTCAACAATATTAACCCCCTCATCTAGTCCAGCCTTCCAGTTTCAGGGAGACCTTTGTCTCCTCCAGACCCTTCAGCCTATATATCCAAGGTCTTAAGTCCTGGCACTGAGCCTTGCTCACTGTAAGGCTCTTAAGTAATTTTAAAATTAAGTAGGCACTTAAATAATTTTAAAATTAAATCATTCAATGTATATTTGTTAAAAGGGTTTTGTTTTCCTGTTTGGGAGGAAAGAGAGAAGGGAATGAGATACAGCCAAAAAATAAAAAGGAAAAAAAATTGAAAGAAAAGAGAGTGATTGAAGCATCTTTTTTTAATGCATAGAAAGAAAATCTGAAAGAAACATAATAGACAAGTAGAACATCTTTGAAAATTATATATTGATTTTATTCTATTTATGTTTTCTATATAATATGCATATAGATTTAAAAGAAAAGTAAGTTGTACATAACAGGTCTGCAGTTTCATGTATAATCCTCTTCTATATATGTATTTATACACACAGACATATTGTATATATACACAGATTCCCATTTTACTTGGTGTTTAAATTCAAAAGAAATAAAATGAATCCGTGATCAAGTGCTGTTAAGTCTTCATAATGTCTCTTGAATCCTCCTTTCACTTCTTATCATCTCACACCTAGACTGTTTTGACTTTAGAATCAAAAGGTATTTTAAAAATCATTTAATTCAACCCCCATGCCACACACAAGCACATGGAAGCTTATGCTCTGTCTCCCTCCCTCCCTTCGTCTCTCCTTACCTTCTTCTTCTTCTTCTTCTTCTTTTTCTTCTTCTTCTTCTTCTTCTTTTTCTTCTTCTTCTTCTTCTTCTTTTTCTTCTTCTTCTTCTTCTTTTTCTTCTTTTTCTACTTCTTCTTCTTCTTCTCTCTCTCTCTCTCTCTCTCTCTCTCTCTCTCTCTCTCTCTCTCTCTCTCTCTCTTTCTCTCCTTTCCTCTCTCTGTCTCTCCCTCTTTCCTTCCTTTTCCCTCTCCCCTTAACCTCCCTTCTCTCTCATTTGTAGTACAAAGGGGCTTGATCCTGGAACATCTTGTAGGAAGGTGTGGTGGCCAGAAAAGTAGGCTTTGCTGCCAGCCCTAAATCCCATGATCCTCTGGTGAATATAAGATAAAAACATAGATAAGAACTACATAGGGTTGAGAAGATGTGCAAAGGGGGTCCTTCTAGTGGGAGCCATGAAAACTCCCCTAAGCCTAAAGTATACTTATGGCTGAGCAGTCCTACTGACATGTATCTTCAAAACAAAAGACGATTCAATAGCATAGCAAAGTAAGTGACATGAAAAAAATCTTTCCTACAATAGATATGCAGACACACTCTCCCACAAGTTTTCACACCAATAGTGGGAAAGAAGAACATTAATTGTTCAAAAAAAATTGTTTTTACATGTAATTGGGGGAAAATAAAATACTAAATAAATAATTTTAAAACACTAAATAATATTTTTTAAAAGACCTCCCCAAAAAAGAATACTCATACCCGGGGAACATGTATAACAGTACATGTATGGAGCCTCCTCAGCCATCCATGGGAACTCATGTGGCTAGGGAGCATTATAGTAAGAGGTACTCAGGCTGTTTAGGCAGAGACCCTGTTAATGCTGTTCTCTGCCTCCAACGTTGATTCTTGTTTCCTCAGGTGTTGTCACACTATGAGCAAGCAATGTCTCTACTGAGCTAGGGTCCACTGTAACTTTTACTTTGTTGGTATCTCTCCTGATGCTATTGGACTCGGCTGCTATTCATTCACTGGGCTTCAGCTGCTGTAAAGCCTCCTCTCCAGTAGGGAGGTCTTATGGAGGGGGATATTGTCTACCAGTTCTTAGGGTTCAGAACCTCAGGGGGCTCCTTGATGATTTTAGTCCCCACCCAGCTAAACAGAGAAATCCTCAGGAATTTGAGTCTGTCTTTTGAATTCCTCTGCTGCCTCTGGGATTTTTGATCATAACCCACAAAAAAAAGAATCCTTTCTACAACATGTGTCCGTCAAGTGGTCTGTCTTCCAGCTTTTGCTAGAAGACCTCCAATGATGGGGAACCACTACCTTCCAAGGCAGACTGTTCCCCTTTAGGATAGCTGGAATTATTGGCAAGTTTTTCCTTACATCCAGTCTAAATTGACTGCTTTGCTTTTGTGACACACTGCTCTTAATTTGGCCCATCTTGTGTGAAACAAGTCTCATCTCTCATGTCAGCTCTGAAATATTTGAAAACAGCTGCTATACTAGGTGTGTGACCCTGGGTAAGTCACTTAACCCTGTTTGCCTCAGTTTCCTCATCTGTAAAATGAGCTGGAGAAGGAAATGGCAAACTGCTTCAGCATCTTTGCCAAGAAAACCCCAAATGGGGTCATGAAGAGTCAGACACAACTGAAATGACCGAATTCCCCCTGGCTCTTCTACAGGTTAAACTTACAAATTCCTTCACCCCATTGTCATTTAACATGGTTTTGAGGCCCTTTGTCATGCAGGTTGCCCTCTTCTGAATGTCCCACAGCTTACCAATGTCCTTCCTAAAATGTGGTACCTAGAACTGATCACAATATTGCAGATATCATCTGACCAGGGCAGAGTAGTGTAACTTACTATTTTATTTCTGGAAGTTAAGCCTCCCTTAATTTGTAGTTACTGTTCAGTCATGTCTCACTCTCCATGACCCCATTTGGGGTTTTCTGGGCAAAGATACTGGAGTGGTTTGCCATTTCATTTTCCAACTCCTTTTACAGACAAGGAAACTGAGGCAAACAGGGTTAAGCGACTTGCCCAGGGTCATACACATAGTAAGTGTCTGAGTCCCTTTCTGAACTCAGGTCTTCCTGACTTCAGGCCCAGCGCTCTATCGGGTGCACTACCTAACTGCCCCAAGTCTCTTAATGCAAGCCACCAAAACCACCAGCTCTTTTCAGACAAACTGCATCTTAACCATGCCTCCCCCACTTTGGACTTAGAATATCACCTTGGGACAAAGACCAGAAAGAGGTTAGAGGGAAGTGGTAATTATTGTTCTATTTCCCCTCACTGTGGCTTTCCCTGGTGACTTTTGTCCTATTCTTCCTTCCCACTCATCCCCACTCCCAGCAACCAAACCATTGAAATCTGTACCAGGGCTCACAGTTCCCATACCAATTTGTTTTCTGGAAAGATCAGAAGATTTAGAGGTAAAAAGATACCATGTGAATCTTGACTTTGCTGCTTGCTGATTTTGTGCAAATCAGAGGACCTAGAGTTGAAAGGGATCTCAAACATCATCTCCTTCACACCAGACGTGCGCGCGCACGTACACACACATACCACACACCCCACATACCTCTTAATTTTACAGACAAGAAAAATAAGGCCCAAGGAAGGTTAGGTGACCTGCCTGGGGTCATACAGATAATTAATAGCAAAGACAGAATATGAACGCAGATCCCCTGATTCAAGAACCAGTTTTCTTTCTTCAATCAGTTGCCCCTTCCCCACATCTCTTACATCCATTTCCTTATCTCTATCCATAGGGCCACCACTTAAATTCAGGTCCTCATCGCCTCTCACCCAGACTGTGGCAAGAGACGCCTTCCTCATTTGTCTCTCGATTTCTAGTGCAGCTCCTAATAATCTTTCCTAAGAACTTACTATGTCGTTTTTCTGCTCAAAAGTCTTTGGGTACTCTCTGTTGCTTCTAGAATAAAATTTAATTATTTAGCCACATTCAAATACCTTCATAATCTGGTTTCAACCTATCTTACCAGACATTTCACATGTGTTATTACTTTATTGTTGTTCAGTCATTTCAGTCGTGTCTAACTCTCTGTGACCCCATTTGGGTTTTCTTGGCAAAGATACTGGAGCGGTTTATCATTTCCTTCTCTAGCTCATTTTACAGATAAGGAAACTAAGGCAAAACAAGGTTAAGTGACTTGCCCAGCTAGTAAGTTTTATTGCTAGCTGTTCAGTAAAGTAGATTTTCTACCTCTCACCTTCATGCCTTTGTGTATCACATACCTGTAATGCACTTCTTCACCACTTCATTTTAGAATCCTTAGCCTCCCTTGAAACTCAGTTCAGTTAGTTCCTATAAGAAGACTTTCCCCAAAAACCAGGGGAAAAAAATTCTTGCAGCAAGTTTCTCTGATAGAGATCTTATTCCTAATACATATATAAGAACTGATTCAAATTTATAATAGTAAAATCCATTCCCCAATTGATATGAACAGGTAGTTCTCAAAGGAGGAATCTAAACCAGGAGTGGGGAATCCAAACTTCACAGAACAAACCCCCTTAATAAAAGGATTTGTTCTGCAAAATTTGGACTTGGTCAAAAGGCCACACTTGAGGACCTAGAAGACCTCAGGTTCCCCATCCCTGATCTAAACTAGCTATAGCCATGTGAAAAAAATGTGCCAAAATACTAATAATTAGAGAAAAACAAATTAAAACAACTCTGAGGTTCCATACCCATCAAATTGTCAAAGTTGGCAGAAAGGGAAAAATGACAAATGTTTGAGGGGTATCTGGGAAAAAACAGCCAGATTGACAGACAGTTGGTGGAACTGTGGTTTGATACAGCCATTTTGGGAAGCAATTAGGAACCATGCCCCAAAAGTTAATAAACTGCACAAACCTTTTGACCCAGAGATATCTCTACTAGTCTGTACCCCTAAAGAGACCAGAGAAAGAGGAAAATGACTCGCATGTACAAAGATACAGCAACATTTTTTTGTGATGGCAAATCACTGGAAACTACCAAGGTACCAGCAATTGAAGGATGGCTGAACAAATTAGGGTGTATGAATGTAATGCAATTCTATTGTGGTATAAGACATTATTAAAGAGACAATTTCAGGGAAACCTGGCAAGATTTGTATAAACTGATACACAGGGAAGTGAGCAGAACCAAGAGAACAATTTATAGAATGACAACATTGTAAAGAAAAACTTTAAAAAACTTAGGAAATCTGATCAACATAATGACCAAGCATGATTCCAGAGGACTGATGAAACATACAATCTGCCTCCTGACAGAGAAGTGATGGTCTCAGAGTGCAGATTGAGACATATACATATTTTTGGAAATGGCCAATGTGGAAATGTCCTTTGCTTAACTATGCATACTTTGTTGGTTTTTTTTTTTTTTTGGAGGGGGGAAGACAGAGCAATTGGGGTTAAGTGACTTGCCCAAGGTCACACAGCTAGGCCACATTTGAACTCAGTTCCTCCTAACTTCAGGGCCAGTGCTCTACTCACTGCGCCACCTAGCTGCCCTGACTATGCATACTTGTTACAAAAGTTTTGTTTTTCCTTTTTCAATTTGAGGAGAGAGATAGAAGGGAGAAATCATTCACTGGGGAAAAAAATGTAATTTTAAAAATTCTTTTTAAAATAGTATTTTTTGCATTGGAGAAATACTAGATACCTACCCAAAACAAGCAGGAAGCAAAGCCAGATTACTCTGTCTTGCCACTATTTTTGACATAGTTCTATAAATGCTAGCCACAGCAATAAGGAAAGAGAACAAAACTTAAGGTGTAAACATTTAAAAAGAAGAGACAAATTATCCTATTTGCAGATGACATGATTGTATAATTAAAACCCTCCGGAAAATCAATTTTAAATGATTCGAGATAATTAATAGCTTCAACAAAGTAAATACACAAAAATCTATACAATGCTAACAAACACATGAAGAAAATATAAGACAAATTTCATTTCTTAAAAATTCCAAATGCATAAAATTTGTGGGATTTCACCTATGAAGATACACTTGAACTTTATATAAATATGACTACAAAACACTTTATAGAAATAGAGGGAGACAAATAATTGGAGAAATATTCATGGATCATTATTGGGTTTGCCAACATAATAAAAATTATCATACTGCCTAAATCGGTTCATGGATTTTGTGCAATGTCAATAAAATTACAAAGGAGATAGTTAATAAAACTAGACAAAACAATAGTAAAATCTACTTGGAAAAACAAGAAGAATCTCGAGGGAAATAATAGGAAAAAGTACAAATGAAAGGGCATAAGAATATCTCAGACCTTAAACTATATTCTAAAACCACAATCATGAAAACTACATAGTAAGGGTTTAAAAAAATAACAACCAGAAAAGTAGAACAGTGGAATAGATAAGATAAGCCAGAAACAGAAGCAATCAAAAGTAGTAGCACAGTGTCTGATAAGCCATCTTTCCTAATACTGATACTGGTGTTATATGGCGGTAAGACATGGAACGCTATAGTTACTGGTGTCGTATGGCTATAAGACATGGAACACTATAGTTTTTGAATAATTGAAAATGAGTATGACCCAGAAAGCACTGCAAAGATAGTTGTGAGTATACTGAAACATATTTTTAAAAAGGAGAAACCAAAGACAGGATTTAGTAATGAAATATATGGTTAAAAAAATGATCTAGTCACAAGGTGAGAGTGAAAATGTGATAGGACCAATATCTACCAGAGTCCCCACCACTACCTTGCCAATCTGCAACACGGGTTAACTTAGATTTCCCCTAAAAGATAACAAAGACATCCCCTTTACCATAATTGCCACCCCCACCCCCAAGTCAAGACTCAAGCTGCCTTCTTGGATACAGCTTTCTAGTGTTGCCTGTGGCCATATTGACGTGGCTTCCTGGTCGTTTAAAGGCATAAAAAAACCCATCAAGGTGGAATAGGGACCCTTCAGACTTGGTGGATCTTTCAAGACCCAAGGAATCATCATTTCCCTTCTTACTAACCAGGCTCATTTCCAAATGGAGAAAAATGGGTCCATTCTACCCAGGCTAAGTGCTGGGTTATCTTTATTGAGTATCCTTTCTATTCTATTGCTTAACTTTCTATTCTTTGGCTAACTGTTGAGTAACTTCATCCCAAAATTCAAACCTGAACTAATAGTGTACCAACTTGAGTCAGGCCCACCTCTAACAGAGGCATAACCAATGGACAGTCTGTATATTCTAATGGTGTCTTTACCATATCAAAAGAAAGCAAGGAAGATTCCCAGTACATTGTGTGGACCTCATAGGGTTAACTTATGGGAGGACATGGACAAGGGTCATGCAGGGTAAGAAGGCCTAAGGAACCTGGGGCCTTGAGGTTTGTTCTGTGATGTTTGGATTCAATCAAAGGGCCACACTTGAGCTAGAGGGCCACATGTAGCCTCGAGGCCATAGGTTCCCCACCCCTGACCTGGATAGATTGTGATTGAAAGGAATATTCACATCAATAAGGTCACAGACCTGATGAAGTTTTTGACTGGTTTTTTTTTTTTTTTAAAGAGCTTTGGTTTGTTTTTGATAACTTATAAAATAAATTTTGACATGTTTTTCTCCTTGTACTATTGTACTGAATAAAAAAAAAATGTAATTTTAACACTCCTTTGGTAATATCTGACTCTTGCATAAAAGTGCCTTATATAGCAACCTATGCCCACATTGTGTTTTTTTTTAATGTGACTATTTTGAAGTAATTACATATCATGTAGATATATAGAATGTTTATATAGAGAGTTGAGTATAAGACCTTTATGTATTCCTGTTGTTTCCTATCACAACGTATTCTAAAAATGTTTTTACTTATGGGAAGGGGAGGGGTAGATTGGCTTGTGGAGGCCAGTTGATGGAGCATTCACAAACATTCCTTTCTTGTTTCAAATTCAAATGACCACATGGAAGCCTGAGGTAAGTCTGTTTCTGGCCATTCCTTCTTGGGAGACTAGTACTGTGGAATGATGAAAAGTCTTTTTTAATTGGCTGTGGAGCCAGAAGAGCTGATGATTCAGATGTAGTTGAATCAGAACCTAGTGGGTACGCCTAAGAGGAGGAAGGACTGTTTATAACTGGTCCTGAGAGTCTGGAGGGGGGAGGGGTTGCAGTCCTGTCTTCCATCCTTCTATGCCAGCTACGACTGGCAATGGCCCAGGATGCATTAGTCCTCTTTGAAAATGAAGGATGAACAACGACGACAACAAGCTGTGAGCACGTAGTCATCTGTGGCTGTTGTTCTTGAAATCACATAGATGTTCTTTTTAGTAAAGGAGATCCAGAGGACCTATCAGAGGACCCACCAGCAGTAGTGGTATGTAACGGTAGAGAAATGGTGGCATGTAACAGTAGAATTAGCTAAAGATGGGTTCAGAAAAACAGTTATCTGAGGACAAATAATAGCTTCAAAGAGCATGACCTCATGACCTTCGGAGAAGAATGCTGACTATGGATTCCAGAAAAGCATGGTTCCTAGAAGTCCCACCACTTTTGTATTCCTCCTCAATTTCACTTCAGCAACCCCAAGTTATTACTTCTTCCAGCTCCACAACCAATTAGAAGACTTTTTATCATCAAACAGAACCAACCCCTCATTCACAAATAACTGGAGAGAGGCTCATCTCAAACTTTCACATGGTCTCTTGGACTGAAACCAGACAGGGAAGATTCAATCATACTTCAAGGACTGGTCTCCACAGGCCAGTCCACTCCCCTTACATTATTTTTCATGATAATCAGGTATTGCACATATATTATATATTAGAGGAAAGTCAAAATAATACATGAGGTCAGGAGACTTCAAATTACAAACCAGAGGTATCATTACTAAAAGTGCCCAATTAATTATATAAAGCCTAATAGAAAGGAGATGCAGTATGTAGAAATAGCCCTGGAATAGCATGGTGTGTAATTGCAAAAAAGCTGGACAGAATCTATGTAACCACAGATTGGGGGATGGCTAAACAAATTGTGATATAGTAATGGAATAGAATGCCATTGGACAGTACTGTAAAAGTGAGGCAAAACACTCTGTCTCTCTGTGTCTCTCTCTCCACACATACCCACACACCCACACACCCACACACATGCATTTTAAGTAAAAAAAGCAGAGCTAAAAAACAATATTCATACAGACTATAATAATGTAAATGAAAACCACACTAAGGTTAAATGTAATGGATAGGGGCAGCCAGGTGGCACATTGGATAGAGCACAGTCCCTGGAGTCAAGGACGACCTGAGTTCAAATTTGACCTCAAATACTTAATGGCTATGTCACCTAACCCTTATTGCCTCCAAAACCAAACAAACATGACAGATAACCTTGTGTTCAGACTATTAAAGAAAATTGGCTAACGTTCTTCCTTTCTGTCAACAAATTATAAACTACAAAAGTGGAAAGTACCATAGCATGCAATCTATAGATCACTCTTTTAGACTACTTTGCTTACCTGTTTTGAGGCAATATGCTGTGTTTGGGGTTTGTTGGAGAGAGCTGACTATTAAAAAAAATTTTTTTTTAATGAAAAAAGATACTGGCCTGGAAAGTCAAGAGATCTGGGTTCTTGTACCAGCACCACTAAGTATCTGAAGAAAGCTCTGGAGTCAGAAGTACTGAGTTCAAATTCTACCTCTGACACTACCACACTTTAGGGCCTCAGTTTCTTCTTCTGTAAAATTGAGAAGGTTAGATAGATGTCTCCTGAGATCCCTTTCAGCTCTAGCTTGATGATGCTTTGATCCATGTGACCTTCAGAAAGTTGCTTATGGACTCTAGGAAAGCATGGATCCTGGAAGCCCTGTCACTTTGGTGTATCTCCTCAGTTCTGCCTCAGCAATTCCTGAGTCATCAGCTCTTCCAGCTCTACAGCCTCCAAGACTTTTCATCATCACACAGGAGCAGCCCTTTAATCTCATAGAACTGGCAGCCGGCTCATCTCAAACTTTTATAATGTCCCTTGGACTGAAATCAGGCAGCTCTCTCTCTCTCTCTCTCTCTCTCTCTCTCTCTCTCTCTCTCTCTCTCTCTCTCTCTCTTTCTCTGTTCTTCAATTTCATTCAACAAATACTTTAAAAAGCTTACTATATGTGATAGATTGTAGTAAGCACTGGAAGCAAGGAGAGAAATATAAGAATAAATAATATAATAATTCATTTCAAGGAGTTTAAAACTAGTACAAAGGACATAAGTGCATAAATCACAAGTTAGATTATAAAAATAGAGAGGATGGCGTAAGCAATTGTAAAGGCCTCATCCAGCTCTAAAATCTTATGAAAAAGCCAATTTGTGCATAAGAGTGAATTTATCTTATTTAAGCCCCTTACAATCCGTAACCAAGTCCACACTGGCTATAGGTAGACTCCTGATTCCTGCTAGTGTGTTTCTGTTCTGAACTTTCAAAGTCCCAGTCTTCTGTAGCTTGATGTAGTTCGAATTTATAGTCTGGAATTAATCATAATTCCAATTTATTGTGAGGAGTACTCTGTGAAAATGATAGATGACAGACTTCAAGGGCAATGGTAGCTATCTGCAGCGAATATTAATACTGATATCTGAGAAACACTAGCAGCAAATTATGCTTGTGTAAAGAAATAGGAGATGACATGATTCAGCGTGAGCAAAAATATTGTACTGTCTGTAGTGTAGACACTGCTTCCAAAATGATAGACTCTGCAAATGGATACCATTATCACTTTGAAAGTCAGAAAACTGGATTTTTATAATAAATTTTTATATTAAATTTGTATGCTAAATACTTAAATTTTATGTCAGAGCTAATCTGGACAATTTTCCAGGGTCTAAAATAATTGTTAAAGTGTTCTTGAGAACTCGATTGACTTTTTTTTCTTTTTAAATTCAAGATATTCTCAAGAATATCTTAAGTTGGGTAGCAAGTATTATATAGTACTTACTCTCTTTGTACCTCAGTTTTTCTTTTTGGTAAATATATATAATTAAGCATATTTATATCAGAGGTGTTATCAGAAATAGATCATAAATTATTTTGAAGTGTAAAGGATTATATAATTACTAAATGCTGTAACAATAGTAATTTTAAACCAACACGCAGGGCCAGATATCTTTAATCATAACTCAATTATACATGTGTGGATGCAAAGTATGAAATAAAATAAAAATCCAAAACCTTAGGCAAGTTCTATTCATTTGCCTGTCTTTGTGAAAACCCTGAAAGAATTGATTTTTGTTGTTTAGTCATTTCAGTTGTGTCCAACTCTTCATGACCCCATTTGTGGTTTTCTTGGTAAAGACACTGGAGTGGTCTGTCATTTCCTTCCCCAGCTCATTTTGAAGATGAGGAAACTGAGGTAAGCAAGGTTAAATGACTTTCCCAGGATCACACAAGCTGATACATGTCTGAGGATAGATTTGAACTCATGAAAATGAGCCTTCTGATTCTAAGACCAGTTCTCTAACCTCTATGCCACCTAGATGCCCTGAAAGAATTGATAGAACATCATAATCTGCTACTAATTCCTAACAAAGGAAGAAAGAAAATTCACCTTTATTCTAAAAGTTACATGTAACTGTCTATAGATCAGCAGTTTGAGCCTAGACAAATCATTTTACCTCTCTCAGCCTCTGTTATTTCGTCTGTAAAATGGAAATAATAACAGTACCTACCCTCATGGTTGTTGTGAAGACCAATCAACAAAAGCATGTAAAGTACTCTACAAACCTTTTAGCCCTATATAAATGTGACCTATTATTATCAAGGGAATCTGAAAAAAAAAACACCACAAACTAATCGAAAAACATCTATTTAACACTTATGTGCCAACATTGTGCTAAGCGCTGGGGATACAAATAGGAAAAAACAAAAGGAGACAAAAAACTCATAACACTATTTGGAGAAGATACATATAAAGAGTTCAGGAGAAGGGCCATGGAAAAAGTGGAACCATGGACAAGTGGCCATGGAAAAAAGCCACGGAACCCCTAAGGGTACAGAGGGGAGGATATCAAGGTGCATGGGTCCTTAAGGTATACCAGGAGGTCAAATGACAGTGCCCACAGGTCTAGTGATCCTCCTTTTCACTAGAAGGCTTGTAATTGGTGACTCTAGTTAATCCAATTGGTTTGACCATCTATATTGCTTTTCTTGTCCTGATCTGGCCAAGTTAGGGAAGGGACAAAGGGTAGAAAAGAATGAAGGACTTCCTCACTGGCTGTTTTGATTGATAATTTACTTGTGTCTTTTTACACAAAAATTAGCCATCAGTTGATGATTTTTTCTTTCTTTCTTTTCCTTTCTTCCTTCCTTTCTTTCTTCCTTCCTTCCTTTCTTCCTTCCTTCCTTCCTTCCTTCCTTCCTTCCTTCCTTCCTTCCTTCCTTCCTTCCTTCCTTCCTTCCTTCATTTCCTTCTTTCTTTGACTACATGAAGATTTCCTACTAAAACGTAGAACAATTATAATTTGTGTCAGTGAAGGGACTGGCTACATTGATGAAATCATAGATTGTTTGCAGTTACAGCAATAAAATACTCCATATTACACTTTATGCTGATATAACAGAGACATCTCACACCCATTAATCCCAGTTAAGGTGGCTAATAAGACTTAGTGGAAAAAACAGCCAGCAACTTTCTAGGGATTTGGCCCACCAATGTGGGTGGAAGTTAATAAGGTGAACCCAGAGTGGGTGTCACACTAGCCAAATAATTGTGAGGCATATTAAATACTTATAATAGTATAACAGCATCAAATATACAGTGAAGAGGAAGAGTATTGGGTTTGGAACTGGGAAAACCGATTTTGAATCTTGGGTCTGGTTCTCAATTCCAGTGAACTTGGTTATATCTACCTCTCATTGTGGTAAAGGAAGGAGGGGAGGAGAGAAAATGACCTTTAAGGTCCCTTGCAGCTCTTGATCCTATGAGAACCCTATTAGTTCAATTTGAGTTTCCAAAGCTTTCTTTTGTTGGCAAAGCAAAATTCATTTCCTGCATTTTCCCATATTTTCAATCCATTGTAATGTAAGCTTTTTTTATTCTCTCCAAGTATATGACAGACTGGAACTCTCTAGTTAAGGAAATTTCTTAGCCATATATATTCTATATTCTATACATTCTATAACCATAATGAATTGATGAGATAATCTAGTGGTATTAATTACAGAATCCTTTAACTCTTTTTTAAACTAAAGGGAATTAATCTAGGAGGTAGACTTCATTGAGGCAAGATAGACAAAGAGAGAACTCATATTGAGGTTATTATTATTATTGACGACTTGAGAACAGAATAAATCTCCATTGTATCTGAGAAAACAGAGTAGAACAATGATATTTTGCAAAAGAAGAAAAAGAATAGGAATAGCTCATACTTATATATGCAACACTTAATATTTACAAAGCCCTTTATATCTATTACCTTATTTGTGCTGCCCTGTGAGTTACAAATCATATTAATTCTATTTAAGAGATGAGGAAACTGAGGCTCAGAGAGGTTAAGGGATTTGCACTCCATATCATACAGCTAGTAAGTAGCCAAATCTAGTCTATACAACCCATGTCTTCTGACTTCTAATCCAATTTTCATTCTATCCGTCAAAGAAGATTCTTTGACAGTGGGAAAAAGAGGGAGAAGTCAAAGATATCTCCAAAATTTGAAACTAGGTGACTCTAAAAATATTGATATATTTAACAAAATAGAAAAAGATGACTTGAACCCCAAAACATAGAACCCGTGGCTAAAACAGTGCAGCTTAGTAGCAAGAGCCCTGGAAATAGAATCAGAAATTTCAATATGAGGTCTGCCAATTACTAACTTTGTGATTTAGGCTAAGCTATTTATTTACTTCACTCTGGACCTATCTATATTTCCTCATCTATAAAACAAGGGGATTGAACAAGATGACCTCCAAAGTCCCTACCAACTCTGACATTTCTGTGAGTCGATGAAAGAAAAAAGGAGAAAACCAGGTCAACTATTGCATATACAATGACGGAGTCTCAATGTGGGAATTGTCAGAGTTGTTTACTCTTGAGGGACAGCACAACTGGCAAGTACTAAATGCTGCTGCTGCTGCTACCTGATGTAAGACCTCCTTTCTTTACATGCTGCCTTCCCATCCACAAGGAGGACCATTCATAGGATAAAGACAAGAAAGTGTTTTTCTTATAGAGATCCATTCATTCAAGATATTCATTGCCACTGTTGTTCTGATGTCTTCAACCCTGATCCCAGGCCCCCCAGACTGCCTCCAGGAATTCTTTGGAGAGTAGAGGGAATGGGGGGGGGAGAACACCCCCTCCCACTAAAATAATACTGATTCATATTTGCATATTTGAAAGATCTGTAATTTCATTGAGACGGCTACTGGTAGCTCCAACTAATACATATTGCAGCCTTCTTCAGCTTAGACATTGAGAGTTGCTGGGACCTAAACACTCATTGTTCTGCAACCCAATTGCTGATAAGCATCTTGAACTTAGTGGGACTAGTCTGACACACAGCCATATAGATAACCGAATCACTGAGCCTCTTTTTTTTTAATATTTTATTTCTTCCAATTACATATAAAAACAATTTTTAACATTAATTTTTTAAAATTTTGAGTTCTAAAATTCTCTCTCTCCCTCCCTCTCCTGCCTCCTAATTGAGAAGACAAGCGATTTTAGATCGATAGATAGATATACATATACATATACATGTATAAGTATATGTTTATATATGTGTACATATACACACACATATATATACATACATATATATAAAATTATATATATAAAATATTATATATATATATACATACATAATTGCTTGCCTTCCCAGTGAGGAGGCAGGAGAGTATACACACACACATACATACATATACACATATGTAGTAATGCAAAATATATTTTCATATTAGTCATGTCGTGGAAGAAAACACAGCAAAAAAAAGAAAACAAAGTCTAAAAAAAACCGCTTTGATCTGCATTCAGACTCCATCAGTTATTTCTCTGGAGGTGGGCAGCATTTTCATCACAAGTCCTTTGGAATTGTCTTAGAATCTAAGATCATGGTATTGCTGAGAATAGCTAAGTCACAGTTAATCATTGTACAATAATGCTGTTCCTATGCACAATATTCTCCTGGTCCTTCTCATTTCACTTTGCATCAGTTCATGTAAGTCTTTCCAAGTTTTTCTGAGAGCATCCTGCTTGTCATTTCTTATAGCATGATAGTGTTCCATCGTAATCATATGCCACAAGTTGTTCAGCCATTCCCCAACAGACAAACATAACCTCAATTTCCAATTCTTTGCTGCCACAAAAAGAGGTGCTATAAATTTTTTTGTACATATAGGGCCTTTTCCTTTTTATTTCTTATCTCTTTGAGAGATATAGACCTAGTAGTGGTACTGGTAGATCAATGGGTATTCACAGTTTTGTAAGCCCTTTGGGCAAAGCTCCAAATTGCTTTCTGGAATGGTTGGATCAGGTCATAATTCCACCAACAGTACATTAATATGTCAGTTTTCCCACATACCTTCCAAAATTTGTTTGTTTCCTTTTCTGTCATATTAGCTAATCTGATAGGTATGAAGTGGAACCTCAGAATTACTTCAATCTACATGTCGCTAATCAGTAGTGATTTAGAGCAGTTTTTCATGTAACTATAAATAGCTCATCTAAAAGCTGCTTGTTCATATTCTTTGACCATTTACCAATTGGGGAATGCCTTGTATTCTTATATATTTGCCTCAGTCCTCCATATATTTGAGAAATGAGGCCTTTATTAAAAAAATTTGCGGTAATTTTTTTAACAGGTTTACTATGTATTTCCCTCCATCCTACTTTGTCCCCTGTTTATCTTACTCTCTCTTTTTACCCTGTCCATCCTTAAAAGTGTTTTGCTTCTGACTATTGCCACCCCCAATCTGCCCTCTCTTCTATTAGTCCGTCTTCCCCTCTCTTATCCTCTTCCCTTCCTACTTTCATGTAGGCTATGATAGATTTCTCTACCTCACTGTGTGTGGATGTTATTCCCTATTTGAGATAATTCCAGTGAGAGTAAGGTTCAAGGACATCTACCCCCATTCCCACCTCCCTCATTTTCCCATCTACTGTAAAAGCTCTTTCACACCTTTTATGTGAAATAATTTACCCCATTTTACCTCTACCTTTCTTCCTCTTTCAGTGTATTCCTTTTTCACTCCTTAATTTTATTTTTTTAGATATCGTCCCATCATATTAAACACACACCCATACCTACTATCTACATACATATCTTCTAACTGCCCTAATAATGAAGAAGTTCTTAGGAGTTACAAGTATCTCTTCCCATGTAGCAATGTAAACAATTTAACCTTATTGAATCCCTTATGATTTCTCTTTCATGTTAATGTTTTTATGCTTCTCTTGAGTCTTGTATTTGGAAGTCAAATTTTCTATTCAGCTCTGGTCTTTTCATCAAGAATGCTTGAAAGTCCTCTATTTCACTGAATATCCATTCCCTCCCCCCTTTAAAGATTATACTCAGTTTTGCTGGGTAGGTGATTCTTGGTTATAATCCTAACTCCTTTCTCCTCTGGAATACCATATTCCAAGCCTTCCAATCCTTTAATGTAGAAGCTACTAAATCTTGTGTTATCCTGGCTGTGGCTCCACAATATTTGAATTGTTTCTTTCTGGCTGCTTGCAATATTATCTTCTTGACTTGGGAGCTCTGGAATTTGGCTATAATATGCCTGGGAGTTTTAATTTTGGGATCTCTTTCAGGAGGTTATTGGTGAATACTTTTGATTTCTATTTTACCCTCTGATTCTAGAATATCATGGCAGTTTTCCTTGACAATTTCTTGAAAGATGATGTCTAGGCTCTTATTTTGATCATAGTTTTCAGGTAGTCCATTAATTTTAAATTATCTCTCCAGGATCTATTTTCCAGGTCGGCTGTTTTTCCAATAAGATATTTCACATTTCCTTCTATTTTTTTTCATTTTTTGACTTTGTTTGATTATTTCTTGATGTCTCTTGGAGTCAATAGCTTCTACTTGCCCAATTCTGCTTTTTAAAAGAGATGCTTTCTTCAGTGAATTTTTGTACATCTTTTTCCATGTGGCCAATTCTGCTTTTTAAGGATGTCAAAATATTTTAGAGATACCCTGTTTCCCAGAGCTAAGGCCCAGCAAGCAGGCAGTGAGCTTGGCATAACAATAATCCTTTGCACTCAAGATGATATCACCCCTAGCACCAGATGTTCACTGAGGGAGTTAGCTCCCCTTATTTCCCAGGGCCATTGATTACATATTCACAACCCCTATTCCTTGTTCCTGACAGGTAGTGCCCTCTTGTATCCATCACAGAACAATGGTTCTGTGCCCCACAGGGTGGGCACGACCCCCAAGACTTGACACATTGCTGTTCCTGTGGGAACAGTAACTAAAGACCTAAAAATGATTACGTCATGGTCCAGTCCAGGATATATGTAAGACTTGCCTTTAGTCCAGCATGTTAAGCCCTCCTTCTTAGGAGGGAAGGCTTCTGTATGCATATGTCAATTTACTAACTCCGAAATTAATTAAACTTCTCTTTTGAGTCTTGACTTTCCTGTCTCTAACCTGCTCTGTTTGTTTGGCTTCAGTCACCCACAGGTTAGAGACTGATTCTGGTCTGGATGCGAAGGAATTCTCTTCAGTAGATTTTTATGTCTCATTTGACCTACTCTGTTTTTAAGGTGGTATTTTCTTCAGTATTTTTTGTGCTTCCTTTCACCAAGCTGTTGACTCCTTTTTTTCATGATTGTCTTGCATCATTCTCATTTCTTTTCCCAATTTTTCCTGTACTCTCTTATCTGATTTTTAAACTCATTTTTTGAGCTTTTCCAGGAATTCTTTTTGGACCTGATACCAATTCATGTTTTTCTATGAGGCTCTGGATGTTGTCTTCTTTGGAGTTTATATTTGATCTTCTCTGTCATCATAGTAGCTTTTATGATCAGATTCTTTTTTTGTTGTTTGCTCATTTTTCCAGCCCATTTCTTGACTTTTATGTTAAAGTTGGGTTCTGCACCAGGGGTGGAGGGTGCATTGTTACAAGCTTTAGTTTACTTGTGCAGCTGTTTTCAAAGGTAGATCTGGGGGTCTGCAAATGTTCAGCTCTTCCAAGGTGGTATGACCTAAGGAAAGGTGTGTTTACTACTCTCCTAGCCTGTGCTCTAGTCTGTGAGCAACCACAAGCACTCTTTTCCACCCTGGAACTGTGGCCAGGGTTCCTGCTCCCCTGCAGCTGCAAGCTCTGGTGTGTTAGTGCTCCTCCTCACCCTGCACAGGACTGCACCCGCATATGTGAATGGGCAATGCAATAGAGTCCTGCACCCAGGGCCAACAAACAGACCTTTGTAATCTCCTTCTGACCAGTTGTCCAACCTCCTTAAATGAGTTTCAGAAGCTGCTACTGCTAATTCAGTTGCCCCCAAGGCCTGCTGCTGGCTTGCAGAAGGCAGGCTTGCTGCTGTCTTGCCAGGGCATTCCCTACACTGGACTGTGCTCCACTCTGTCCCCACTCCCTCATTCCTCTCAGTGCACAGACCTTTGCCACTGACCTAAGTTGAATTGGACTAAAAAAAATTGTTTCATCCCATCTTTTTGTAGGTTCTTTTGCTACAGAATTCGCTTTGAGGTATTAAAGTTATTTTGTGGGAAATTTGCAAGAACTCAGGTGAAGCTCTGTCTTTTCTGTACCATCTTGGCTCTGCCCCTCTATTGTGCCTGTTCTTCAAGCCATTCCAGGTCTAGACCTGGCAGAACTTGTAATAAAAATAATAGCTGACACTTACAGTCACATGATGCTTTTACGTTTATGTCTGATCCTAACAACAGCCCTGTGAGGTAAGAACCACTAGTTAGAATTATTACTTCATTTTCCTTTTTCTTTCTTTTAGATAAGTTTTTGTTCATTTTTTAATGACAATAGTTTTCTCCAGTATCCGTCCTCTTCTCTTTCCGAGATCTACCCCATATAACAAATAGTATTATTTAAAGACAGAAAAAGAAGAGGAAAACATCAGCAGAGTCAAATCAATATATTGAAAAAATCTGAAAACATGTGCAACTTTTCTCTCTGTCTGTGTGTGTCTCTGTCTCTCTCTGCCTCTCTATCTCTGTCTCTGTCTCTCTCTCTCTCTGTCTCTGTGTGTGTGTGTGTGTGTGAGTGTGTGTGTGTGTGTGTGTGTGTGTGTGTGTGTGTGTGTGTGTGTGTACCACAGGTATTATTAGCTCCATTTTATAGATGAGTAAGCTGAGGCTCATAGGTTCAATGACTTGCCCATGATCACACAGGCAATAAATTACCATGGCAGGATCTGAAACTAGGTTTCTCCTCTCTCCTAGTCCAGCATTCCTTATATTGCCCCATGTTGACTTTCACTGTAGTAGGAATTTAACAGAATATCTACATAACTTCCAACAAATCCCTGGAATAAAAATGAGCTTGAGCATGTTCGAGCAAAAGGTCCCAAAGTCCTGGCAACTATGTATCTTCCATTTAAGGAAAAGTCTAGCTAAACTTAGAGGACATTATTACCAGGATTCTTTATGAAGTCTTTCCTAATCCAAACTGTTAGTGACCTTCCTCCCAAACTATGTTGTATTTAACTAGTTTGTATATATTTGTATTAATTCACTTTATATTTATATGTGTACTTGTCTCTTCCATTAAAATGGAAGCTCTTTGGGAGAAGAGAATGTTTTGTTCTTGTATTGTTATTCCTACTCATGATCCCTAGAAAGAGAGACCACATTGTCAGGATTACCATAGTGTCTAGGTAGAGGAAGATCCTGTCTTCCCCTCCCTCCGCCCCCCAGATGCATCTTGCCACCTAGAGGGTCACAAAGTAAGACAGTGATCTACAAGTAGTTTCTTATTTTAATGAATTCATTACCTTAATCATCCCCTCCCTGATCTGCACCCCCCCCCACACACACACATCCTCCAGCTGCTGTCATGAGGCAGGGAAAGACAAAGGGTTTGCTATATCACTTAGGGTTTGCTATATCATTCTAAAATGCTCATTACTTTCTGCAATGGGTTACCATGTGACTGGAAGTAGCCCCAAAGCTCCCAAGAGAATGTTACCAGGAAGGACATACCTGAGCCACTTCCATGCCCCTGAATCAGTTGAATTCTTAGCTGTCCTTTAAAGCCTAACTAAAATACCACTTCATCCATGAAACCTTTCCTGGTATCTCTGAAAAGGATAGTTCATACTGGCAGTGATCTTCCTTCGAAGACTTCACGTTACTTTGTGCCTCTCTGAGATGTACTTTACTATTGTTCAATTGTTTCAGTCACGTCTGACACTCCATGACCCCATCTGGGGTTTTCTTGGCAAAGATACTGAAGTGTTTGCCATTTTACAGTTGAGAGAACTAAGATAGACAGAAGTTAAGTGACTTGTCCAGTGTCACAGAGTGAGAAGTGTTTGAGGCCAGATTTGGGCTGAGATCTTCCTGACTGTTCCATTGTTCTGTTCCATTTGTTGTGTTCCATTGTTGCAGTTGTGTCCAACTCTTTGTGATTACATTTGGGGTCTTCTTGGCAAAGATATTGGAGTGGTTTGCCATTTCCTTCTCCAGCTCATCTTATAGATGAAGAAACTGAAGCAAGCAGGGTTAAGTGACTTGCCTGGTATCACAGAGCTAGTAAGTGT
>CM053623.1:203480854-203517897 GCA_028646595.1 Phalanger gymnotis
AAAAAAAAATACCACAAAGCAATTAACATTTACATTCCCTATGTACTAACTTTTAATTATATAATCATATGCTCAATTTCCAATGACTTTCCCTTTCCAACACTAAAAATTAACCCTTTCAACCAACTATTTTCATTTTAAAAGAGTGACAATGTAGAGATACAAAAGATCTTAGAGACCATCTGGTCTAATTCCTTCATTTTACAGATGAGAAAACTGAAGTCCAAAAATGTAAAAGCAATTGGCCAAGGTCACGCAGTTAATGAATGGAAGAATTGGGGCTGAAACCCATCTCTTGTGACTCTGAGACTTGTGCTCATATATAGACCATAATGTATTGCTTCCTTTATATCATCTTACTGTATCTAGGTCAACAGTTCCCAAACTTTTTGATCTCTACACCCCTTGATATTCCTAAAAATGACTAAAGATCCCATAGGCCTTTAGTTTATGTGGGTTATATCTGTCAATATTAGAAATTAAAATATCTTGGTATTATTATAAAAATAATTTCAGCCTCACAGACCCCCTTAAAGGGTCTCAGAGACCCACAGGTCCCTGATACTTGAACTACCGAGATCAGTGGGACCACTGGTGACTACATTTGGAGACCTACTGATCTGGGTAGTTTAGGCATGAGGGGAAAATCTGTGTTATAAATTTTGCTTTTCAGGTTTATTCAAAAAATTCTGCCACAAAGCAACATTTCTTCTTAAAAGTCAATAGCAAAACTTTTCCCCATATTAAAAGGAGTCTGGCAGCCGACTTTACATAATTATAGTACTATATTCCAGTTACTATATTACAAGTGAGCACAAACACTTTAAAATATTCATATATCTCTTTAGTCTACAAAAAACAATTTTTGAAATCTTGAAAACAGTCTCTTCTCACAGAAAGTGAGAGAAACACACTCCATGTGCTGGCTAAATTTTGCAATGCCTATGCAACACTGTGCCTCCTCTCATAACAGGGTATGGTCAGTTGAATAGACCCTTGTATGTCAAGATTCAAAAAGGTCTTGTTTGCCAGGAATGAACAAAGTTCTCACAGACAGAAGGATTTTGCAGGGTAGTCCCCAAGTGTGTGAAACTAAGTTCTCTCCTCCCCAGGGCAGACTCATTTAATTGTAAGGGAAGTTCTCACCTTTAGTTATTATGCTCTTTTTTATGTCCTACATAAAGCTCCCACTGATATCAAAGGAAATAGTTTCAAATAAACCCGACCACCCTGCCCCCCACTGCCAGAGTACAGGGAGGAACAACCAATCAGTACCTGGACATGTTTACTTTTCAATCTGCCCATATAATTTGCTAGATTTATAATTATAAAATATCTAAAATTTGTCTCTTACCTGTGCATCTCAGTATTTGTTATTGATGCATTGGACATCCTATACTGAGCTTAATCCACGAAGGAATTAAAGTAGGGTTGATTGCTACCTGACCCAGTTCCAGCAGTGTGAGTCTGTACTGGGTACAGGGGAGAAGGAGGTCTATCCATCTACCATGGGTAAATGGTTCTAGCCCATCTATCCTGACCCAGATTATGTCTTGTTTGTAAGACCCCAGGAAAGCAGAACCTTTGTCAGTTCTGGTGTCCTTAAAACCAGACATTTGAGATTTTAAAGACCCAGTGCATTCTAGGAAAACACAGTGTTTCTGGATGAATTAGGATCCCAGGCCAATGTCCATTTGGTAATATCCAAACTGATTTGACCTTCCAGAGTATATGTCAGGCCAAGAATGATGTAAGGTTGAAGAGCTAAAGTAAAATGAGTAGTCGTAATTTTTCATTCCATTTCATGGATGAATCAGAAGAAGCCATGCAACACTTTGGCTAGATTCTCTTTAAAGGATCAATGGAAGGATATGGACAAGAACTACATAGAATAGGAAGATAGGAATAGATTGTGATCTGCACTTGTGGAGAAACTATCTACATAGGTAAGATCATGAATCCTCCATCATCATCAACAGCACCATCATCATCACTATCATCATCATCATCAAAGTATCTAGTATTAAAATTATCTATTATAATAACTACATTTTCCTTGGAGTCACATCAAATTTGGATGAATCTGTTGTGGTGACCCCAGTCCATAAATACATCAGGGTAGGGCTAGGACGCTAGAGGCCTAAAAGAGTCATTTATCTGGATTTTTGTAGTAGCTACCACCAAGTGTGGGTAAGAGGGTGAATGGGTTTCCAACAAGGCCACCTTATCCAAAATTGTGAAGTTCATCAACTTTTTCTTTGTCTTTTCTGTACTTTTTTCACCCCTTTGAGCGGACCCAGTATGTCTCCTGATGCTCAAGCTATAGTCATAGCTTCATCTTGTCAGAGATGAAAGAGATCCAAATACCTAATTTATACTAAGGTACAAGTAGCTATAGGATAGTAGGAAACACACCAGATGGGGAGAAGGGACATGAATTTCAGGCCTAGCTATGCCACCAATTCTATGATATTACAAAAGTCTTTTCATCTCTTTAGTCCTCGGTATCCTCATCCGCAAAATGGGGGCAGTGTAGGTTGGACTGGATTATGTCTAAGATTCCCCCCTAGCTCTTAAAGTCTAGGATTCTTAAGTATTGTCACTCCCAGGGATATTTACACTTTAAAAGAAGATGCCTGGAAAAGGGAAATGTTTAATGAAAACTCCTGTGTTCTCGCTGGATCATAGATTTAGAGCTCAGTTACCACCTAGTTCAGCCTCCTTGTTTTATGGATGTCTACCTCAAGTGAATATGAAACTGAGAAATGGACTCATGGCATGTGTTCTCAACTAGGGTTTTTTTCTTCTTTATTGTTCAGATCCTACTCCTTTATTCATACATAGTCTGTGTTACAGTTGAAGCCTGAAGAATCGTGAATATTAATACATTGGATTCTCTTCTTTTTGGCAAAGCTATTATAAGAAGTATCACATGAACATTAGTGACACAGAGTTCCCACCAGAAGCCAGCATGGTATGGCAGGGGAAAGTATTGGACTTAGAGTAATGAGACCTAGATTCAAATCCTGACTCTTCTGCTTAGTAGATATGTGACATTGGTTCCATCATTTGATGTCTCTAAGCCTTAGTTTCCTCACTTGTGAAATGTGTATAATAATGCTTCTGTGAACTACCCCACGATGTTATTGTAAGGAAAGTACTTTGTTAACTGTAAAGTGCTATATAAACATGAACAATCATATCAACTAACGTTCCCTCTGTGATCCCCATGAGCACGTAGTGGTCTGTGTGCATCCTGGAAAATACAGATGGTACTGAATCCGACACACAAAACAAATAAGGGTATTCAGAATGAAAATCAAAAAGCTTAGTATAGCCTCAAGCCTACGAAATCTTTAGAACAGTCTCTGAAAAAAGGACTCCAAATGTTGAAATATATGTGATTAAAAATGTCACCTGTAGGTACTGTGGAATTAGGTGGTCACGGCCTTTCAAAGAATAAAAATAAAGCAGTCATGTAGTTTTGGGTGAATATCAAAGAAACCCTCAAATGATAAACAGTACATTAAAGCACAATTCTAAACCTCAAATGTAATTTTCTTTTTTATCCTGCTCACCAACAGAGACCCCCTAAAACTACCGCAGGTTCATGGCATGGTTTGGGTCAGAATCTATCCAATACCACACCAACTTTTACCAGAAACTGGATAAATTTCACCTATGCCATACCAAGAAAAGGACATATCAGTTCAAAGCAAAGGATGTTTAATTAGGCAACACAGAAAAATAAATAATGTGTAACACCCTCTCTGGGCTACCTCTCGCCAACTCAAACTTGGGGATTATCTTTCCTTGGGGTTATAAGAGTGTAGCCTGTGGTTTCATACCTCAGTTTCCAAACTCTAACTCATGAGCCCCTGTCCATGACCAACTTAAGTCAGCTACTAGATATAATTATTTTAAAGCAAAGATATTTACTAAGTGCTATTATATAGTAACTATAAAATATTACCCCATAAACCTGGGGCACACTCCAAGAAATATGCTAGCGTCAACAAGAAGAGTAGGTGCAAATTTAGAGTTCAATGATGATGAGGAACAAATAGAGGGAGCACGTGGCATCAAGGCAGCTCAATCTCCAGTATTATGAGGCCTGGATATAATTTATCTTCTTGTGGAGTCCTCATACTGCTCTCCTATTGGGTCAATTAGCCGGGTTCCTTCAGCATAATTTTTTCTGCATCTCAGCTTTGGGATAGTTTTCCCTTGAATCCATAGTTGGCTCTCTTCTCTACTGCCAGAAGTCATATTCCTTGAAGTTACTATCTGTCTACAATGTTGCTCCTCTCTATGTTTCTGAATCTATAAAGAGTATCTATCTTTGCTCTTTGTTAGATGTATGTTAACTGTGCCTCAGCCTCTCTCAAAAGATTGAAATTTTGAACTTAGACTATCTTTTTAAAAATTATTTATTTATTTTTGGTTTTCACCACTCACTTCCATAAGATTTTGAGTTCTAAATTTTCTCCCCATCCTTCCTCTCTCCCCACCCCAAGATGGCACGCAATCTGATACAGGCTTTACGTATACATTCATATTAAACATATTTTCACATTATAGACTATCTTTTAAAGGCCACTTAAGGCATGACCAAACTTTTACCTTTCCAATGACCAGGATACCCTTCTAATAATAATAGCTAAGTGTCTTAAGATTTGTAAAACACTTTACAAATATTATTTCATTTTATCCTCACAACAGCCCTGGAAGGTAGGTGCGATTATTGTCATCATCCCCATTTTACAGATGAGGAAACTAAGGCAGGAAGCAATTAAGTTATTTTCTGGGTCACATAGCTAGTAAGTATTTGAGGCCAGATTTGAATACAAGACTTCTTGACTCCAGGTCCTCAGTATATACGGGCATACAATCTACCTCATCTGTCACCCACCCTGACATCCTAGGAGTTGTTCTGACCCCTTACTTTCTTTCATAGCTACTAACCCCATATCCAAACTGCTGCCAACGCCTGCCGATTTTACCTTCATAATATATCTCAAATATGCCACCTTGTCGCTTCTGATTCTGCTACCACCATGGTGCAGGCACTTATCATCTCACATTTGGACACTAGTGGACAATTGGACCTAATAATTGGACAATAGCCTGCTGGTTGTCTCCTTGCCTTAAGTCTTTCCGTACTCCAGTCCATCTTCTACTCAGCTGTTCTGAAATGATCTTTCTAAAGCACAGATGTGTCATGCCACACATACCCCAGTCCTCAACAAAAGTTTAGTGACTCCCTATCATCTCCAGAATCAAACATAGAAACATCAAATATAAAACCCTCTGTTTGTTATTCAAATTCCTTCAAAACCCACCTTTCCAGGTCTTCTTACACCTTATACCCTCCCCTCCACACACACATACACACACATCCCTTGTAATCCAGTGACACTGTCCTTCTTACTCCTCCTCAAACAAGACACTCCAATTCTGACTCAGAGCACTTTCATTGGCTGACCCCCTTGCCTAGAATTCTCTCCTTCCTTGTCTCCATCTCCACATTTCCCTTGCATCTCTCAAATCCCAGCAAAAGCCCCACCTTCTATAGAAAGTCTTTCCCAATCTTTCTTAAATCTAGTGTCTTCCCTTTGTTGATTATTTCCACGTTATCCCGTATGTACCTTGTTTGTACATAGCTTTTTGAATGTTTTCTCCCCATTTGATTGTGAGCTCTTGAAGAGCAAAAACTGTCTTTTACCTTACTTTATATCCCCAGTGTCTAGTATATAGTAGGTGGTTAATAAATGTTGATTGACTGACGTGCAGGGAACACACCTAGGAAATGGCACACACACATTAAAAACATGTGAAGCTAGGCCAACTTAACCTCTCAGGGATTCATCTCAGCAGGAACCCCTTTCTACCTCTGAGGTTACTGCCAAAACAAGCCAAGACTCACACTGCTTTCTCCTCTGCAAGTTGTTTCTGTCCTCTTCTGGGCTATGTTCTTTGGTTTGCTGTTCCCTGTAAGTTTTTGTTCCCTTGAATTGCTGCCCCTATATAGCCTCCTCCTCAAAAGAGAGAAAGCTCTATT
This sequence comes from Phalanger gymnotis, assembly GCA_028646595.1. Lineage (NCBI taxonomy): Eukaryota > Metazoa > Chordata > Mammalia > Diprotodontia > Phalangeridae > Phalanger > Phalanger gymnotis. The sequence goes on from CM053623.1 coordinate 203,486,916, forward strand.
CTTTTAGACACAGCCCCAAGAATTATTTTAATTCTTTTGTGAATAAAATATACAGTCGCACTCTGGATCCCAGGCAAAAGAAGCCCTCAACCTTAGGTTAAGGGTTTGCCTTTTGAATACTTTTGCTTCTTTCTGAGTACTAACTCCCTAGGCTTAGCCAGATATTTTACTTAAGATGACTACATTCTTTTTTATTCCCATCATGCTCTTGGCCATTAGCCTTTGTCTACTCAAATTGCCCTGGGAATTTCACTTAACAAGATGAGGGACAAGTCAGAGCAGCCTCATTCTATCTTTCTGCAAGTACCAAAATAGTTCTTCTCTCCACATTTCAAATCTAAACTATTTCTTCATAGAAGTGCAAAAAACTTCAAACTCTTTTGGAAAATGGATCTTTATTTCAAAAATAAATCTTTTAAGTAGTTTATAGATAAAAGAAAAAAGAAAGAATTTTCCTTTAAGGAGAGTTAAGAAAGAATTCTCCCCACATTTTAAATCTAAACTATTTCTTCATTGACTTGCAGAAAACTTCCAAACTCTCTTGGAAAATGGATCTTTATTTAAAAAGTAAATCTTTTAACTTGTTTATAAATAAAAGAAAAAAGAAAGAACTTTCCTTTAAGAGAGTTGAGACCAAAGGAATTCGAGATATTTCCAAACTTCTGGAGAGCTCATCAGAATTTTCAAGGATGTGATAACAGATTCCCCATTGCTCACAGAAATAGGTGATGAAATTTAGCTAACGCTGACATAGATTCCTACTAGAGGCTTGGGGTGATGTTTGGGGAGGGAGGATCCTTCCATCTGAAAACAATTGTTCTACTTTTCAGATGCCTTTCTATTTTAAGGTCATAAATTGTAGCTTAGTTAGATTATAACTAAACTCAGTGCTACTCTCAGATCCTAGGACCTGGCAAAGAGTAATAAGAAAAATAACTGACATTAATAGATCACTTTCAGCTTTATGAAACACTTAACATAACTTATCTCCCTTGATCTTCACAATAAACCTCGTGGAGTGGGAATTACAGGTCTTGCTGTTTTTCATCAGGCCTTCAACTTGACTGTTACAGGAGGCTCCCAATGAGGAATTCCTTCTACCAAAGCAGATGGGCACTGTCTTTGAAATTTAGGATCTTAAACAAGTTGCCTGGAGGGCACTGAGAAGCTATCACTTGCCCCAGGGTCACGCAGTTAGTATATATCAGAGGGAGGACTTGAACCTAGGTTTTCTAGACTCCTGGTGTCAGCTCTCAATCCATTATGACACATACACTTTCTCATTTTGCAGATGAAGAAACTGAGGCTCAGAGAGATTAAGCGATTTGCCCATGCACCCCATAAGTATTAGAAGTGAGATTTGAATTCTGGTCTCTGCATCTAGCCCAAGCACTATACTGTTTTACTTTTGCTGGAACATATAGTATGACTCTCTGCCATGCTATGTGTGTGCTTTTCTTTTGGCTTCAAACTCACCTATGGTAGGTGGGTATAGTGGAGTAATTTTTAGAAAGGCTCATACTCCATTCCCTCACCCTCACCTACGTGCTTCTATTAAGAGTTATCTTTTGGGATCTCAGCTGTCTCTGTCCATCTCTACCCATTGATCTCACCTATCAAACTTGGGTACTTGGCAACTTGTGACCTTGAGCATCTTGCTAAAGCTCCCTGGGTCTCAGTTGCCTCATCTGTTAAAAAAATGAAGAAGCCAGATTTTAAGGTCCCTTCTAACTCTAAATCTATGATCTTTCCTGCAAAATGTTTAATTTTTGGATTGGACCTGTGATTACATTGGTATAGGGAACTCTACCAATGCAGACCAGCATCTGCTTGATAATTTATAATATTAGAAAGTTGTCTTGGACACTAAGAAGTCAAATGACTTGCCCAGGGTCACACAGCTAGTATGTGTCAGAGACAGGACTTAAACCCAGGCCTTCCTGATTTGGAGGGAGGCTCTCCATCCATTATAATATGGGTATGATATGATATGACATGACATAATAAGATGTGATGTGATATGACGTGACATAACATAACAATATAATATAACATGATATAATATGATATAATGTAATGTAATATAACTAATATAATATATAATATGATATGATATTATATAACATGATGCAATATATGAATATATGACGTGATGTTATGCGACATGATATGACGTGACACGACGTGACATGACATGACATGATACAACACAACACAATACAACACAACACAACATAACATAACATAATATAATATAATGTAATGTAATATAACATAACATAACATAATATCCATTCAATATATTATATAATATAATATCCATTATAATAACAAATGTTTTCCAAGAGAGTTGCAACTATCTACTATAAAAGTAGTTAAGTGGGATGCTTGCCTTAAAGAATGGTTCCCACTCCTTTTAAAGCTATTGTTGTTCAGTCATGTAGGATTCTTTGTGACCCCGTTTGGTGTTTTCTTGGCAATGATACTGGGGTAGTTTGCCATTTCCTTCTCCAGCTTATTTTGCTGATGAGAAAACCAAGGCAAACAGGTTAAGGGACTTGCTCAGGATCACACAGCTAGTAAGTAGCCAAGGCTGGGTTTGAACTTGGGTCTTCTTGATTCAAGATTTTATAGCTTTTCTATTGTTTCTGTTTTGGCCAGAAACCCTGAGGGTCTTTGCCTCCCAGGTTGATTTTTTTTTTTGGACTAGGTAAAAGAAGTCATTCTCTGCCTCATTTCTTACCTAGCCTTAATGGTTGAGTGGGCATTGTCTCAATCAAACTGAGACCTGTTAAAGACCTTAGCTTAAAGATACCAAGGTCTCCCACCACCTCCTGGGCCATTTCTAGTAGTCCTGACCTATGTCTTGACATTGGACCCAGATGGCTTTGGAGGAGAAAGTGAGCCTGGTGACTTTGCACAGTCCTCCCTAACTTAAATCCAATTCACTTGTATGTCATGGCATCACCTCCGTGATGTCATGATTCTTTTAAAGAATGAAGGACAAGCAACAAGAATAACAACACCATAATAATGTTCATTCATTCCTTTAACAAATACAGCATGTCTCAAAAGTCTTAGTGTAGGTTTAAACTTTGGTAATTTTGGAAATACAAATGCTTTTCAGTAATGTCTAACTCTTTGGGACCTCATTTGGGGTTTTCTTGGCAAAGATATGAGCGTGGTTTGCCTTTTCCTTCTCTAGCTTATTTTATAGATGAAGAAACTGAGGCAAAGTGGGTTAAGTGACTTGTCCAGCACCACAAAGCTAGTAGGTATTTGAGGCCAGATTTGAACTCAGAAAGATGAATCTTCCTAACTCCAGGTCTGGCACTTTATCCACTGCACCACCTAGCTGCCCCAATGTAAATGCTACAAACTTATAAAAATATCATTTGAAAGTTAAATGATTTGCATTCCTTTCAAACCTATTTAGCTTCATGAATTTCAAACACTAATTTTTTATTATAATTAGCAAGCCTGGGCACACATTTATTTTATGTACAACTGTTTCTGGATGACACTTTCTCAGATCAATGGATTGGTTTTCTTGCTTAGCTACCTCAGTTAATGGATCTATCTCCATTATATATTTTTTGTGGGGTCACATCAAAACTGTCATATATACATCAAAATCTCTTTCACTGAATGATCTTAAAGCTGAGATTCCAAAAGTAATTCTTTCAATCTCTGAACATTTGCTGATGAAAAGTTTTTACAAGGTTCAAAAGTCAACTAGAGCAATTTCTAGCACAAGATAGTGGTTATGTTGGATTTTCATAAGAAAGAAAAATTTAAATATTTAAATAATAAACTTTTCAGATTTTTGTAAGTGTGAGGCATTTCTTAAGTTATTAAAACTTAAAACTACATTAAGACTTTGGGGACATGCTGTATTTGACCCAATATGGCCTGTAAGTACTGAGTGGTATAACATAGAATCCCTGCCCTTCAAGAGTTTATAATCTAATTGGAAGGATAATCACATAAGTAATGCCATCTCTTTTCACAATATCAGAGAATCCTAGGATTTTAGAACTGAAAATGAGCTTAGAGATCATCTACTTCTCTTATTTTTGGAACTGAAGACATTGAGACCCAGGAAGGTTAAATCAGAGAGTTGAGAGGTTGGAAATAGAAGTCAGAATGGGTATCTTCATTCCAACACTATCATTCTTTCTTTTTTTTTAAAAAAAAAATTATTAACTAATTTATTTTTAGTTTTCAGCATTCACTTTTATATAAGATTTTGAGTTCTAAATTTTCCCCCTTTACTCCTTTCCCCCCTCCCCAAGACAACATCCAATTTGATATAGCCTATACAGGTACAACCATATTAAACATATTTCCACATTAGTCATGTTGTGAAAGAAGAACCAAAGTAAAAGGGAAAAACCATGAGAAAGAAAAAAAGAGAGGAAATAGTAAGCTTTGATTTGCATTCAGACTCCATCAGTTCTTTCTCTGGATGTGGATAACATTTTCCATCATAAGTCCTTTGGAATTGTCTTAGATCCCTGCATTGCTGAAAAGAGCCAAGTCTATCAAATTAAGTCACCACAAAAAGTTGCTGTTATTATGTACAATGTCCCCCTGGTTTTGCTCACTCCACTCAGCATCAGTTGTTGTAAGTCTTTCCAAGTTTTTCTGAAATCCATGTGCTTATTTCTTATGGAACAATAGTATTCCATTACATTCATATACTACAACTTGTTCAGCCATTCCCCAATTGATGGGCATCCCCTCAATTTCCAATTCTTGGCCACCACAAAAAGAGTTTTTGTATATGTGAGTCCTTTTACCATTTTTATGATCTCTTTGGGATAAAGACGTAGTAGTGGTATTGACTAGCATTATTTTCCATGCTGCACCTCTCATTCAGTAACAGCAATGATTTATTGAGTGCCTACTATGTGCAAAACACCGAGCTAGAGGCTGTGGATGTTCCAAAGATATTTAGCTCTATCCTATAAACTTAGTAAACAGTTCAGAGACTTCTAAGTAGAGGGTAGCATGATCAAAGCTCTGGCAATAACATACCTGACACAGGTATGTGCTGGTTAATGTTTAACAAGAGGCTGCGGAGGGGGAAATGTAAAATTTTCAGTTTAATTTGCACTGTTAACATTTTCTCCATCACTGTCTTAAGTCTAGACTAGACAGTCAACAACAACAACAACAACAAAATAAATCAAGCCCTGATTTGTAGCATTTGCCCATTTTTGAGATGTAAATGCTCACACCGAAAATTTAACAACCAGCTCCTGGTATGCCTCCAGCACACTCCTGTTGGCCTAGACAGGGAAAGACTAGGAGCAGGAAAGAGAGACAAGCAGAAATAACAAATAACAAATAAAAAATAAAATAAGCAGAGAGAAGCAGAAGAGAGATAAGGAAGGCCTCAGCAAGAGTTTTGGTCATGGGAATGTCAAGAAAGGGCCAAAGTCAGGACTTAAGTTTTACAAAGTTTTGTTTCAAAATTTTCCCTAGTACATCCACCAATGGAGACCAGTCTGGTCTAGGACAAGAGGCAGTAGTAGGTGGTGGAAACTAGACAACAGGAATTAGATTTTTAGGTTCTGATAGGATTGTTAAGAGCAGGGCCATTGAGTAGGATACTAAGAAAGGAATTTGGGTGAAGATAAAAAAGATGGGACCAGGATCCAGGTTGGGGGGTGCTGTGTCACTGTGAATAAAGCAAGGACCTGTGTGAATGTCAACGAAGGCCTATAGTTCCTTTTCCTGGAGACGTTGAGGCTGGTGGATGGCTTAAGTTTAGGAGTTCTGGCACCTGGCATAATACGATAAGCCCCCCAGGGAAGAAAAGTCAATAGTTTGCATAAGGAAGAGTAAACTTGCCCACAACTGTTTCACTTCTAGCCAAGGTGTAAGGCCAATCAGTAAGTGAAAGATTTTTCTTCATCAACAAAGGGAGGCCTAATTAGAGGCAGGCTCACACACTTTCACTAACTAGGTGTGGGGTCCCAGGCCCTCACCCTTTTGCTAGTTAGGCCACAGAGATATGAAGCCCTCAGGTCCCTAAAGGGAGCTGCTAAGACCAGAGCCAGTGGTATGTGCACTGAGTTCTAGTCAACCAGATGTTGGCTAGGATTGTATAAAAAAAGAGCCCAGAACTGGGAGCAGCAGATTAGAGTAGACAATTGACATAGGAGACATCGAGAGAGCCAGCATTGAGAGACACTGCAGAGCAGAAAGAGTGCAGAACAAGAGGGAGTTGCAGAGATTAAGGAACTTGGAGTGGGCAGAGCTGCAGGAGAGAGTGCTGATTTGAGAGTTGGGATTTGTGAGTGATTGTTTACAGGAAGGTGGGGAGGCCCCCTCCCCCGCACCCCCACAGGCAGGGAGGTTGCAAGATGGTTTGGCTCCTTGTTATAATACTTTGTTATAATTCCTTGCTGCTAAGTTGAGGTGGGCTTATTGGTTTTGGAATATAATTGCTATGGTATGGAATTGGAATTACTGGTCCCGGGATTGGTTTCTCTCATGTCTAAATAAATGTTATACTTCCTCTGCCTTCTACTTAGAGAATTTCTTATACTTTGCAGTTCCAAACCATACAGGCATGTTCACGGTCATCCTTGAGGCCATGAATCTTGCCTTACTGATATAAAGGGTGAGATAGGGAGTCTCAGTCTCCAAAAATTAAAAAAAAAATTTCAATGCAAAACCAAGTAAAGGGTGATAGGATCATAGGATTTAGAGCTGCAAGAAACTTTAGACATCTAGTGCAGAGGTCTTTAACCATTTATATGTCATGGATTCCTTTTGCAGTCTGGTGAAGCCTATGGTAAGATCCTTCCCAAGAATAATATTTTTGTATGTATAAAATAAAGTACATAGATATAATACCAATTATGTTGAAATAAAGTAATTAAAAAACACCAAAATTAAGAACCTTTGATCCAGTCTTTTCATTTTACAAAGAAGGAAACTGGTTTTCAAATAAGACAAGTGTCTTGCCCACAGCCACACATAGAGTAACAAAGACAGGCTTCAAGCTCAGATCCTGCCTTTCCACCACATGGAATGACAGAGTGAGACCTGGATTTGCAGACATTTCCATGACCTAAATTTTCAGGCCTTTAGAAATAAAAAAAAAACTGTGGCTAAGAATTGGAAATTGAAGAGATGTCCCTCATCTGAGGAGTGGCTAAACAAGCTGTGGTATATGGTTGTGATGGAATATTGTTATACTATAAGAAAAGACAAGTAGAAGGAGTTCAGAAAAACATGGAAAGACTTATGTGAATTGATGCAGTGAAGTGAATAGAACCAGGAGAATGTTATACATAGTAACAGCAATATTGTATGATGAACTGTGAATGACTTAGCTATTTTCAGCAACACAATGATCCAAGACAATTCCAAAGGACTGATGATGAGGTATACTGTCTGCCTCCAGAGAAAGAACTGATATTGTCTGAAGACAGATTGAAGCATGCTATTCTTCACTTTCTTTCACTATTTTTATTCAAGTCTTCTTGTACATAATGCCTAATATGGAAATATTTTATATGATTGTACATGTATAGCCTATATATGATTGCTTACTGTCTCAGGGAGGGAGGAGGGGAGGAAAGGAGGGAAGAATAGAATTTGGAACTCAATAATTTTTAAAAATATTTAAAAATTATTTTAACATGTAATTGGAAAAAATATATTAAAAAATAAAATAAATAAAATATAATATACAATATATGATATATAAATAAATAAAAAGTAAAGTGGACTATTTTGAGATATAGTATTCCAAGCCTCTCATTTTTACAGATGAAGAAACTGAGGCCTAGAGAAGTAAAGTGACTCATCCAAGGTCATATAGAGAATGAAAAACTGGAATTAAAGGGTTTGTTTAGTGTTCCCAGGCTTCTCTTTCCACAATGCCATAGAGACTAGATTTGTCCTGGAATCTAAGGATATAATTTAGACAATAATTAATTGTTATTGTATAATTGTCCTGTGCTTAGCACAGTCCCTGGAACATAGTAGATGCTTAATAAATGTTTATTGACTGACTCACTATTGTGGGAGAGGAGCTGAATAGTTAGAGTTGGAAAGATTTAGAAATAGGAAACCAAGCCTTTAAGATATTCTGCTTAAAAAGTGGCCCTATTTAAATTTGCCTATGCCCATGATCTATAAGGTCCCTTCCAAATGGAAATTTATGATCCTCTTATCCCATGGCTTACTCTCTTTATGTAAATACAATATGTTTGGAAACACATGTTTTAATGTAGGCAAAGAAGAGTATTCATTGCAAGCACAAGGTCACTAGATGAAGCTAATTCTGAATCTAGCAATATAAAGAATAGGCTTAAGCAAGGCAGACAGCTGCCATGAGGCACATCATGAAACAGGCAGAGGTACAACAAGGGACAATTCTTAATATTACTTTTTATGGTCCAGAAGAGGGGTGTGTTAGAGATAGCTCGAACCGGCTCTTGAGAGTCAATTGTGAAGTTTTCAGTGGGAGCATTTACACCTCATATGGGAGACACAATTCAAGTCTTAACATTGTTTTGTCAGTGGTCTAGACTCTAGAGTTTAAAAGTGATGGAGAAAAATTAATAATGTAGATTAAACTTAAAAATATGTCATGAAGGCCTTTTTATTTTTTAGAGAGTCAGTTGTTAAAAATTTATCAGCACAACCATGGTTCAAATCCATATTTGAAAATGTCTGATTAAAAAAAAAGGAAAAAGAAAATGCCTGATAATGAAATTCTCTGTGGCACATGGGTATTTGTTTTGTGAAAAGTCTAGTCATACATTATAATTAAGGCTCGAAGCTCCTGCTGTGTGGATAGTCACACAGAGTTGGGGGTGGGGGAGTGAGGGTACAATTTGCCAGCTTTCTTATGGCACATAAACCCCTTCTATCTGTAAAAAGGAGTATTCAGCACTTTTAATATCTAGAACAGAAGTTTTTAGCCTTTTTTTTTTTTGTCATGGAGCCTTTTAGCAATCTGTTGAAGCCTATGAATTGTTTCTTCGTATGTTTTAAGGTATAAAATAAAATATTAAGGATTACAAAAAAATTACATAGAAATAATTATCACCACAAGTTAATAGATGTTGGGGTTAAGAACCCATCTTCTACAATTATTTGCTAAGATTAATTTACGTGTGTAAAGAGGTGTGTGGTAGGTGGAGGTATACCCTCTCTGTCAACAATCTCTGTTAAAAACTTCAATTTAAAGTAACCAATTAGTCATCCCATCCCACCTCCAGACCAGCTTCCTGTTTTCTGGATCCTTGTTGGCTAAGGTAGTGGTTCTCAAAGTGTAGTATGTGGACCCCTGAAGGTTCCTGAGACTCATTTCAGGGAATCTTAAATATCAAAACTATTTTGATAATAATACTCAAATGTTTTTTATCTATTCAAATACTCCTCCCTTTTCCAACTACACATCTGTGTGAGGCTGGATTTTCTTCATATACGTCTACTGAAAACAACATATAGCAACAGATTAAATGCAGCAGCTGATATGAGAAGATAGCAATCTTCTATTGTCAGGATTTTAAAAAATTTGCAAAAATATGTAAAATAATGCTAATCTCATAAAATTGTAACAATGTAGTTATTTTTCATAAAAATTATTTATATACCATATAATGGGTTTATTTTTTAAACTAATAAATCAATATTTAACATTTTTAATCAGTTTTAATTTTCTAATATGGTAAATATTGATTATATTTCACCCACCTATACAAAAGCTCTTTGAGGTCTTCAATAATTTTTAAGAGTATAAAGGGATCCTGAGACCAAAAAGTTTGAGAACTACTAAGCTAAGAGTTCTGGATCGTCTCTTTGCATACCATTTTCCACCTATATTTCCTAACCTTCCTTGATGGCCTGGAAATACCCCCTGATGACACAGTCTGGCCTAGACTTGATGGGGATGCTCGGCTTGTTCCTTCCATGGTACCATTTTATAACCATGAATTGGTTTCTTGGCAAGAACACACACACACACACACACACACACACACACACTGCCTGGGCACTGCTATGACACCGTCTTCAATTCTTTAATAGAAAGCAAGTTGTTAAGAAAGACATTGCTGCCTAGTAGAGTCTGTCTACCTGAAGCAATGGGGGATTGATGCTGTCAGGAGAACTAAACAAAGAGCAGATTGGAGTGTTGAAAAAAGAGAAAGCTTAAACTCAGCACTAAACTTGGGCTGTATGTTTCCCTTCAGTACTGCTTGGGGGAGAGGGTGCCCAGAAGAGCTGGCAAGAACACCTTCTTTGCACTGATTCCATATCCTTACTAAGCAGCCTTCTGCTCTTGGTTCAGTTTCCCAAATAGGTTTCCCTACTGGGAAGAGAATGGGCTACCTGGCCAACACAAATATTGGTCCACTTGGCAGCTCTATTTCTCATTGTAAATTATTAAACTGGCTTTCTGGGACAAGTTAGGCTTATATGAATTAGAGCAGTGTAAGCCAGTTTTTCCCAGGGCCTGATGAACTCTGGATAAGCTTATCATTGAGGCTCCAGACCTACAAAGCTGGGAAACCAAATTCTATCATCCAAAGTGGGTAGAAGCTTTTCTGACCACCAACCTACTTCTTATTAATACATCAGAGAATGTTAGAGCTTAAAGGGACCAGTGATCATCCAGACCCATGGAGCCATAGCTAGGGAAGAACAATTAGGGTTTTTTTCCAGCATGGTGAAATTAGAACTTGCCAGTACAGAAACAATAGAGTTTAGCATCTAGTTAGCAAGAGTTATTAGTTAAAATAAAAGGTTGCCTGATGGTAAAGGCACTAGAATGCTCTTCTGTCATCTGTTTCTACACTAGGTTGAGTCCCTCTCCCAGCCTGTTGACATTCTTCCACTCACAGTCATCTTCTTGGCAGGGTCTAAATCCCTGGGTCTCAGTAACTCCTTCACACAGTAGTGTCCCCCGCCATCCCTCCCCCAAGCAAAAGATTATTTCATGCTGTTTTTCCTTTGCCCCAAGGGCAAAAATTCCTACTTACAGCCCTGAATCCATACCCTCCCCCATTTCTTTTTAAATAAAAAAAATTTTATTGGGTTTTTTTGTTTTTATATAACCATCTATTTTTAAAATTTTTATTTTTTGTTATCCTGAACTTGTCAAACCCTGACAATGAGAAGTATTTCTATATATTTAAAAAACAAAAACAAAAAGAGGATTGTCTATAGAACCTTCACTACCACCAGCTTGTTTTCTATTTTAAAATATATAGCATGGATATAATAAATTCCTGCTTGTTTCTGTCTCCTTTTGAACCTCCCTCTGTGCACTCTTTTCATGCTTCACAGATACTTTTTTTCTTTCTTTTCCTCTTTTTTTAAGGAGCTGGTATATCACCATCACTACTCCTTCTTTCTCCCAGTAACTCCCAAGAAAAAGATTTTTTTAAAAAATTTACTCACTTGTAACATATAAACATATTTAGGCAAATTCATACATTGGCAGTATCTGAAAATTTATGTCTCTTTCTGCAATTCTGAATGTATTATTCCCCCTATCCCCCTGCCCCAAGCTATACTTTGTAACAAAGAATGGGGGGGTGGTGGTAGTAATGATTCAGCAAAACTAACCAGATATCAACCAAATCTAATTGCATATGTGATATTTCACATCAATATTTCTCCATTTCTGCAAAAAAGGATGGAAGGTATATTTTCTCATTTCTTTTTTTAAAGGCCTAGCTTCATCATTATCCTTATACAGTATTCAGTTTGGAGGTTTTTTTGGATTGTTGTTCTTTCTATTTACATTGCTTTGAGAGAGAGAGAGATAGAGAGAGACAGAGAGACAGAGAGACAGAGAGAGACAGAGAGCTTTTCTTCTGATTATTTCACTCAGCATCAGTTAATGTAAGTCTACCCATGTTTCTCTGAATTCTTCAAGCTCATGGTTTCTTATGGTATAGAAATATTGCACTACGTTCATGTACCACAATTTGTTTGGCTATTTTCTAGCTGATGTCAATACCCTTCCACCCCCATTTCTTTTTTTTAGTTTTTAGGAAATTAATAAAAATCTATTTTTTCTTTCATTGAAAAGAAAAAGAAAACCTTCACAACAAAGATGCATAGTAGAATAAAGAAATTCTCACAGTAGCCAGGCCCCCAAAATGCATGTCTCAATCTGAGCCCAATACCTCTCTTAGAGGGAGGTAGCATGCTCCATCAACAATCCTCTGGAATCATTCTTGGCCATTATGTTGCTCAGAGTTCCTAAATCTTTCAAATTAATCTCCTACGGAGATGAGGAAACTGAGGTCCAGAATCAAAAATCAATTCAGCAAACATTCCTCAAGCATTCCTCCCATGTATGGGAAGAAACTCAGGGAACATAAGGGGGAATTGACTTACCCAGGGACACATAGAAAGTTAATGGCAGATTTAGACCTTGAATATGGGTCTCGACTCTGACCCATGCTCTCTCCAAGACACTGTATTACCTCTGTGGCTCAGCTAAAGAGTGAATGTGTGTGAATAAGCCTGGAATAAAAGTCACTATTAAAAAGTGCCAAGGACAGTCAAAACTCAAGAAAGGGATCTGAGTAATGGTGCAACAAAAGCCTCTGAACTGACATAAAAGTTGTGGCATTTTCCTCATTTGTGCAGTGGTGGTGAAAACCATTGTCTCCAAGCTTTCAACCACTAATAAGGAGAATTAGTGTTCATTGAGCTTTTCCTTGAGCCTCTTAGAAAACCATATTTATTTAAAGGTCAGCTTGACATCAAAGCTAATGCTCTGTTTAATCAGACTTGACTAGTTTTTTCTCTCCTTCATTAACAGAGCCGCCTAATACAGTTGTCTCCCCGTCTGATCATTTTTTTTGCCTGTTCTTTGACATCAGCAATAGTAAATTAGCCTGAGCATGGGAAGGTACATTGCAAATACACACTTAGGCATGAATACGTGCATGCCCAGGTCTTTTCCCAGGTCAGCTGGTGAGGCTGAGTTGGGGACAACTCTAATTAAATATAAAAAGCAGCAAAAATATACTGCTATGATTAAAAGCCTAGGTCTGACACACTGACAAAAAAAAGCAATTACATTCCTGTTCTGGGCCAGGCCTAGTGATACATCACAAAAGAACCTTGAGCTCAATATTATTGCTGTGGTTAACTAAAGGATACAATTGAGAGAGCTAGCAAGGATACAGGAGGGTAGAAATACATGATCTGTTCATGTCTCAATGGAGCTGTACTCTAGACTTCATCATGCCCCTAGAAACCTCTTCTTTCTGGAACGTCCCTTCAGCCTTGAATTCACACCTCACAAGTAACCTCATCTCTTGATTCCCTTCCTTTGATTGAATGGCTTGTTATTGGATGGCTCAGTTGAAGGAAGGTACCCAGGCCAGCCATGTCTTAATTTCTTATCAGGCTGCAATGTAGACTTTTCCATCATGCCCCAGAAACTTCTTACTCTTAGAAGATCACTGAAGGGGAGCCAAGTTGGTGGATTAGAGGCAGTAACCCAGCCAAACTGTCCCAACATTCCCCTCCAACTTTAAAATCAGGCCTCAAATAGAATTTTGGAGGGGCAGAGGGTAAAAAAGAGCAGGGTGAGATATTTTTCTATCTAAGGCAACTTTGGAGGGTGGCAGGAGAGGTCTCTGATCCTGGGGTGGAATCTGGCTTGGAACACCATCAATAGGCTTTGGCGGTGACCCCAAGAGCATCAGCAAAAGCAGCAGCTTCAGGAGCTCTCAGACCAAAGATGGTAAAGGGGTTAGACAACTAGTCAGAAAATGAATACAGAAGACTCTTTGCTGGTACTCGGTGCAGCTTGCACTGATTGGCAACTCATAAGCACTTCTGGGTCAGAGTTCCAAGGCAGGGCAGAGTGCTAGCACTTGGGGCTGCAAAAGAATAGGGGCCCAAGTCACTATTCTCAGGCCAAGAAGAGTACTAGCATTTACAGCTGCAAAGGAGCAGGGACCCTTCCAGGGTGAAGACCAGAGCAGAGATTAGGAGAGCAGTGACCACATCTCTACTTGGATCATACCACCTTGAAAACACCAAAAACTTGTAAACCCCCAGAAATAGCTTTGAAAACAGCAGCATGAAAAAGCCTGAAGCTTGACATAGTGCCTTCCCACCCTTTCTCCCAGGTAAACACAGCCCAATTTTAACATAAAGTTCAAAGTCAAGAAATAAGCTGTGAAAATGGGCAAATAAACAAACAAATAAAGAACTTGACCATAAAAAACTGTTATCATGGTAGGGAATACCAACAAATTCAGAAGAAGACAACAATATGAAAATATCTATAACCAAAAACTGAAAAAAATACTACTTCAATACAAGCCTATCAAGAATTCCTGGAAGAGTTAAAGAAAAAGATAAAATTAGGAAAAATTAAGAAAAGAAATGAGAGTGATGCAAGAAAATTACAAAAAGAGAATTAACAGCTTGATAAGAAGTAAAAAAAAAATTCTGAAGAAAATAATACTTTAAAAAGTAGAATGGAAGCACAGAAATTCACTGAAGTAAAAAAAAAACTCCTTTAAAAAGCAGAATTGGCCAAATGGAAAAAGAGATATAAAAGCTCACTGAAAAAAGATAATTCTTTAAAAATTAGAATTAGAAAAGTGAAATTACTGATTCCATGAGACATTAGGAAACAATAAAACAAAGTAAAAGAATGAGAAAATAGAAAATGTGAAATATCTATTGGAAAAACAACTGACCTGGAAAATAGATCAAGGATAGATAAATTAAGAATCACTGGATTCCCTGAAAGCCATGATAAAAAAAAGAGCCTAGACATCATCTTTCAAAAAATTATAAAGGAAAATTGCCCCAATATCTTAGATCCAGAGGTAAAATAGAAAAGGAAAGAATCCATTGATTACTTCATGAAAGAGGTCTCAAAATGATCACAGGAATATTATGCCCAAATTCCAGAGCTCCTATGTTGATGAGAAAATATTGCAAGCAGCCAGAAACAATTCAAATATTGTAAAGCTACATTCAGGATCACACAAAATTTAGTAGCTTCCAGAGGGCTTGGAATATAATATTCTGGAAGGCAAAGGGGGCTAGGATTACAACCAAGAATCACCTATCCAGTAAAACTGAGTGTAATCCTCTAGGGAAAAATATGGATATTTAATGAAATAGAGAACTTTCAAGCATTCCTGATGAAAAGACCAGAGCTGAATAGAAAATTTGACATTCAAACACGAGATTCAAGAGAACCATAAAAAGATAATATGAAAGAGAAATCATAAGAGACTCACTAAAGTTAAGATGTTTACATTCCTATGAAGGAAAATTATACATGTAATTCTTAAGAACTTTATCATTATTAAGGCAGTTAGAAACAGTCTATATAGATAGAGGGCTCAGATGTGAGTCAGTCATATTGGGATGATCTAAAAAAATGAAGGGGTGAGAAAGAGGGATAAATTGGAAGAAATGGGAAGGGAGAGTTATGGGGAAAATTAACATAAAAGAGGCTCACAGGGAAGAGCTTTTACTGTGGAGACTAAGGTTCAAGCATTGCCTGCCATCCTTCCCTCATTTTCCCCTCAATTGTAAAAATAGATGGAGCAGAATCGATTATGCTTCACCTGGAGTAAAAAAGGCAGGTGTGGCAATCACAATCTCAGACAAAGCAAAAGCAAAAATAGACCTAATTAAAAGAGATAATCAGGGAAACTACATCTTGACAGAAGGTACAATAGACGATGAAGTAATATTTTTAAAAAAATAATTTATAGTTTTGGTAAAGCCCAAAGAGATCAAAGGAAAAAGAAAAAGATACATATATACAAAAATATTTATATCAACTCTTTTATGTCAAAGAATTAGAAAATGAGGGAATGCTCATTGATTGGGGAATGGCTGAACAAGTTGTGGCATGTAATGATGATGGAGTACTATTGTGCTATAAGAAATGATGAGGGGATGGTTTCAGAAAAAACCTAGGAAAACCTATATGAACTGGTGCAGAGTGAAGTGAGCCGAACCAGGAGAACATTGTATACAGTAACAGCAATATTGTAATGATGATCAATTGTAAAAGACTTAGCTGCTCTGATCAATACAGTGATCCAAGAAAATTGCAAAGGACTCATGATGAAAGATACTATCCACCTCTAGAGAGAGAACTGATGAACTATGTACAAATTGAAGTAAAATTTTATCACTTTCAAAAAAAAATCACTTCAGCCCTAGAATTCACCCTTCAGAAATACCCTCGGTCCTTAAGTCTCCTTCCTTTGATTGGATAGATCCTCCCAGAACCTCCTTTTAAGGAGGGTACTGAGGTCAGCCATGGCTTTTTTTTTTTTTGGAGGTAGAAGACAGGGCAATGTCTGAGGCTGGATTTGAACTCAGATCCTCCTGATTCCAGGGCCAGTGCTCCACTCACTGAGCCACTTAGTTGCCCCTAGCTACCTTTAGCCATGTCTTAATTTCTCACTGCAATGTGGACTTCATCTCCCCTCTTTCAGTTTCTTTTGTTCCCTGTTAGAAAGTAAGTGCTTTGAGGGCAAGAAATGTCTTTCTTTTTGTTTGTGTTTGTATTCCCAGGCTTAGCACTCTTCTTGACACTTAGTCAGTGCTTAATAAATGCTTGTAGGCTGACTGAGTGCAATTCCCTATGTCTTCTTTATTCCTCTATCAAAGAGATTCTCATAAATCCTTGGGGGGGGGGGAAGGTTCTGTGAAGTTAAAAGGAAACTGAAAAGTAGAGAATATACAACTTTGTTGTATATTTTGGTGGGAATAGCAAACTGTTTGTGGTAGATTTGCAGTTTCATCTTTTTTTTTATTTCACTGTTTATGGAAATGCTTGTTTTGTTCCCTGAATTGAAAATAAAATAAATTTTAAAAAAGAAACAAAGGGGATGGGGGGGGGAAATTTAGAACTCAAAATCTCATAAAAGTGAATATTAAATTAAATTAAAAATAAATTAATTAAAACCTAAAATACTGGAAAAGAAAAGATGGAAAAGGAGAAGGGAATAAGCATTTATTAGAGGCCTACTATGTGCCAGGCACTGTACTAAGTGTTTTACAGGAACTATAGCCCTAGTGTTGAGCCATACTTTCATGTTTTACAGAGCATTTCTTCCTATTAGTTATCTTGCCCTGATCTCACCAATTCAACCTTAGGTGTTAGTGTAGGATGATCCCACATTAAGTGCCTTCCTCTCTGGTTCCACCTTGCCTTTCTCAAGCCTAGCTCAATTATAGCTGCACCACATTTTTGTTGGGCTGCCAACAGGCCCCCAGGGGCTCCCACCACAATTCTCAAGTAAGGCTGATGACCTGTGCTTAACTCACCCAGTTGTACCTAGATTTCATAGAGGGCTTTTGATTGTGGGATCTCAATAACCCATGAGTGCTTCCTGCCACAGAATGCAATCTGTATCTGTGGATACACCCCTAAAGAAAACCCTGAAGAGCACATTTTTCAAAGGTACACTCCAGGTTAGGGTAGAGTACAAATAAACAGGAAACAAAAAGCCTTTGGAAGAAAGGAATTCTTTAAATTCAAGTTATTCAAATGTAACAGCAAATTAATCCAAAATTTATTAAGTCCCTACTATGCACATAGCACTGTGTTAGCTGCTAGAGATAAAAAATGCAAAAAAGAAAAGAATTCATTTCCTCCAAGCGCTACCATTCTATTGGGAGGGGGACGATGACAGAAAAAGTCACAGATAGCCACATAGATAAGCATAACATAAGGCTAGAGAGTCAAGTGGGCCAAAGCGAGGTCAGACTCCTCATACAACACAACAATTCTATTCGATCAATTGCCAAGTCCTTTTGATTCTGCCTCTATGACATCTCTCCCATCTTTCCCCTTCTCTTTTTGCTCACATAGCCACCACCCTACTTTGGGTTCTCATCACCTCTTCCTTGGAGGATCACAACGGCCTGCCACAAGCCTCCCTGCTTCCAACCTAGAATAACAAATAAAAGAAGATTTAAACTTTTCCCCTATAAACAGACCTGTGTGTTTCAAAAGTCATACCTTATGGACAGAACCATGGAACATAAAAATCCTGGTTCTATTCCCTAGACCCCTTGTCAAGCCTACATTAAGCAATATGGTTTAATGGAAAGGAAAGACTGAAGTGAGATTTTGTATGTTTCAATTCTATCTTAGTCACTAATTCGTTCTGTGAGCTTAAGCAAGGAATTTAATCTTTGGGCCTCTTTTGGAAATGAAGGGAGCTAGACTACGTATTCTCGAAGGTTCCATTCAGATCTGAAATTCTATGACTCATCATAATTCAGCACTATTCCCTATTACTGTTATCAGAAACACAGGGAATGGGCCATCAGGTCAATTTAGTAGCATTAAAAAAATACTAAAATAAGGAAGGGAACAACTTTAGGATCCTGTGAGAGGCAACATGATATAGTAGAAGGAGCCTTGGATTTGGAGTTAGTTAACAGACCTGAATTTCAGTCTTGGCGCTGTTACCAGTTGTGTGAGTAGCCTAATTCTGAACCTCAGTTTCCTTATCAGTAAAATGGGGACAATCATACTTGTACCATCGACCTTCCAGGGTGGCCGTGAGAAAAATGCTTTGCAAAATAAAAAATATTCTATAAATGTGAGTTATTATTGCATCAATCACTGCAGAAAGTACTTTTTTGTCTGGTGCCTAGTGTAGTGCTTATTGATTGGTGGAGAATTAGGGGAAAATAACAGAAAGATTTATTTTTTGCAAATCAAAGAAGAGTCTTTATTACCACCTGAATCTGAGCATAGACTGGATTTTAGATGCCTTCCAGTTTATGAATAAGATGTTGACTTTTAGGATTTTCTTCTTGCTGAGATTAACCCCATCAAAGAAAGACAGATTCATGTTTTCCTTGTCTGTTTTCTCAGTACTAATTTTCATCCTGAGTCTCAATGTTGACAAGATCCTCGCTGATGATCCCAATAAATGGCTTGGCAACTACATTAACTACCAGCAGATCCTTCCTCCTTGTTCTGTGGATACCTGAGGCTATTTACATATTTTGTAAAGGCTCGCTTTGACGCCATTTGGGTCTGCTGCCTGAAAACAGCAGCATTCTCACCAGCCATCCAATAAATCATACATATTCTCAAATCCATAATTCCTGGCCTGTTGCCTTTCTACACATCCATTTATTCAACCAAGCAGAACTACTCACCCTGAGTACACAGACACTGAAAAGAGAGGTGCAAAAAGCAAGGAAACAGAACTGTGCTCACCTCTGCTCTGAGGACAAAATCACAGGGATAGGATAAGCTAAATGCCAAAAGACAGGCATTCCACCCACTATAAAGTTTGTAAAGCACTTTTGTTACAACAACCCTGTGAGGAAACAGGCTCAGAAAGATTAAATGTAAGGAGCTCAAAGCTCATAAAGATGTTAGCCACATACACATAATAAAAAAAAAATTGGAAGGAAAAAAAGGATTCAGGTAACTGAAGTGAATTGTATTGCCTTGGAGTGATTCTAGCTAAAGTATCCTTTTCTCCTCCTTTTCATTTATAGAGGGCTCCAAAGGAATCTTGGAGTTAAAACAAAAACAACAAAATAGGGGATATTAGACCCAGACCATATATGGAGGATGTCAGAAGGGTAGTCCCTAAAACTGTGCCAAATGGGTGAAGTTTGGCAATTAGAAATTATGCAAGGAGTTGCAAAGACTTTCTAACCCTCAGTCAGATAGAGGCTGGAGTCAGAGACATTGGCCTAGGTGAGGAAGGAATGGAGATTTAAAAAATAGACTTAAATTATGAGGACGGTACTTAGCTGACTGGCTGCTCATCATAACAACAACTTGATCCCTGCCAGAGAACACTGGAAAGAGTACTACATTTAGAATCAGAAGACTTGGCTTTGAATCCCAAATCTGCCATTTACTACCTATGTGATCTTAGATAGGTTACTTAGATAGGTTATTCATAAGCCTCAGTTTCCTCATCTGTAAAAGGAAAGGCTTGGATTAGGTGGCTTCTGTAGTCACTTTTAGCACTAGGTCTATTATCCTATGGTCTATAATATGAGATGGTTAGATTAGATGACCTTTAAGATTTCTTTCAATTTATAATACTACTTTTGGAGAGGAAAAGCCAATAGCCAGTCACTGAGGAATGAAAAACTCTCCTTATGCAGAAGGAAAGGGAGAAAAAGCTGTTAAGGTTTTTCTTTTAGTACTTCTGGATGTCCGAGGGCCTTGTTTTCTCTAAAAGAGGAATGGCTTAAATCTCTGTACTTTAAGAAAAAAAGATGGCAGAGCCTAGCCTACTCTTCCTCTCATAGCAAAGAGGCATCATCTCAGTTAGATTCCAACTAAAGTTGTGTTGATCAAATACAGAAAGATTCCTCTATACACCAAGGTCTGGTGTATATCTGCCACCACAGAACCCCAAGTACCTTGTAGTATAGGGAGCTATGTTGTCTTGGGAGTATTTCTTGGACTTGAAATATTCTAGTACAAGGATCAAAGAACCTGGTATAGTTTTTGTTGATATTGTATATGTTATCTTTGTTTCTGATCTGTACATCCTCTTCAACCAAAATGAATTCCCTGAAAGCCACGTACAATATAATTCTGTTGATCCCATGGGTCACAGAGACCACCATTATTGTGTACGCTGTAGAGAGCAAACCCAAAAACCACTGTATTTTGTCCAGGATTCAAAGTGTTGTTCTGAGAAGGCTCACCGGTTGACCACTTTCTGTAGATACCAAAAATATTGCCAATGTATGCAAAGTAGTTGATGTCAGAAAAGTCATCTAGAGGAATCAAAACCAACCAAGTATTTCTCTCTTTTTTTTTCTAGTTCTATTATTATAGCACAAGTGTTTTCTTTGGAAATGAGGACATATATAGCAAAGGATGACTGGAGCTTTTTCATAATCGGGTTGTGGGAGTGGATGTCCCACTTAATTTGGTTGCCAGTCACATTGGTGGAGCCAATCATTTCATAGAAATGGAGTATGTCTACTTTATGCAAAGCCTAGGAAATGGCTTTAATGGTGGTGGAGAGACTGTTGAGTAGCCATGCCATCTCGTTGATGCCCTTGGCTTTCTTGTCCTCTTCCATAGTGGAAAAGACCAGGGTACTGACATATGGGTTGAAGGGAACTTGATCAGTCATTATAATGGGGTATCCGAGGTGGCAGTGGGGAAGCCCTGACTTGGGAATTGGGAGCAGAGAGCCTGGAGCCAGCAGTCAAGTTACTGCCGGGCCAACTGCCAACAAAAATTGTCCCCCAAGGAAAGCTGATAGCTTGTCTATGAGAAGTCTCCAATTCAAAGAGCTGGGGGACTGGCTAGCACAAGAAAGGAGCCAGTGCTGGACGTCCTTCCCATTAAACTCCATTATAAAGCACCCCAGACTTTGGGGTCCCTTGAGGATGTGAAGGAATTCTTGGCAATTTGTTATAATTATGAGAACTGAAAACCTCATCTTGCCAGAGGGGTGTAGCCACTGAAAAGAACTACTTCACCGCAGGACCAAAGATCACTGCCCCTTGTGACGCTGACCGGGAACAGTTAAACTTCCATAGCTGAGCAACACCAAAACACCAAATATTTTCCACCATCCTTATGCATTTACCAACCACATTGTGGTGGCTTGTGCAAAGTAACCATAATCTAATTCCTAGAATACAAAAAAAAAAAAAAAAACGGTTAAGATATTTCTAGACGGGAGAGAGAAGTCGAGATAAATATAATTTTAAAATTATATTAAAATCTCTTAAAAATTCCAGCCAAAGGGAGAAACTAGAAAGACAAAGAAGTTTTATAACTTTGTGAACAGTGGATCCATGCCTGGCACTCTTGAGCAGCAGCCATATTAGACGAGCAGGGAGCAATGCCTGGCAGGGATTACATGCC
Organism: Phalanger gymnotis; assembly: GCA_028646595.1. NCBI lineage: Eukaryota > Metazoa > Chordata > Mammalia > Diprotodontia > Phalangeridae > Phalanger > Phalanger gymnotis. Next base: position 203,508,796 of record CM053623.1, read on the forward strand.
ATTCTTATCCACCTAGGAGAAACTGCATACTACAGCAGACCCAAGGGAAACAGGCCCCATGGGAGCAGCTAAATCATTTCACCAGAAGATACAGTTGGCCCCGCTTGGTCACAGAAGTGGATTGCTTCCTACACAGGTGCCTTGAATGTACATGTAAGCCTTTTCATGTGTGTAATGAATGACCACATATATTCCCTATGTGTGTGCCTCTTCATGTGTTCATTCTTCCCCTTGATGGCATATGTGTTTTTGGGAAAACGTACCCTAGGTAGATGGGGAAAATGCTCTATTACTACTTTTCTTACTAGACTATTTCATAGTGAGAAATATTATGCTTTTAATTATATGTGACACAGTTGTTTAGTCATGTCTGACTCTTCGTGACTCCATTTGGGAGTATTCTTGGTAAAGATACTGGACTTGTTTGCCATTTCCTTTTCCAGCTCATTTTACAGGTAAGGAGACTGAGGCAAACAGGGTTACATGACTCGCCCAGGGTCATACAGCTAGTATCTGAGGCTGAATTCAACTCAGATCTTCCTGACTCTATCTGCTCTATCCACTGCACCACTTAGCTTCCCCAACTATTATTTACATCCAGATTAAATGAGATATAGGTGTCAAGGAGAAGATATTTTTCCATTCTTCTCCTTAGTTGATGTAATCACAGATGGCTCAGAATACATTGTAATCTCAAAGCGTTAATGAGATGTTAAACTGATTATGAGACTAATCTGCACCTTAATCCCTTTGCTAGGTATGACTCCCTCAATTGACTGAGAAAACAAATTAGCCAGGCTTTGGTGGCATTAAATTACTAAGACCTGAGGAGCTTCTCCTCAGAGCAATTGTGGATTGAGACTTTTGAAAGCAGAGGGTGGAGCCTTTATCTCTTTCTCTTTCCTCTCCTTCCCTGTTAGCCACACATTGGCTGCATAGCTTTATAGTTGTCTGCCACAGAAATTCTCTTACAGGTTATTTATTTCTTCAGTTCTTGATATATGCCACCACCTCTCCATACTGCTTCCCTAGGCAGAATTTACAGTTTTCATGAGCCCATCCTGAGTTCATCTCAGCTTCTGAGTCTCCTCCCTCCTGCTCGTGTTCCTGCTCCTGCTCCTGCTTTTTAATGGACTTCCAGAGCTCAGATTAGCCAAGTCCCTCTTGTTTTTATTTTATGTTATTTTTGTTTTTATTTTGATTTGCAGCTTCACAGATACCAAATGGAGTTGGCGTTTGCACATACATATGTGGCAGAACAGAAAAAGAGGACTGTACATAAAATTTCAGTTCTCAGTTACAGCTTGCTTTTCTTTTAAAACTTAGAATAAGATAAATTTACAGCTTTGAAAGCTGTCCTGCTGGTCTGCGCCTCTTTCTGACCTTCCTTCTGAACCTAGCTCCTCTTGGTTACATCACTCTGAGTTCTCTCCAAAGCTCTTCTTTTTTCTCTTTCTCTTTTTAAATCCATTTTTCTTGTAAAGTTTCTTCACAAATCTATGCTCCTGTTATTATCAGCACATCTAGATAGTCAAAATCTGGCCTTAGACATTTACTAGCTATGTATCTCTGGGCAAGTCACTTAACCTCTGTATGCCTCAGTTTCCTAATCTGTAAAGTGAGGATAATAATAGCACCTACCCTCTCAGGGCTGTTGTGAGGATGAGATAATATTTGTAAAGTGTTTTACAAACTTTAAAGTGCTAATATTAATGCTAGCTATTATGCCAACTCACACATACAGAGTCAGAGTTAAATTTTCATTAAATCCACATATCCTATTCTACTTTTTATTGTAACACTAGCATATTTGAACTCAGTCAGTCAATAATCATTTGTTAAGCACCTACTATGTGTCAGACCCTCTAGATTATTTCCACTTCATTATATCAGTGTCCCCCATGCCACCTCAGGATCACCCATCAATCCATTGTGATTGGGGATAGAGAGGTAGAGTTTTTGCTAAACCTTTCCTGTTCCAACGGCCACAAGACACTGCAGCTGTGGTGATATATAAGGAAGGAGTGAAAGCTACATGTAACACCCAATGAATTGGAGCCCAAGCAAATGGCAACATGGCTGAGAGTATGGGATTTCTACCATACAGCATGCCAACAGTCTACAAGAACCTCAATTCATTGGACCAACCTTCTTTATCCCAGTTGCCTGTGAATAAATGATGAAGGACTATATGAAGTGATACGAAACAATAATCAAAATGGCAGTGATAAACAAGGAGTTAAGTACCAGTACCTTGAAGAGACTTCACTGTTAAGAGGATGTCAGACAATTGAAAATGTGCAATGGTGGACTGTCATCCCATGTTCTCTGAAGTGTTGAGTTCTAGGTTTGGAAGTTGTGGGGGTTCCCAGGGTATTTATCTACTCTATGGCCGTGAAGCTTTTCAAGATGACTTGAAATGCATGGCTCCAGAAAGGATTCCTCAGCTGGTAACAAACAGATTTAACTGACCAAATATTGCTGCAAATATCACCAAGAAGCTTGAGACTTGTGCTTATTGTATTCAAAGAAAAGTATTGCCAACTTGAGCTGCATAAATGGAGAATGTAAGTGCTATCAAACCTTTGGAACTCATCTGAATTGACTTTCTATTTCTGGAAAAAGCTAGAAAAAAAACATAAGCTATATATTGATTGTGACTGACCACTTCACAAGGTATGAACAAACATACCCAACCAAGAATCAGTTTAAGTAATATGGTGTAGTGTATAGTATATAGACTTCCTGCCAGGGGCACATTCAGGCTAATGCAGAGACTTTGAAGTGTACTGCTTGGGGCAGCTAGATGGTGCAGTAGATAGAGTACTGACCTTGGAGCCAGAAGACCTGAGTTCAAATCTAACATCAGACACCTTACTAGCTACGTGACCAATGACGAGAATCAAACAAATTAACAACTGCTTCTCCAGGAGCTGAGGTGCCGCCCTTGTCACTGACATGGTGGGTGCAGGTCTGTCCCTCTGCTCACAACTGGTTTTTGGAACTCAATCTAAAATTATGTACCAGTTCGGCTGAATCTCACCACTGTATGTGACCCTGGACAAGTCACTTAACCCCAAATTGCCTAAAAAAATGTACACTGCTCTATGAGATGTTAGCTTTGACTAGAATCAAGAAATTTAGAATAATATGTTACTGTCTTCCATGGGAGTCACAACTTGAAAATTTCAATCACATATCAATGAACATGTTAGCGGTACTGAAACTAAAACAAAAGTCTTACTGGGGCCAGCATGCTATATTCCAAGTACGAATCTACAGCTCCATCAGGAATGATGCCATTGGTTTTTTTTCATTCTATCTGCTGAAGTTTGAGTGTGAACCATGCCTACCTATTGACTTAGGTTTTAGAGGATGGAAAGACCTCAGATCCCCACAACCAGTATATTTCTTGTCTGACAGAGAAGCTGAAGGAAGCTTACCACCTAATCATAACTTTAGCTTAGAAGAATGTTAAAGAAATTTATGACAGTATGAGGCTTGAGTTCATTGTCCAGACCTTCAACAAAGTGACAATTTTCTGAGAAATCTACCTGTTTACTGGACTTGCAAGTAAGTAGACTAATATAATGGAAAGCTACTCTATGTTTTCTTGTGGAGAAATCAGGCAACTTGCCTGTTTTAAAAAACAGCCCCAAAGACTAGTAGAGACCTGCAAAGATAATTCACCACAATCACTTATTGTCAGTTTGTGAGTCTGTTGGACCCCTTGATAGACAAGTGGAGACTGGCACCTATCTCCTTGGCTTCTAAACAGAAGAGACCACCTACCAATCACACAAAGAGTGTCTGACCCAGCCGATGGCTCAGAAACAAACATTACCAGTGAAGCCTTTGTATACTGCATGCCCCAATAATTATTAATGGAAGAGGAATAAACACAGAGGCAAAGCCTTTTATGACTAATGCTTCAGCTATAGAGACTACCAGGGTAGAGAAACATCCTTCAGAACATAGTAACTTCTCTATCCAACCTTGGACTTTTAGAAATTCAGGTTTCATTCTGATTCAGGTTTAATTTTGACTAGAATTATAATCAATCCATATATTCACCCAGTACAGGGTTACACAGATCAGCAGTTCATAGAGACTAACTTATGATGTCCCCGAAAAAAAACAGCAAAATGTTCACTTGTGCAATGTGCACTTTGCATATATTTGAATTTGTTCGTTGATAATATATTTTGTTAATGCATATTTAAACATTCTTCTATTTTACTGTTTTTCTTGTTTAACTGTTTTAGGTTGGCACCATGCATGTGTTATAGCTGTGTGACTTTATCAACTATGCATATTTGCACATTTGCTTGTGCTACATGGATACAAATCCATACATTACTGTAACATGTGCATATGATACATAGTCTGCATGTAATTTAGACTGGTAGTAGTCACTGACAAAACTTAAGCGATGCTTTGCACCGTGCTATGCCAATCACATGTATTTTTGATGGAACCCTAAGGTTATTACCTTGAGTATATCGTCACTGGATTAATTAATTATCCTTGTGCTGTTGAGGACTGCTATACATTTTTATGTCATGCTGTGTTATTCTAGACACTAAGTTTACTGCAACTGATTTTACAGGGAACTGCAAAATTCTAAACCCTTGGGAGGAATGTAACAGTCATTTAGGCAAGGTTTGGAATGGATGCCTTGAAAAGGGGTGAGAGGGTGCTACGTTGCTAAAGACCCTGGGAGTTGTATTTATTCCCAGCTTGGGAAAAGTTGAAATGATCATAGGATCAGACTGGAAATGGGAGTTTTCCATGGCAGAGGCAAGTATTTAAATCAATTTGAAGACAGATGCAAAAAAAAAGATTTGGAGAGTGAGGGCTAGGAGCAGCAGCAGATGGAATATGCTTTCTAGGAAACTGATTCTGAGTCTTGTAGTGGCTGGAGTATTTACTGTTCCCTGACTCACTCATTCATCTTATCAAGGGAATTTGACCAGAGTTATGGTGAATTTACTCTATCCTCTATCGCTCCTTTCCCTTTTATTGCCTTATATAATGGGTGGCATAGTTCATCTCTAAGTGTTTCTCTACTATTTAACATTTTTGCTTACTAGGTATTTGTATTTTTAATTTAATTATAGTTTTCTTGTTTGAAAAAAAGAATTTTAATTGGACCCTGAAATGCACTTTTGCTACAGAAAATATAATAAGGGGGAGGAGAGAACTTGTGAATAATTGATTCTGCCAAATTCAACCAGCCAGGAAATCTCCTTCCAGTCTGGTGAATTACCTTCATAAAGCTCAGAGCTTTAAGAATTTTATTAATTCTCTGCATTTTTAAGCTTTCCAACTTTAAATGGCTGAGGAGCCACATGGAGCTGGGATCCTTGCCTTAAAAGATTTTGAGTTAATAATTTTATTTCCCAGATAACATGTCACCCTCCATCAGAGTTCTTTGGATTTTCTTTAGCCCTTGAGGCAAGAGAGGCAAAGAAGGAATAGCGAGAACTTCCTGAGAAAGTCAAACCCTAAGTTGGCTCTAGTGGGTAGAGACATAGTTGGGGAGAATTCGTTCTACCCAACCCACCAAAGGGGTGGGGTGGGAGAGGGAGAAATTGTCCTCTACATTGACATCTGCTGGACAACACTACCCTGCAATTGACAAAAATGAGCAAATGTGAGCATTCCCATATACAGAGAAAGACCAGAAAAAAAAGAATGGTGCATAAAACTGCAAATCTCTTAATACATATGACTTGATTTTATAAAGCATATAATATATTTAGCATTTTAGGTCCCAAGCTATCCCACTTTTCTGTTTCCCTCTGAACTTACCTCTGTTCTGGTCTGAGCACTTTTAAAAAATGCTTCATTGACACAAATCATGTTTTTGCATCATGAGCATTATTCCTCTCTTCCTCCTCCACAATTTAATGCCTCTAAGGAAGCCTCAATAAACATAATATAACAAAACAGACCCACACATTGGCAAAGTCTGGAAATATATGTATCATTCTAATCTAGTGTCTTTCTATGAAGAGGTAAAGCATGATTCATCATTGGATCTCTGGAGTCATGGCTGGTAATTGCATTGATCAGTCTTTCAGAATTGTTCTTCACAGTGTTATAGTCATTGTTTTTGGCATTCTTCAAGTTTTGTTCACCTCACTCTGCATCAGTTCATAAAAGTTCTCCAAGGTTTTTCTGAATCACCTCCTTCTGCAATTTCTTATAGCACACTATTTCATCATATTTACATATCATAATTGGCTCAGCCATTCCCTAATTGATGGGTACCTCCTTAGCTTCCAGTTGTTAAAGGGAATGCTATAAAGATTTTTGTATATAAGAGTGCTTTCTCTCTTTCTTTTGACTCTTTGGGGGTGTTAGCCCGGTACTGATATCACTGGGTCAAAGGGTATGTATTGTTTAGTGATGGAATGGGGATGGGAGAAGGGAGAGACATGTAGTTACAAATTGCTTTCCAGAATGGCTAGACCAATTCATAACTTCACCAGCAGAGCCTTAATGTGTTTGTTCTCCTAAGTCCTTCCAACAATTGTTTTCTTCTCTCTCTAAGAAGGAGGCAGGGGTTTAGTAAGAACATTTTCTAGGAACTTCCTTCTTGGGTCCTGAGGGCAAACATATGCCTGCTTCTGTCACAAAGCAACCATTAGTGACTCTTGGTGGGGGAACTCGCCTCCTCCCTGTATATACTTGCTTCTGATTTTCCCTAGAATTTCTCTAGAATAAAGATAGAAGGGGGAAAGAATGAAAAGCTCCTCCTTCCAAAGGAAGAGGAGTAAATGCAAACTGCTGATTCTTTTTAAAATAGGCCAATGCAAAGGAGTGGATCATCCCCAAATATTTCATCCTTCAACAGTGGGAATCATCTCGAGAGGGCTCTCTGTTTATGAAACCTATCCCCTAGAGGTCCCACAGGGCAGCTGCAAGCCAAACAATTCTTCTTGGGGTAACCCTAGTGATTGAGAATGAATTAGGAGATATCTTTTATTTTCTCAACAAGATACTAATGGGCATGCCCTCACCCACCATAAAAAGATGTTTTCAAAGCTCCAAGCAAAGGCTTCCCTACCCTATGAAATTTGGTTGATTGGAGAGTTCCCTTAATCTAATCCTTAAACTGACAATGCTCTTTTCACTCCTCTCCATTTCCCCATATTGTACATTTCAGTCTTAGTTGGTCTAGCTTCTTCTACAAAACCTTCCCTAATAATACAAGCCCTCATTCATCTTTTCCTTGTCTACCTCCATTCGCATTTATTGTCAGTACAGCAGGATCAGAACTTGGTTGCAGACCATCCTATTCTCTCACTGTTTAGAGACAGTACAATTTAGTAGTTTAGAATGTTGTCACATACATGAATATCTTTATTTGTATGAGTGCACACAAACAAATATGTAACCTGGGTTTCTCTGGGCATGTTCAGTTCTAACATAGCAATGCCCCTGAAGGGCGTTTTGAGCATGCCCATTTTGCCTAGCATAGAGCCCACTCTGTCCCCTTGGACAAAGTGTTATTATATACTATTACTATACTACTATATATACTAATATACTACTATATACTGTTATTATATACTATTATATATTCTGTCTCCCCCTAAATACTGTTACATATAAAATATATACAAAATATATACAAAAAATATACTATAAAATTACTATGTCATTGTACTATATTATACCATGTATAACATAATATAACATTATATTAAATTAAAATTAAATTAAATAATATAGTCTAGCCCTCTTCAAACTAGACTATAAGCCCTGGGTGGACAGAGACCCTTTCTATATTTGTTTTGTGCTTCTCTGTGCCTAGCACTCAATAAACACTATTTGCTGATTGATTTTTATCCTGGCTAACCCCCCTCTCCCATTAGCATGATGGATAGTGGCATCTTGGCTATTTATCATGTACACATTTCAGTATGAATGGCACCTCTATCCTAGGCTCATCTGCTGCAGTCCTGGAAGGATTTCTTTTCTCAAGAAAGCATGGTAGAACAATTTGAAATTCAAATGACTTAACAAGAAAAGCAACTTTGCCAAACAAAATTTTTCCCTGTGGAATCTGATATATCCAACTTTTCTTTGGTCTCCTCCTCTCGATGTGCATTAGTTCCCTACTGGGTTATTTTTCTTCTTCTTCGTAGAATGAGTCCAAAGTTTCTACATTTTTCCTTCTCAGTTTGTGTGTGTGTGTGTTCGTGTGTGTGTGTACGTAGGCAAGCCTGTGTATGGAGTGGTTTGGCAGGAGCAAACTTTGTTTATTCTCTCAAATCTTATTGATTGTGTTGTCTCTCTAGCAAATTATGTTTTCCATTTATTTTGGTTAATGGTCCAAGATGCCTTTGTGGGTGGGCATCCATAAATTAAGAACAATTACTGCTGCCACTGAACCTAAAGTCATTTTTTTCCTGAGTATATCTATTTCAATTGATCAAACATGCTCCGTATAGAAATTTCATATGCATTTTTTTGCAATCTACATCAAAAAGATGGCTGTGATAAGCAGAGCAATGTTTAACAAGAAGAACAGGATTTCACATCTGTCTAAAAAAAGCAACCCAGATTCGAAGATCACTTGCTTTAATTGATATTAGATTGCTTTGGGACATATAGTATACTTAAGATAATTATGTGAATTTCAAAGACTCCTCCAACTCTTTCAAGAAACTTGTCAACACAAGCCTAACGCCTGAAGAAATCAAACCACATTAAAGTAATTATTATCAAGCTATGACAGCTCAGTATTTCAGCTAATTAAAGTTCATATGTTGAGAATTAATTTAGTGCCCTTAAGTCCAGAGTTCAGATCCCTATATAGCATCAATAAAAAATGGACTCCTTCATTTGTGAAAATGTCCCACATGCTGCTGCTGAATCATATCACTTATCTCTTGACAGAAATAATAGATTAAACATATAGAATGAGACATACACTTTCAGACATGGCTAATATATTTCTTTATTTTGCTTGACTGTATTTATTTTGACCTCAGAGTTAGGAAGACTGAGTTCAAATCTTGTCTCAAAGATTTGCTGGCTATGACCATAGGCAAGTCACTTAACCTCCTTAAATCTTAAAAACAAGGG
>CM053623.1:203518397-203539405 GCA_028646595.1 Phalanger gymnotis
ATAGATAATCCCATGGGAGCTGATGAGGTAAGCAAAAGAGAAAGAGTGTATAGAGAGAAGAGAGAAAATGGCCTAGGATAGAACATCTAGGACCTATCACCACCCAATTAGGTAGTATCATACAAATGAAGAGCCAGCAAAGGAGATGGGAGAGGAGCAATCAGATAGAAAGGAAAAGAACTAGGAAAGACCAGTGTTACAAAAACTCAGAGAGGAGAAGGTATCTAGGGGAAGAGGGTAATCGAAAATGTTAAATGCAGCAGATGGGTCAAGATAGATGAAGACTGAAGAAAAGACCACCAGATGTGGCAATTATGATATCTTTGGTAACTCTTAGAAGTTTCACTTAAATCCCAAGTCAGAAGATGGATTACTAAGGGTGGAGAAGTGAGTGGGAAGAGAAGAAATGGAGGAAGTGAGCGTAGATAACTTTTCTAAAAGAAGTTTGGGGTCAGAATACAGATTGCAAAGGGCTGAGGAATGAGTGAGAAGAGGTGGAAGCAATGAACATAGACAGCATTTTCAAGGAGTTTGTGAGAAAAGATATGGGATGATAGCATGAAGGGATGGTAGAATCAAGTAAAACTTTCTTAAAGATGAGGGAGACTCGGCCATGTTGGCAGGTAGCAAGGAAGGAATTGGTAGATACAAAGAAGATGAAGATTTAATAGAGAGGGAATGAAAGAGAGTCTACAATCTGCTGAAGAACACAGAACACGGGACTGATGTAGAGGGGCTGGCTTTGGCAAGGAGAAATACACCTCATTGGGAGATATTGGGGGATGATACTGCAGAGTTTAAGATAGAAAATGAGGGGAAGAGGCAGCTCACATCAATGGCAGGAAGTAAGGTCCCCAGTGCAGAAAGGGGTTGGGGGGAGGGGGAAGTATTAGAGAGTTGAGGAGGGAAAAGAAAGTTTGGTAAAGCTCCTGTGGGGTGTGAGATAGGGAATCAATTAAGGCAGAACAATAAAGGATTACCTCGCTGCTGTGTGGGCCTATTTGAAGTTAGATAACATGAATTTATAGCATACTCAGGCAGCATTGCTGTATCATTTCTTCCAGCTTGCTTCAGCTGTGTAGGAGAAGAGGAGGCAGATGGTAGGAGTAATTCAGGACAGGTTGGTAAAATATAACAGAGAAAAAAAAGGGGTGAGGGATTCAAGAGTAGAGGCAGTGTAGAGTCAAAATGGCTAATTATAGGGTCAAGAGTGGAGAAGGAAGAAAATGAAGTCAGAGCAGGGCTAATGGCCCGGCAAAGGGGTGTAGGGTTTCACATTTCGATGAGGGTGAAGAATGGGTTTAAGAAAGTGAGGCTCATGAAATTAACACTTGCAATCCAGATTGCTGTAGTTTACACTTTTCTGTATGTCAAACCAGGTGTGTACCATTTGTACTGAGCACACCACAGAATGAGAATTATCCAAAGTCTGTTGATTTTAATATGTGTTTTGGTTTGTAAACAAAATTATAGTAATTTCTTGCACATTTTTGGAAAATAATTGTATAAGAACTTATGTATCTGCTTCTAGATACAATGCATAAATAAAATTTTCATTCACAAAAAAAAGAAAGTGAGGCTCAAGGAGAAATAGAACGATAGGGTTCTGTGAAACCTATAGATAGATAGATACATACACAGATAAAACCCGTTTGGTCAGAAAAAGAAATGTCAGAATTTCTAATTAAGAGAGTAGAATACTTGTAAGTAATGTGTGATCATTCATAAGTATGGCTGAGATAGTGCAAAAGAGTAGTCAGGATTTTTTTTAATTTTTAAAATTTTATTTATTTAGTCAGGATTTTAGTAGCCTTAGAATTGAGGGGTTAGGGAAGCATAACTATGAATGTGTAAGTCCCCTAATAGGAGGGCAGGAGCTGGGGAAGAGAAGAAGACAGTGAGCCAGGTGCTGTCCTCCTGAAAGTCTGTAGAATGACCTGGGTGACTGTGTACAACAGCGACCACAATATCCAATGGGCAGGGACTTTGATCGAGTGGATTTCAAAGAAGAGATTGCTGAGTATTGGTAGTTAAGTTCAAAGGTTGCTGAGTGTTGGTAGTTAAAGGAGAGTGTATCAAGCCTCCTTTGATTGATGGTTCTCAGCTTGGATGGTCTCAGTCACAGGTCTAAAAGGTGAGATCATCCACTCATAATGATAAGGAAGAAGTAGTTCTTTATTGTAGGGGTTGAGAAGAAAAGCAATGGATTTTAACAACAATTCTGGAGGATATGCCAGTGAGTCAATAGGAGATAGTTTTAAAAATTGCCATGTGAGGGGACAGCTAGGTGGCACAGTGAGTAGAGCACCGGCCCTGGAGTCAAAAGGACCTGAGTTCAATTCCGGCCTCAGACACTTGACACACTTACTAGCTGTGTGACCTTGGGCAAGTCACTTAACCCCAATTCCCCTGCCAAAACAACAACAACAAAAAAAGTTGCTATGTGAGGACCAGTTTGAAGTTAGCATAAATTAAGAGTAAACCTAGTCAGTAGAATTTTGTGTCTTTTTTTTCCAGAAGCATTCTGCCACAGAAGAGAGGAAGATGTGGATAGGAAACATTCTGTTCTGAGAGCTAGCTGGACAGTGTTGGCAGAAAGACAAAGCAAAGGATTTGAGGTCATTATTGAAATGGTTAACCAGTGGTTCTAGACCAGAGAATGTGGGAAGAGAGAGCAGAATGGATCTGATAGAGCTGGAGGGAGATAAGCAATAAATATTTATTATGCACTTACTATGTTCCAGGCACTGTGCTAAGCATTGAGGATACAAAAAGAAGAAAAATAAAGTCCCTGCCCTCAAGGAGCTTATGATCTAATAGGGGAGACAACATGCAAACATATATATATGCAAACATATATATGCATATATATATAACATATATATGCATATATACATATATGTAACATATATATGCATATATATACATATATATGACAAGCTATATACAGGATAAACAGGAAATAATTAAAAGAGGAAAGGCACTGGAATTTAGAAAGGTTAGGAAAGGCTTCCTGTAGAAGGTGGTATTTTAGTTGGGACTTAAAGGAAGCCAGGGAGATCAGTAGTTGGACCAGAGGAGGGAGAGTGTTCCAGGCTGGAGCGATAATCAGAGAAAATGCCCAGAGCTGAGAAATGCAGTGTCTTGTTTGCAGGACAGCTAGGTGGCCAGTGTCACCAGATTGAAGAGTACTTGTTGGGGAGTAAGATGTAAATAGATTGGAAAGGTAGGAGGTTATGAAACAGTTTAGGCAATAGGGAGTCACTGGAGTTTATTGAGTAGTGGGGTGACATGATCAGACCTACATATTAGCAAAATCATTTTAGTTACTGAATGGAGTATAGGTTACAGTGGGGAAAGACTGAAGACAGGCAGATCCACCAGCAGGCTATAGCAATAGTTTAGGCATAAATTGATGAGGGCCTGCACTAGAATGATGGCAGAGTCAGAGGAAAGAAGGCGCATATTTGAGAGAGTAGGAGGAACTAGAAAGACAGAAGGTCAAGAATTGATTAGGAAGGAGTAATAGAGTCAGAGAAGTGGCAAATTTAAACTTTAAAATATTGAAGGAAGAGTAATTTCAAGTGATGGTAAAATCTGAGCTGTCACTACTCCAAGTGGACTGTTCAAGAACAGAAATGGAGATCATAGAAGCCGAAAATACCAAGAAATTGTAAGGACATGGTGTTAGGATTATCAGTGTGGATGTTCAAGTTTCCAAGGATAATGGTAGGAGAAAGAGCAGAGAAAAAGGGCCAAGTGCCAGATTTATTGAGAAAGGTGAGGGAGTATCCTGGAAGTTGGTTGATAATGGACAAGAGAAAGTGGTAGAGTTGGATGTCAATGAATTGCTATCTCAAAGGTCACTAACAATTTTCTAACTGCAAAATCCAATGGAGTTTTTTTAGTCTTCATCCTTGCCAATTTTTCTCTGTCACCTAATAGTAATGACCTTTCCTCCTTCTTAAAATTCTCTTTCTTTGATTTCTATTATATTGCCTTATTTCCACTCCCCTTCTATCTTGCTGCCTCCTTTGATGGTTCTCTTTCCTTCCCAGCTATCTCCACATCTAGCTCCCTCAATTCCAGCCACCTTTCCCATTTCACTCTCACCACCAGAATCTTGGACTCCTGGGCTCCAATAGGTGAGCTTTCATCTTCCCTTGCCCAGAACCCATGGGCTAAGCTTAAAGTTACTGTGCCTGGACTTTGGTGCACCATATCACCACAGAGTCATACAAGCAAGATACCTTGAAAGAGACAAGCACAAAATCACCTATTCTCCTTTCTCCTTTCCTGGCAGGGTTTTTGAACCATCCAAGAATATTAAACTCATATATAAAAGAACATACTCCTAGGAATCTAGTGTCACTGTGGCTGAGCTGCCTGACCATAGCGAGAATCTTATCTGTCTCTTTTTCTCCCCTCTCAGTTTGCCTTAGGCTGTTTGCATTTTCAGAATAGGGGAGTATATTCATGAGATTTACAGTGATTCAACAAATTCAACAACTATTTATTAAGCACTTACTATGTGCAAGGTACTAATGATGAATAACGAGATAGTCATTGACTATGTGAATGCTATTCACAGATGAATAATGACATCATACTTGCCTTCAAGAAACATATTCTACTGAAGTGTGTGTGTGGGGGAGGGGGCACTGTGGAGAAGAATCTGCTATGTATAAATATGCCCTCTCTCTATCATTTATGACTTAAGTAAATGTAAGGGAGTTACCTGAGGCACATAGAAGTTGTAAACTGACTACACAAGTAGTAAGTGTCTGAAGTAAGATTTAAACCTAGATCTTTCTCACTCCAATTTCAACATTCTTTCCATGATGCCTCTGCTATCTCCAAGATACATAGAGACAAGTATGATACAAGGTAGAGTGCTGTAGTTCAGACCTAACTCAGGCCAGTCCAATAGTTCAATTTAGAGAGTAGAATAAAATGCAACACTTGTAGAACACCTAACAATAACAAAAGGAGTTTTACTTAGCCATAGCAAGGAAAAGACATTCGTCAAGGCTGGTCAGAAGCTTGAGAGAAAACCTGCTGCCTCTTAATACAATGACTTTCTACACTTAGACCACGAGGAATCAATGCCAATGGCCTGAATCTTTGTGCCCTGAACCAATTAGGTCTCAAGGACAGTATTAGTGTTGATCGTACGTGGCAGATACTGTTCCTACCAAAGGTGTGACAAGGACAAAAAAAAAAAATGTAGACAAAATGCCCTAGGAAAATTTGAGGAGCGAGACCACAGCCTCAGTCTGGGGGAAATGCTAGTGTATTCACTTGGCAAAATGGTCTCATCTATTCTCTCCATTCCCCAGCTAATCAGATTTATTTCCTAACCTGCTGTACCAACATCTGTGTTGATGATTCCCAAATCTGTAGCTCCAGCTCTAAACTCTTTTTCCAAATTCCTGTTATGTTTCCAACTCTGGCTTAACATTCCTACTTGGACATCCCTAGAATAACAGCTCACTATGTGTAAAACTGATATCATTTGCAGTCTTTTCTTCTAACTACCTATACCCACTGAGAAAAAAAAAATTTGGTTCTCTTCCTGACTTCTGTATTTCTGTTATGGTATCATGAGTCTCCCAGTTACACAGGTTTGACGCCTAGGCATAATCTTTGCTTTCTGTTTTGTTAAGACATCTAGTGACACAATGGCTAGAGATCCGGACTTGAAGTCCAATCTGGACTAGGGATTCAAATCTAGCCTCAGGGGGCAGTTAGATGGTACAGTGGGTAGAGCACTGGCCCTAGAGTCAGCAAGACTTGAGTTTAAGTCTGGTCTCAGATACTTACTAGCTGTGTGACCCTGGACAAGTCACTTAACCTCTAACAGCCTCAGTTTCCTTATTTGTAAAATGGAGATTATAATAGCCTCTGTTTCATAGGGTTGTTGTGAGGATGAAATAAGATAATATTTGCAAAGCACTTTGCAAACCTTAAAGTGCTATAGAAACGTTTTTGTTGTTCAGTTGTTTCTCAGTTGTGTTTGACTCTGTGATCCCATTTGGGGTTTTCTTGGCAAAGACCTTGGAGTGGTTTGCCATTTCTTTCTCTAGCTCATTTTATAGATGGAGAAACTGAGGCAAACAGGGTTAAACGACTTGCCCAGGGTCACACAGCTAGTAAGGGTCTGGGGCCGGATTTGAACTCAGGAAGATGAGTGTTCTTGACATCAGACTTTGGCTCTCTATCCACTGTCCTGCCACCAGCTATTAAGCTATTATTGATACAACCAGGCCTACGTTTCCTCATCCGTAAAATAAAAAAAATTGGACTCAATGACCTCTAAGGTCACTTCCACCTTTAAGTGTAGACTTTAAGTATAGATTCTTTGGGTTTTTTCTGTGCCTTTTTCATTGGTCCCTTTACTGCCACCCCCATGGCCATTGCTCTAATTGGAGCTTTTCTAATATCACGCCTAGACTGATCTAATAGCTTCCACCCAATTCATCTCCCTCCTCTAGAGTGTCCTCCTCTCCATCCATCAGATTAATCTTCTAGATGCACTCTACCACTCAAAAACATTCAGTAGCTCCCTGCTGGCTACCTAAGAAAGTTCATATTCCTCCTCTTGGTGTTAAAAGCCTTCCTGGTATTCACCTCAATCGATCACTCCAGCTCTGTCTCTCATTATTGCCATACATTCAATCAGCTGGAAGTCTCTAAGTAGCTATCTGACTTTTTGATCAATGCATTTTCTCTGCCTGAAATACTTTCCTTTTCTCTTCCTCTTCTTCTCTCTGAGAAACTTGGCATATCAAAAAACCATCTTCTTCATGATACCTTTCCTGGTCTCCTTATCCAGAAAACATTTCTCTTGTTCCTGCATGCTTTTCTGCTGAGTTTCTTGAGCTATCCCAAATTTTATTTGTCAGTTCTCTATCCAAGTCAAATAATATTTGTAATAAATCACTGTGTAAGAAAGATAACTGAAGTATTATGCTTGTACCTATCAGATGTCCATAACATACTGTCTTACTGCAGATATATGTGGATGTGGCCATTCTCTTCTGCAGGAGGGTGGGAACTGAAGTGTGTGCAACTTTGTCTTCCACATGCCTAGCATACAGAAGATGCTTAACAAATATGTGCAGAATAAATGAATAAATACTCGTAGAGCAAATGACCAAAGGGTAAGCAGGAAGAGCTATAGGATGGGAAGTTCAAACAAAGTAATTCTGCAGCTTTTGAGATATTTTAGTATCAGGTATATTTTGCAGAGAGTTGGCCTTGAAGCCAGAAAGACAAATTATAACAAGTACTTATTAAATGCCTATTCTGTGCCAGGAACTGTACTAAGCAATGGGGATACCAAGAAAGGCAAGAACAGTCCCTGCCCTCAAGGGGTTCATTATCTAATAAAAGACCTGAGTTCAAATCCTATATTTAATACATACTGACCAGTGACCCTGGATAAGTACTTAACTTCTCCACTCCCTAGGCAACTTTCTGACACTAGAGGTTTCGGAGAAGGTGTCAGTGGAAGGAGTTTCCTTTACTTGAGACTTTTCTATACTGGTGAAATAAAAGACACAGTGCTTATTCTTTATAAGAGGGGTGGGGACCTGAATCTAAACTTCACAGTCTTTTTGGATTCAAAGGGCTGCACTTGAGGACCTAGAGGGTAACATGTGTCCTGCTTTAGAAGTTTTAGTGGTGATAGATGGCCAAGGTTCAAACTATTGGCTCAAATGAGATTTAGATGATCTCAGAGTTCAGTTTATCTGTCTTATTAGCATAGAGAACAGAGCAGACTGTATTACCCAGGAGTGGCGAGCACCCAGGAACAAATGTAAAGTGAGCTTTTAAAGCAATCTAACTCCGAATTCAAGAAAAAAAAACCACTGCTGCTGCTATAATAATACAGTTATTTATTACAGATAACTACTTCACTTGGATGAAAATTTGGCAAATAAGACTTGAGATAACTCAAAGAAACACAGAAAAAAAATTCTCCACACATATTGCATCTACAACACCTCTATTCCAAAAAAACAAGTGCTAATATTTTGGAAGCCTTCTTTGCCTCTGGACATGACTTTAACGGCATCATCACCTGCCAAGACTGAAATCATCGCTAGACTGATCTTCTCAACAGAAGACAGTTACTGGACTCCTCTGACTTTACAGAAGGATGACCTTGGATTCCATCACCAGGATCCCTAGCTTTTCTTGAGTGAACTCCAAAAAACCCAGAAACTTTCAATGTGGCCTATTTCATTTGATCATATTAACTAAAGTCTCCTCCTTTGTGGTGAAAAGCATTCCCCATCAGTGCTGTTTTTGTAAGGACATCTGGCTTCAAAGGGTTTTATTGCCTCTGCTATTGTAAAAATATGAAGTCAAGCTTTCCCAGGGAGGCAAGCAGAGCAGATGCCAACATCAAACTAAGCCCCGCTGATTTCAATTGGGGATATTTCTATAATAACAGTTTGGCTGCTCTTCTAACAGAAACCTCAACAAATAACAGTCAGGGAAACCAGCCTATCTCTGATGGGAAAAACAGTGTGGGAATAATTATCAATAAAACTCAATGTTCCTTAATTTTTATTAAAGTTGAATCACGAAAATGGCAAATGGAGCATGCAGATAATTCTAGAGATTGACGGGCAAAAGGAGGAGACATTCTGTGTGATTCTGTGTGTGGGGGGGGCGGGGGGGAGGCCCGAGTGCAGAGAAAGCATTGGCTCCTGTATCAGAGGAGCTGGCTGCGACTTTTCTCTTAAATGCTTACTGTCTCTCTGACCCTGGACAAGTTATAACCTCCCTGGGCCTCAATTTCTTCAGCTGTACAATGAAGGAGTTGGGCTAGATGGCCTCTGAGGTCCCTTCTAGCACAAGATCTATGGTTCATAATAGAATGTTTTCACATCTTACCTAAATAATATTAATCTTTCACTAACTTCTTCCTTTGTCCACCTCCTCTCATTGTGAGCTACCATGTCTCTGGGTCCAGAGTCCAGATCCCCTGAGGATTTAACCGTTGAATCCCTGGAACCCCTGTTCTGAAACCTTGATGTTTCAATTAAGGGCTGCCTCGGTTGTTGTTCGGGGGCAGCTAGATGGTGCAGTGGATAGAGCTGTGGGCTTGGAATCAGGAAGACTCATCTTCCTGAAATCAAATCTGGCCTCTGACACTTACTAGCTAAGGGACCCTGGGCAAATCAATTAACCCTGTTTGCCTCAGTTTCCTAATCTGTAAAATGAGCCAGAGAAGGAAATGACAAACCACTACAGCATCTCTGTCAAGAAAACCCCAAATGGGGTCATGAAGAATCAGACGCCACTGGACAACAGCAACAACATTCATGCCCAGGTCCAGCCATCCTTCACTTTTCTCTTTAGCTATCTGGTCAGTAGCCACTATTCCTATTCCCACCACCCTGCCCCCTTTTCAGTCCTGGAAGCATCATCAGATCAGTTCTGCCATTGCTTCTAGAAAGGGTGCATCAGTCTACTGCCTATGGCTCCACTCATCATCCCTCTAGCTTTTCAAAGCAAAATAGTCCTCCCTGGTTACCAATCTCCTATACTTGTTATCTATCCCTATTAAAATATAAGGTCCTTGAAGACAGGATTGCTTCACTTTTGTTTTTATATCTACAAATTTAGATTTAGAGTTAGAAGGGAACTCAACAGTTCCCCAGTCATAGGGACAATAGATTTGGAGCTAGACAGAACCTTAGAGGCTATTGATTCCAATTCCTTCATTTTATAGATCTGAAAACTGAGGCACAGTGAAGATAAGTGACTTACTCAACAGCTAATAAATATCTGAGGCAGGATTTGAATTTGGGTCTACCCCATCATGTGGCACAGCTCTCTATCCATTGTCGCTTTATAGGCAAGAAAAATGAAGCCAAGAGGAGGGCGAAATGAGTTGCCCAAGGTCACACAGTTAGTAAGTAGAGCTGAGAACCTAGGTTCTCGGGCTACAAATCCTTTAACCTTTACTGCTCAGATTTGCCTTGATTACCAGAATGGCTGCCATTATCCATCTATCCCCAAATAAAAGCTTAACCGTCAAAAGCAAAAATTTATCATTCCATAATTTTGTACGGTTCAACAAACATATGAAATGTCTTTATGCAGAGCACTGAACAAGACACTGTAGGAGAGACACGATTTGCAAAACTCCTCATACTGACTTGATGAAGTTGATACTGAAAATATCATTAACCCCATTTTACAGATGAAGAAACTCAGGCACAGAGAAGTGAAATGATTTGCATAAGGATACATAACCAGTATTTGGAAGAGCTAGTATTTAAATTCAGATCTTCCGACCCCGAAAGGAGTCCAGTATTCCTTCCACTAAAGCTTTCTGTAATTAAGAGTCATCAGATTGCTCTGGAATGTCGATCACCTAGGGGCATCTAGGTGGTACAGTGCATGGGGCACCATAGGGTCTGGAGGCAGGAAGCCCCAAGGTCAAATCTGACCTCACTTACTAGCTGCGTAACCCTGGGTAAGTCACTTCTGTTGGCCTCAGTTTCCTCACCTGTAAAATAGGGATAATAATAGCACTTCCCTCCCAGGATTGTTGTGCATATCAAATGAGATAATAATTATAAAAGTGCTTAGCACAGTGTCTGGCACATAGTAAGTGCTATATAAATGTTTGCTATTATTATAAATTCAAACCAAAGACATTAAGTTAAAGAGGCAGATATGCAAAGGCTAAAAGTAGCTGGGAGTAATTTTTTTTTTTTAGAAAAAACTACTGTGCATCCTGGTCTACTCTTGTCGTTGTTGTTTTGGAGGCAATTGGGGTTAAGCGACTTGCCATGGTCACACAGCTAGTGTCTGAGGCAAGATTTGAACACAGGTCCTCCTGACTGGTGTTCTACCCACTGTACCACCTAAGTACCCCCGTGGCACACTCTTTATACAAAATCACAGTCTTCATTCATTTGAATAGTTTTATTTCACCTGCTTTGCTCGGCACCATTTGCAGTTTCTGTAGCTATGATGACCATAACGAGGTCAGTGAATACCTGCAGGAATTATTGATTTGTGTCTTTCTGTGGGACCAGACAATTATTCTCTGGACCAGCTTTAGTTGGGTATATAGATATTCATTCCCTCTCACGGGATGCATTTGAAATCTGGAGAGATGATTTTTCAGATTTCATTGCTTGCTTGACAACAAATCTAATCGGCACACAACACAAATACAGCATGTTAAGGCAGTCTTGAAAGCACACTACTGTAGAAAAGAACCGGAAGGAAATGTTCAAAAGTAAAAAAGGTTTTTTTTTTCATGCAACTAGAAAATAAGATGCACAGGCAATGGGGCGTAGAGATTTATCTTGCCCTACAAGAAAGGAAGGGAAAGGAGGATGGGAGGGGAGTGGGGTGACGGAGGGGAGGGCTGACTGGGGAACAGGGCAACCATAGTGTACGCCATCTTGGAGTGGGGGGGGTGGAAATGGAGAGAAAATTTGTAATTCAAACTCTTGTGAAAATCAATGCTGAAAACTAAACATATTAAAAATAAATTTAAAAACAAACAAACAAACAAAAAAAGAACTGGAAGGAAAATCGATGCTCATTAATTGGAGAATAATTGAACAAATTGTGGTGTACAAATGCATAGGATATTACTGCATTATAAGAAATGACGAATGTGGGCATTTGGATAAATTTAGGAAAGGGCTGTACGAACTAATGTAAAATGATGTAATTGGAATCAGGAGAACAATTTACATGATAATGACAATAATGTAGAGAAAACAATAATGAAATACTTCAAGACTGATCAATGCAGTATATAGTCATGACTTCAGAGGACTGAAGTTGAAGTATACTTGCCATCTTTCAGCAGACAGGTGATAGACTGTGGGCAGAGAAGGAGGCATACATTATTTGTTTTTCTTGACTGTACTTTGTTACAAGGGAAGATTCTTTTTTTTTTTTTTTTTGGTGGGAGGGAGAGAATTGGGAGAAGCAGGAGGGTCTTAGGGACATAAAAGCAATGTTTTTAACCTATATCAAATTGAATATACCATCTCAGGGAGGGGAGAGGGATAGAATTTGGAACTCAAAATTTTAAAAAAATGTTAAAAAGACTTTTAACATGTAATAGGGGAAAATAAAATATTATGCTACAAAGAGCATCAATAAAATATTAGAAAAACAAACGTATGCTATGACAAAATGTGTCTACCAAGAAATGTATCCTGAAGGTCAGAAGTCCTTGGTTCTAGCCTTGTAATGCCATTAACACACTATGTGATCACGTGCGAGTCACTTTTCCTCTTTGGAATTCAGCTTACCTGCCATCTGTAGATATTGAACTAGACCAGGGGTTCTTAATCTTTTTTGTGTCATGGACCCCTTTGGTTTGGTGAAGCCTATGGACTCATTATATAAATCCTGTTTTTAAATAATTGAAGGAAATGCCAAATTTCAATTAGAGGTTAGTGAAAATAAAGATGCAACTTTTTTCCCCATCTAAGTTCATGGACTCCCTGCAATCTCTGATGGAGTAGATGAAGTCTACTTACCTGTGTGTCATCAGAAGTACAGGGATGCAAGCGGAATTAGTGTTGCATCAGTTGTAGGGTCCAAGAAAGGAATATGCAGAGAAGAGTTAGATTAGGTCCTACAATACCCCTCTGATTCAGCCAATGGTGCCGGGAGCAATCGGGAGGTGTGAGCCCTGATATCCAGCTGCCTGTTTGTTTTTAAGGTTGGCATAATAGTTGAGTCCAACAGAAGGGCTGACAGAAAATGACAAATAGAAAACAGATGCAAACCGACCTTCCAAAAATGTGGTGCTTTATCTTTAGGGTACTTGAAAGCAAAAGATGCCATCTTTTGGCAGTCATTGGCAAAGTCTAAGGAGAGCTTTTCCCAATCCTTGCAAATAAATCTCCACCCTATTCTATTCCACCCACTGTTTGTAAATGTAACCATCCTTCTGTGTCTACCTTTGTCTTTTACCCACTCCCTACAAGTGCTCCCCTCCTTTGGTGCATATTTCTAAGTAGTCGGTCCACTCACATATTCACGAATATTCATTCCCTTGCTGTATACACCTACTCCCAGCCCTCATTTTCATAATATTAAATTCTCATTGTCCACTCTATAGTTACCAGACACTCACTCTCTCTCCTGTTCTACTGACAGAATCACAAACGTACTGTGCTTTGCAATGTTTGTAGGCTCAATTGCCACCTACGTGCGAGTTTTAAAATTTTTCTTCAGTAGGCAGTTACGTGGGAGTCAGGCCTATCTATGAACACAGAAAAGACCAAGTAGGTGAAGAATATCTATTTGGCCAGATCTCATCATGCATTTGGATGGATACCCTGTAAAGCTTGTATATATCTGGGACAGACTGTATAGACAGTTAACGAGCGGGGCCCAGAGCTGAGGAAAGGAGAAGAGTGGGCTGTATTGTTTTTGGAAATTGGAAAGCACTTTTATTGAGTCCAGCAAAAGGTCTATCTTCACAACAACCACAACAACAGTAGCAGCAACAACAACAACTTATATAGCGCTCAAAGGTTTGTTGCAACAATCTGGCTAGCAGCTGCTGTGGGGGTGAAAAACCAACACAAGCCCAACAACAGGAACGCTGCAAGCCCAGGTCCTTTTGATCTGCTTTACTAAGGAAAGCAATGTTAAGGGGTTAACAATCTTACTTTAATCCACCATATAAATGTCATTCACTTAGTTCAGGGTAAAAAGCCAGCACCCTGAGCTTCAGAGCAAACACAAACAAATTACAAACATCGCCAGACAGACCTTGTCTGATTCAAGTCTCAATGCATAGTTACCAGGGTTTAACAAAGTCCGAACATCTGGGTTTACAAGCTGGAGGGCTCTTAACTACAGCTGCCCAGAGTCTCCACATCAGCACTCCACCTAAGCAAATAGCTCTGTTCTCTCTTTTTATGCACTCTTTAGCCATCCAATGTCATCTGAGTGACCAGAACTTAAGCTCTTACTATTGGCTCTGGTCTTAGCAATTCCCCTTAGGACCCTGAGGGCTTCACGCCCACATAGGCTTAGCACCTAGAAGATAGGGGTTTGGGCCTGTGGCTTAGCACCTAATAAGACTCAATCAAAGATATCCAACTTAATTGATATTACAAGGTTGCAGAGCATTTTACAAATATTATCTCAGATTTCTTCTCACAACAATCTTGGGAAGTAGATACTATTATTATCCTCATTTTATAGGTGAGGAAACTTAGACAGATAGTGATTAAATGATTTGAATACTAAGTTTTACTGGTCCTACTGTGTGGTAGTGAGACTTGGAACAGCACTGCCACTAAGGAGCTCAGGCTGAGCATCACAGAAGACCATCATGAAGCACATGGTGGGTGTGAGCAGGTTACAAAGTATAAACAAGAAGGAACTGAGAAAGAAAGAAAGAAAGAAAGAAAGAAAGAAAGAAAGAAAGAAAGAAAGAAAGAAAGAAAGAAAGAAAGAAAGAAAGAAAGAAAGAAAGAAAGAAAGAAAGGAAGGAAGGAAGGAAGAAAGGAAGGAAGGAAGGAAGGAAGGAAGGAAGGAAGGAAGGAAGAAAGAAAGAAAGGAAGGAAGGAAAAAAGAAAGGAAGGAAGGAAAAAAGAAAGAAAGAAAGAAAAGGAGGAAGGAAGGAAGGAAGGAAGAAAGAAAGAAAGGAAGGAAGGAAGGAAGAAAGGAAGAAAGAAAATGAAAGAAAAGGAGAAGAAAGAGAAAGAAAGAAAGGAAAAAAGAGCATCAGGAGTGACAGGAAGCCATCAAAGAACTATTTGAAAGGAAAAGAGCAAATGGGATGACAGGTAGACAACCAGAGCACTGCTGGAGTCCTCATGATGCTGGGAGAATGCAAGGAATGCTTTTCTTCCACTGGGTAGACTTTGAATGTTTAGGACCACTTAGACAACAGTCTCACAGGATAGGCTGCAATCTGCACTATTGGAGAGAACTCCTGAATTGATGAGATTACAGATCTCAATCAATGAGTAGTTGAGTCACTCAGGTTCTGTTGCAACTGAAGAGCTCACTCAACTTTTTCCTACTTGCAAAAAGAAGTAATAAGTGGGGCAGCTAGGTGGTGCAGTGAGTAGAAGACTGGCCCTGGAGTCAAGAGGGCCTGAGTTCAAATTCAACCTTAGACACTTGACATACTTACTAGCTGTGTGACCTTGGGCAAGTCATTTAACCCCAATTGCCTGGTCTTCCTCCCTCCAAAAAAAAAAAAAAAGGAGGTAACAAGTACAGGTAGGCAAGTATAAAGGAGGCATTTGAATGTAGATGGAGAAACATTTTTTTTCTTCACTTATTCCCTTTTCTATTAGCTGACTCAGAATTAAAGAGAAATAGTATGGGGTAACTTAAATATGTATATTTTAATTTTATTGTGAATTTTAAAAGTACCCAAACACCAAACATTTGCATATTATTCACAAAATAGAACAGAAAATAAGGATCATATATGAAACTATGAATCTCTATTACTTGCAGCTTGAACTTTTATAAAAGTTATGTAATAAATTTCACATTACTTCCCTCAAGTCCCAGTTGAAATTGTCTACAGGAAGTCTTTCCCTATCCTTCTTAATTCTAGTGCCTTCCCTCTGTTATTTCCATTTTATTTTAAATATAGCTTGTTTGTCCATAGCTGTTTGCATGTTGTCTCCCCCATTAAACTGAGAGCTCTTTGAGGGCAGAAACTGATTTCTTCTGCCTTCCTTTGTATCCCCAGCTCTTAGAACAGTGCTTGGAACATGGTAGGTGTTTAATAAGTATTTACTTAGTGACTGATAAAGCAGCTCTGCTTCTTAACTTCCTTCTATTCTCTGTATTTAAATATATTTCAATAACTCTTCTTTCTTTTCTGTTATGTTTTGGTGACATCATCACTGGATTCCTCCCCTCCCCCCGCCACAGGGGGAGGGGAAAGAAAAACAAAGCCCTTGTAACAAATACACATAGTCAAAACAAACCCACATATTGGCTATGTTCAAAAATGTTTATCTCATTATGCCCTTTGAGCTAGCTCTCTGCCAGGAGGTAAGTAGCAAACTTCATTACTCCTCTGGGGAGGTGATCGGTCATTGCATTCTTAAGACTTTCAAAGATGCTTCTCTTTACAATGTGGTTCTTATTCTCACTTGTGACAGTTCATACAAATCTTTCCAGGTTTCTCTGAAACCATCTCTTTCAAAAATTCTTGCAGAGTATTAATATTCTATAATTACATCCATATGTCATAGTCTGGCCATTTCCCAGTTGATGGGCTCCTCCTTTGTTTCTAATTTTTTGATATAACAAAGAGAGTTGTTATAAATATTTTGTACACATGGGTCCTTCTCTTTATTTCACTTCATGGGAGTAATAGGCCAAGGACTGGTACTGCAAGGTCAAAGAATATGCACAATTTAGTGACTTTCTTGGGTACAATTAGTTTTGGAACCATAAAGTCAATTTGTTTTTCCAGAATGTTTGGACCACTTAACAGCTCCACCAACAAGTATATTAATGTACCCCTCCTCTTCAAGTCCCTTTACAATTGTAATTTTATTTTTTTGTCATCTTTGCTAATGTGAGAGGAGTAAAGAACCCCAATGTTATTTTAATTTGCATTTCTCTAATTCTTAGTGATTTAGTTCTTTTTCTTTTTAATATGACTGTTGATAGCCTGGATTTCTTGATTTTAGAACTGCCTGTTTATATTCTTTGACCACCATATCTATTAGGGAATGGCTGTCATTATTATGTATTTGTGTTAATTTCTTGTATTTCTCAGCTATCAGAAATATTTGCTGATGCAAAGATGTTAGCCCAATTGATAGTTTCCCTTCTTATCTTTGCTGTGTTGTGTTCATGGGAAAACATTTCAATTTAAGGTAACTGAAATGCTCTCTTATCAGTTTGGTATCTTTTATTCTTTGTTTGGTTTAGAATTTTTTTCCAAGACATAGTTGTTAAGGGTACCCAACTCCTGTTCTCTTCTAATTCTTTTTGTATGATGACCTTTTAAATGAAAGCCACACATCCTTTTTGAACTTATTATGGTATATGATGGTAAAATGTTGGTCTTGCAACCAATAATTTTGTCAAACGAGTTCTTGAATCGATCAAACACCAGGTTACAGAATTGAATGGTTTCTGATACCTGCTTATCTAGTCTCTTTCAGTGATAGACTAGTTAGAGATGCAACTGAGTCTGAAATTGGAGAGAGATGACAGTTGTCCAGTAAGGAGTAAATCCAAGGAGTTCAACAGAGTGATCTGTCCTAGAAATGCTTAGCTCTACTGAGAAGCAAGTTCAGCATGGAAGCTCTAAAGAGCAGGAATCAGCTGAGAGACATCCTGAGAAGGAGACTGACTTCAGAACCTGCAATGCTAGAGTTGTGAATTGCCTTGCTGACATGTTTTCAGTTGTGTTCATTACTATCATTGTATTGTATGAGTATACTTCACTTTTCCCATAAACCAGGTTTGTGAAGGTAAAGTTCTATAGCTACTGTTCTTACTATGCCATCTTAATAAATACCTTTGCTAAAAGCTAATTTCATCTACTGACTGATTGTTAATGGGAAGTACATTGGTGAGGGCTTGTGAGTTATAGCTTTAGGAGTGTGTACTCACAGAAGACCACTTGAATCCAAAATAACCTGTACTCAGGCAACCAGCAAGTGATGCTAACAGCTTTTACTACCATGAGCCAACCAAGTCTCGAGGATAATCTCTTTTAAGAACTTGCACGGGGGAAGGAGGACATACTTCTCTACTCCTACTATACCCACCCCCATTTCTCATCCATAAGGCTCTTTCATTGGCCAGAAGGCTCACTGATTAAATCCAGGGCTATTTATTCCCCTGCATTCTATATCCTAGAATAAGCAGGCCAGGTATTCCTGGCCAACACTAAAGAACATTATCTTATGTGGTACACGTTATAGTATTCTTTCAGTGTACACTTTGATCGGTATTTCTCTAACAGTTTTCAGTGTCTAGCATCAGAGGCATTATTACAAAGTATAGAGTGTTGATAAAGGAGTTTACAAAAAAACATGGTTTTTTTCCAGTTAAATAAATAAATTACCACACTTTATTTTAAGAAAACTAGCTTAGAGAAAGAACATATTTTCTCCAACAAATCTGCTTCTCAGACCTTGTGTGGGAAAAACAGAGGCCTTGAGGCCAGTCCTATACCTGATCCTAGGAAACATCCTGGTCTAAACATGACTATATTTAAAAGGTCTGAGATTTTAAAAAGAGTAATATCTGCTGGGTTTGTAGAATTAGTAAGCCTTAATTAGTAGCTCAAAGCGTCTCCTTTCTTTGCTAAAGCTTTACGGAAAGGCATGGGATAACCACTCTGTATACTACTAAGTTCTCTCTCCCAGAGGTCCGTATCTTATCAATTTTTGTTTAATAGAGTGTGTGTAGTTCAGCAAAACCAAACAAAATATCAAAAAAAAAAAAAGACTGAGATTACATTCAATGTTCTCTACTGATAATCTCTTACCTCTATAAGGAAACAGGGGGAAGTATCATGTACTTTCTTTGGGGCCAAGGTTGGTTATTATAATTCTGTACCATTGTGTTTCGATTGTTTTTTTTTTTTTAATATATCGCAGTAGTCATATATGCCTTGCTGGTTCTGTTTACTTCACTCGGCATCCATTCATACAAGTCTTAGATGATTTTATGCATTCATATATCCACCATTTTTTCCAGTACAGTAATATTTGATTATATCTGTGTACCACAATTTGCATGAGGAAATGGAGTGATTTTTGGCACTCCAAGCAATGTTTAGAACCTATCACATTATTCTGCAGCGTGATAAGAAAAAAAATTCCTTAAAAAACTAAATCGGGTTCCTCTTTAAGCCAACAAGCACCACATGAAACACATTAGTTCACAAATGAGAAACCTAACCCTTCTTTCTTAATGTCCTAAGACACAGGCTTAATAATTTGAATATAAAATCAGTTGGACCATTACTCTAGGTTAAAACTCCATTTGCTATCCAGGGGGAAAAAAATCTCACACTGATATCTGCATTGGCAATAAGACATCTAGTCAAAAGCCTTCACCCTGTAGGGTGATATGGTTTTTTAGGTTAAGTTAAACCACAAAAAGACAAAGATAATAAGTAATATAATATTATAATAATTAAAGACTTTAATACTTTTTTCAGAGCTAGCTTAATATATCCAGAAAGATAAATAACAATTAAAAAAACCCACCAAACTTCTGGAGAAGGTAGATCTGAAAGACTTATGATATCTTCTGAATTAAAGATTATTCATATATTTCAGCACCACATGGCACCTTTTCAAAAATATACCATGTAGTAGGACAGAGAAATCATAAATAAGTTAATGTAATATGACTTGCTCTGCCCCACTCTCTTGGGACCAGGCTTATTATAATTCATCAGGATGCTCTCTCTGGGTCTTCTCTCTGCTGGGCCAGTTGCCCAGTAGGTTTTACTTGTTTCTCTCATTCTGCTATGCCTCTGCTACTCCCACCTTCTTTTGTTCTTGGGCTGTTCTTTGCTGCCACCTGCTGGCTATCCTGTGGAGTCCTCAGTTGAGGTGATGCTCTTTTCCCATAAGTGGGCTTTGTCATTTCTCTTTTAACTTAGAGCCCCAAAGTTAAGCTATAGTCTTTTAGAAAGGTGAGACCTAAGACATCTAGTCAACAGATTAGGGGAAAGTAACTTTCACTCCCTACTTCTTCCTGACCGCTCCTTTTCAGTCTTCTTTGGGATCTTCATATAAATCATGCCTTCTAACTGTAGGAGTTCCTCAAGGTTCTGTCTGTTGTCTTCCCTTCTCCTTCTGTCTTACTTCACTTGGTGATCTCATCAGATTCCATGGATTTTATTACCATTTCTATGCTGATAATTCTTGAATCTACCTTTCTCATCCCACTCGCTGACCTCTAATCTCACTTCTCCGACTGCCTTTCAGACATCTTGAGCTGGATTTCTAGTAGACATCTTAAACTCACTATGTCTAAAACAGAACTCATTATCTTTTCCCTCAAACCCTCTCCCCCTCTCTTACCTTCCCTTTTACTGTAGAGGGCAACCCTCATCCTCAGTGCTGGTAGTGCAGAGGATAGAGTGCTGGTCCTTACTTACTAGTTGTGTGACCCTGGGCAAGGCATTTAACTTCTGTTTGCCTGTTGCCTCAAATGTAACGTGGGGATAACAGCAGCATCTACCTCGCAGAGTTATTCTAAGGCTCAAATGAGATATTTATAAAAATACTCAGCACAGCGTCTGACATGTAGCAGGTGCTACATTAATGCTTATTTCCTTTCCCCTCTTCTAATGTCATCTTTAAGCACTTTCGGCAGAGGTCTGGCTTGGTTACATCAACACCGAGGCCTCAGATTCAACAGCATATTTGGTTGGCAAAGTGTAAAATGAGACAGCTCTTTTTGTAGTGGCTTGGAATTAGAAACTGAGGGGATGCTCATCACTTGGGGAATGGCTGAACAAGTTATGGTATATAAATGTGTTGGAACACATTGTGCTGTGAGAAATAATGAAGGATGGATGAAAGGGCTGGTTTCAGAAAAACCTGGGAAGACCTATATGAATTAATGCAAAGTGAAGTGAGCAGAACCAGAACAATCTAGATGATGATAGCAATATGGTAAAGGTAGTATTTTTTTCAGTGGTCTTTTGAACCTCCTTTTCCATTTGGCTAATTCTGCCTTTCAAGGCATTCTTCTCCTCATTGGCTTTTTGGAGCTCTTTTGCCATTTGAGTTAGTCTATTTTTTAAGGTGTTATTTTCTTCAGTATATTTTTCAGTATTTTTTTGGGTCTCCTTTAGCAAGTTATTGACTTGTTTTTCATGGTTTTCTCTCATCCTTCTCATTTCTCTTTCCAATTTTTCCTCTACTTCTCTAACTTACTTTTCCAACTCCTTTTTGAGCTCTTCCATGGCCTGAGGACCAGTTCATGTTTTTCTTGGAGGCTTTTGTTGTAGGCTCTTTGTCTTT
>CM053623.1:203539905-203558264 GCA_028646595.1 Phalanger gymnotis
GCCAGGACCAAGGGCCATTCCACTGCCTGCTGCCCTTGGAACCCCCACCACTTCCACTTGCCACTACGTTCCTCACTGTCCATTTCACTTGGTCCAAGTAATGTTCCTAATACTTGCATTATGCTTACCTAGCAAAGTCCCCTAATGGGCACTAGATAGTGAAGCAGACACAGTTCAGGGCTTGGAGTCAAAAAGAAATGAGTTCATATCCAGTTTCAGATACTTCCTAGCTGTTTGACCCTGTACAAGTCACTTAATGTTAAGAATGCCTCTTTCCTCCTTCCTTCTTTCCTTCTTTGGCCTGAGATCTGCAACTCTGTGACTGTAGAGCAATAACAAAGAGTGTCCCATTGCTGGGATATGATCATGCTCCTCCCCCACTGTGCCTTGCCAAGCACTGCTATGGGCTCTGCCAAAATAGGGAGCTGGCACCTCCTCTCTTTGCCAAGGTCTAAGCACTGCCCCATAGTGTTTGACATCACTGTGCCTATTTTGGGTTGAGTAATGCTTCGGACCTGGAGGCCTGGAGGCCTAGAGGCCTACTGGAGTCTCAACAGTGACCCCTGTTCCAGGACCTGACCAATACCTAGGCCACGCCACTGCTGGGCCCTGAGAACTGCAACAATGATGGGACCTCAGTGCTGTTAATGTCCCCTTCTGCCAAGTCCAGGCTCCTGCCAGGTTCTACCACACCTGTAGTCTGAACTCTGGCCCTCTGCCAGGCTGAGCCCCCCATGGGAGCTGCTGCTGTCCATCTGTTCTAAGATCTGCTCTGCTAACCATCCCACAGGGGCTCCTCACTCATCCCTCAATAGAAATTCCAAAGAGAAAGAATTATAGTACACAGAAAAAAGAGAAACTCTTTTTCAAAAACTGAAAATTGATGTAGCTTCTCCTTTTCTCAGCAAATCAATTGGTCTGTCTCTGGCATTCTTGTCCACACCCCAATTCCAAAAAGATCTCTAGGGTTCTGAGAAGGATCAAGTGTCTTCCTGTCAGATAGATCCCCCATTGCCTTGGGTCAAGGAATCCCACAAAATCCAGTGGACTCCCAAATTCCACACAAAATATCTTAAGCAATTCCTTTGGCCCAATTCTGAGACAAGCTCCTAAATCCAGGCTTTAGGGAGTGCCCATGGCTATCACACTGTATTGACATGTCAATCATTATCATTGCCAATACAAAATTTGTGAAAACTCAACAAAAAAGAATTTTTATCATTTACCATCTTTCGAGATGACTCTTATAGAGACAGAGTGTTTGTAAATCTATTCCTAGCTACTGGATGCCAGTTAACTGTCCAATCCAATCCCCTTGAGGCAATTGGAACTTCCTCATAGTGTGCAACCAGCACCAAAGAGGGAGACTATCCAATGAATCAATGAATAAACTTTTATTAAGCGCCTACAAGTGCCACGCACTGTGCTAAGTCTTGAGTTTACAAAAAAAGCAAAAATCAATCCCCTCAAGGAGCTCGTAATCCTTTCTCTTCTATATTTGGTTTCTGCATAATTTTTTCAGGAAACAGCACCCAGTTTTTTGGTATTATCTTTTTAGTAAAAATACCTTTGTAAAAGCTAATTCATGTTAATTGGTTATCAGTAGTATTGAGAAAATATGACAGCGCAATGCTGATCGATGCTGGGCAACTAGGTGGTGCGGTGGGTAGAGTGCTAGGTCTGAAGTCAAGAAGGTCTGTGTTCAAATCTGGCTGTAGACAC
Organism: Phalanger gymnotis; assembly: GCA_028646595.1. NCBI lineage: Eukaryota > Metazoa > Chordata > Mammalia > Diprotodontia > Phalangeridae > Phalanger > Phalanger gymnotis. Next base: position 203,541,628 of record CM053623.1, read on the forward strand.
TTACTAGCTTGTGTGACCTGGTGTTTCAACAATCCAGCTATGCTGTCCCAGACATGTCACTCAAACTCATATGTAAACTAGGCCCTCCCCTGAGTTAGCCCCACCAGGGGCCCCACCTAGGTTATGAATTCACACCCACACAGGTTTAGCACCTAATTAGGGTTTGGGCCTGGGGCTTAGCACCTAGTAAGACTCAAAGACACTTAATTAATCATTTTAAAACAGTAAGAAAGTCCCAACTCTATTGATATTACACCTGGGACAAGTCATTTGACCTCATTTGCCTCAGTTTCCTCCTCTGTAAAATGAGCTGGAGAAGGAAATGGCAAACCACTCCAGTATCTCTGCCAAGAAAACCCCAAATGGGGCAATGGTGAATTGACTAAACAATAACAACAACAACGAATCAATGGTATTGGTGACAATAAGAAGAAAACAAGATTGGAGACTGATAGTGGAGGGACAACACACTAGAATAGGGGCTTCTGCTGTACAAGATAAATTAGAGATAATAAAGAGAGGAAAGGCAATAGTTTTCAGATGGGTCAAGAAAAGCATCCTGTAGAAGGTAGAAGTTGATCTGCAGCTTGAAAGAAACCAGGAAGCAGAGATGAGCATGGACAGCATTGCAGATGTAGGGGACAGCCACTGAAAAATGCCCAGAGTCAAGAGAAGGACAGTGTCTTGTGGAAGGAAGAGTACAGGCAAATGGAAGTGGATCACAGAATATATGGGACTAAGGTGTAAAAAAAACCCTGGAAAATTAGGAAAGAGCCTGATTGTGAAAGGGCTTTGAATGCTGAACAGAAGATTGTATATCTGATTCTAGAAGCAATAGGGAGCCACTGGGTTTAACAAATGGGATTGGAGTGAGGTAACACAGACCTGTGTTTTAGGAAGTTTAATTTGAAAGATGAGTGGAAAGTGGACTGGATTGGGGACATGAGGCAGGGACACAAATATTTTAGAATAGTTCAGGCATGAGATAATGAGAGACCATAGCAGTGGGGTGACAGTATTAGAAGAGACAATAAGGTGTATACCATTAAAAGTTATGTTGACACAGTGACTCATTGTTCCCAGCCCAACTTGCCAGTAAGGGTTGGAGGAGGTTCTGTTAGGAAATGCAAGGGGAAGCCAAGTCCACAGCTTTTTACATTATCTGAGATGCAAGGACCCAACCTATTTTGCTGACATTGACCTATCTGAAGTGTCTTTACTCATTATGAAAGTTCTCAATAAAAGCTGGCCCCATCTTGAAGCCATCACTGATCTCCAGTGATGCATTGTTTCCTTGACCTACTTATAATAAACTTTAATTCTTTTTGCCCTTAATTGTGCCTCCTTAATCAGGGCAAAAGCCCAAATGAAGAATTTCTCTTTCAAGAATCCATAAATGTTACTATAATGAATAGGATCATGAGTTCATCTGAGTTACTCATTCTACTTTTGAATAGCTCTAATTATTAGCAAACTTTTCCTCACATTGACTGAAATCTATCATTTTTGATTTCTATGTATTGCTCTTAGCTCTGCTATCACCAGAGAGGCTGAAAAAACTAATCTATCCCTTCCTGATGACTCTCATTCTAATATTTATAGATTAAAAACATGTCAAAGCCAAATATAAAGTAATGATTTTCCATTTTCCAAATCCATGCTTCAGTTCTTCTCCATTAGTAATAGTAATTACTAATATTTGTATAGCGATTATAGTTTAAGAATTGCTTTGCATATATTATTTCAAATGAAGCAAATAAAAATTTCAAAGTTGCTAAAAATGTAAATAGATTTTGGATTGCAGCTGAGGTTGTATGGCTATTCATCCCTTGTGTTGCAGAGAAGACTCCACTCGAACATGGGTTGGGAATGGGTTGGACTCCATTCTAGCTCTGAAATTCCATGATTCTCTGACTCTCTTGTCTTGTATATATGAGGATTATGATTATCCTTGGCTTTCACCTGTTAAAGCTTTCTGTGATGCTCTGACTCTAAAAAGGCATTAGCCTTGAGAAAGGTGGATTTTAGCCTTTTATCTGAACCATGTCTTTCCATATTATATTTTGATTCACTTCAATTCAGTTCAGTTCGATTAATGCTCTGGAAGTCTAGTGTAATACCAGGAAAGCAGAATGTATCCCCTTACCCTTTCCCTAATTGGCCTTTGGGATAGAGGAAGAATTACCATGCCATACCATGTGCTAGGTCTTCTGCCTTCAAGGGAAGTGGTGAAATATAGCAATAAATAGATCTTGACTTCCGCCTTGCTAGGGTGTAGATCCCTTACACAGCAAAGAAAGGGAATTTAAGAGAGAAGTTAAATAGTGCGGCACATCTCAGCCTCAGTACTTTGAGCAGTTTGACTACTCAGGCAACATGAAGGTCCTCTTTCTTCTGGGATTCATCTTCTTCTCCATGGCAGCCCATGGTAAAAAGATGGAAAGATGTGAATTTGCCAGAAGAATAAAGGAGCTACACTTGGATGGGTACCATCAGATCAGCCTGGCTAACTGTAAGTCTGATCTCCTTTGGTTCTCCACAATGACTAGGAAAGGAGGGCTAAGAATGTGGGTGATACTTTCAAAGGAATGCATAATTTGTTTTTTGTTCTCTCAGTGTCTTTGGGTATTTGCCTATTTACAAACTATAAAAGCTCATACTGAAAACTTAATCATCAGCTCACCCCAGCAATAGTAATGCTTCATTGTTGAGTTGTTTAAATCGTGCTACCACATTTGGGGATTTGTTGGCAAAGATACTGGAGTGGTTTGCCATTTTCTTCTTTAGCTCATTATTTTTTACAGGTGAGGAACTGAGGCAAAAAAGATTTAGTAACTTACCCAGGGTCACACATTTAGCAAATGTCTGAGTTAAAATTTGAACTCAGGTCCCCCTGACTCCAGGACCTACAATTTATCCATTGCACCACTTGTGGACTATATCAGTGAAAAAGGAAGATTACATCAATTCAAGAGTATTGGTTTTTCCTGGATAAATGACTGGATATGAAGTAATCACTACTAAAATAAATTCTTCACAGGGGTGTGCTTGGCACAGTGGGAGAGCAGTTTTGACACCAAAGCTACAAACTACAACCCTGGAGATCAAAGCACTGATTATGGGATATTTCAGATCAACAGTCACTACTGGTGTGATGATGGCAAGACACCACATGCAGTAAATGTGTGTAAAGTCAAGTGCTCAGGTAAGATCGACCTCATGGATTTAGGGCACAATGACCTTGCTCAACAAGGTAGATACCTGTGCACATTAAAGTTATACAAGGGAAGAAGTTTTAGAAGGCCAATAAGAAATTCCTAGTTTCTAGTTAACATTCCAGGCCCTGTCTCATTACAAAAAAAAAAAGCCATCTCTTCTTAGGAGAGTATGATTTCTTAGTCCTGTTGACTGGTACAGGATCAATTAGAAGGAATTGACACAATCCTTTGAATTCATTTCATTTCAGGTAGCTACCTAAACTGCATTCCAGAAATAAATGTCCATAGTCAAGGCAATACCTGTAATGGAAATTTTCATCAATTCAGGCCGATCCTATTAGTCCACATTGGAGGATCATAAGTATAGAGACCTCAGAAGCCATCTAGTCAATCACCCTCACTTCACAGATGATTAAAATGAGGGCCAGGGAAGTAAAGTGTTCTGTCCAAGGAGATAGAGGGAGGAGGAAGTGACCAAGGTAAGATGTGAACCTAGGTCTTTCAGCTCCAGAATCTGTACCTCAGAAGTGTAGATATGCTTCTTCTAGCCCTGACTATTTTCTATGTCCAGTGAGCCAAGTAATGATTTTTTTTTTCCAAGCTGCTTTTTTGTGTGTTCAGTCAACTTGGTTTAGTGGTTAGATGTCTGGGCTTGGTGGCAGGAAAATCTCGGTTTAGATCCTTCATGTCACCAACTGAGTGATTCTGCACAAGTCACTTCACCTCAGATACTCCCTAGTATTCATCTCCTCTTAGCTTCTTTTAAGAAGCAGTTTACAAAAAGAAAAGAAAAGAATCATGACCCTTTTTAATTTGAAATAAAAATACTGAAAAATATTTCCGTTCATGCCTGACTTTGTTCCTGATTTATTTAAATAGATGACCCTCAACCTGCTATCATGCACCCTGAACCCTGGGTCTGGAGTCAAGATACCTGGCTTTGACAATAACATTGACTATTTGTGTTACCATGGTCAAATCAAATCTCCTGAATCTCAATTTTCACATTTTAAAAATGGGGATGATTGTATGCTTCATAGGGTTATGGAGAGAAAAACACTTTGTAAGGCCTTAAAGGCACATAGAAATTCAATTTATCTTAGTTAAAGTTCTGTGTTCCACATAGGTCTGGAAGAAGATAAATAAGAGAACAGGCCTTTGTCTACTGCAGTCCCATTTGTCTGAAATTTAGGAGAGTAATCTTACAATATTGTTTCTTCTACTTTAACAAGGAGGAATAGTTCTTTTAGATAAAATGAACTTGAAACTGGCTTATTTCTTCTTTCATTCTGTTTCAGAACTTCAGGAAGATGACCTTGTTAAAGCAGTAAATTGTGCAAAGAAGATCGTAGATCAACAAGGCATTCAGGCGTGGTATGTTTTTATTCACTATAAAGAATAATTCATTTCTTTCAGTGATGGGCATGTTCAGTGAAAGAGGGTGTTCAAAGATAAAATCATGTCCATTCTGTTATATATTGTATAGCAGCAATTAGGTTGGTAGGTCATATTCATATTATCAATCATTTTTAACAATACTCTATAGGACAACTCTTCCTAATAAGAATCCTAGGGTTGTATGGTGCTGCTTTCCTAATTCTACCGAAGGATAATATATCACTGTAATAATTATCCAGCAGGGAAGTACAATGTTGGAATTCCCCACTGTGAAGCTCTCTGCTTGAACCACCAATCAAGTAATCTTTTAAATCCTTTTTCTGGACTCTTCTGGAGATAGCCCTTTCCTAAGAGGCTGCAATATGTATTCTGGTCACCAGAGGGTGCTCAGGCAGAAAATGTTGAGGCTGCTCTTCCCACCTTGCAGTTATGCTCTGGCTGGGTTCTCAATACAAAGCAGCTAGTGTTATGCTCATGCTGGCAGGGTTCAAAAAAGAGTCTGAAATGAAATATTGATCAAAATATTAAAATATGATTTCTGTGGCCTTCATGAGCCCCTAAAGTTTTGTGTTTTGTTATCCCAGTTCACTAACCATGGCATTCATTGATTCAGAGACTTAAAATCTTATGATTATGGAGATTATTTTTGTATAGAATAAAATAATTAAGACCTAGCCCTATTTATTTGTCTCTAATCATTTCCTATTGATTACCCTGTCACATTTTTGTGTGTGCAGCAGGGGAGAATCCCAATCACACTAATGGGATAGAAAAGCAGTAGGAGCATTCCCTCTCCATCTGAGAATCATGATCAAAAGAGCAATCTACTTTCTCACTTGTAGGTTCCCAAAGCTGGGTGCTAGAATGATCCAGGAGGGCAGTAGTAGCCTCAGGTGTATTGGGGGCATTGAATAAAAATATTGGGGTGGTGGAAACATAAGGAAAAAAGAGAAAAGAAGAAAATTTTGAAAATTGGTTCATACGTGTTCCATCTGTTGTGTAACAGAGTTAAAATTGTAATAATTACATTATTTGCCAAATAAACACACAAAATGCAAATTATAAGCGACTAGTCGTCAAGTCGACCAACAGGTCTTAACAAGCATTGTTGGCAGGAGAGAACGTTGTGCATTGTCAGGAAATCCAGCATGCATGGGCAAGAATGTGTGTATATAATCACTTGTATACTTATATAATATGATACTATATGGTTATATGAATGAGTATTGCATCATCAAAATTTCAGTGCAAGAAAAAAGCCACAAATTTACAACAAATTACTAAATTTAAGATGCATCATTTTTTACAGAAATTTTTTTTTTGAAATGATGCAAATTTCAAAAAAAAAAAAAAGCTGTTAAAAGGTTAAGAAAGTAGATTTCCGGTGCGGGGGGCACTAAGTAATGTTTTTAAAAGAGGGGGATAAGTTTGGGAACCTCTGCACTAGCACAACAGGATTTATGAGAGGTGGCAGTCTCATTAACATATGATCATTTCTCCTGATTGCTCAGGATCTCTATCTCTGCTCTCTGATGGAGACCTCTCCTGGCTGTGCTGGCCTCTGCTTGTTTTCCTATATGTCCCATGCTCAGATAATCTCCATATGGAGTCCCAAATTTTTTCCAGGGCAGCTCCTAATTTCTCTCCCTGTCTGTGTGATTACTCCCTTGCCCTTCCTTCCTGTTTCCCTCCTTTCCTGGAAGCCCAAATATAAAGTCAACAGAAGGAAGAAATAAAATGAAAAATAGACTTGTTTGTGTGTGAATAGCACCCTTTATCCTGTTTCATAATTTCTGTGATCACCCACTCCCACCCCACAAAAGGTGGGGGGCAAAGAATTTCCCCTGTGAAAGTAATATCTGAAAATCCTCTGGGTGGAAATAATCCTCTGCAAATCTGTTTTTGTAGCCAGGAATCTTCTCTTCACCACCCAAAAGGAAACAATAATTTGGAGATAGAATAGCAGGCAGAAGCAGAGTTTATGTAAAAATTGACTTGAGACTTTTTACAACATGACTATATAGACTTTCAACTTTTTACAAAGAGCATTTATTATCTACCTACTATTTATGGAGGGAGAAAAATCATTCAATAAGACATGGTCCCTGACCTCATGGAGCTTAGGATCTAGGCGCTAGATTTGCCATAAACCCAGGTAGCTATAATTCAAAATGATCCCTAAATCCATAAGTGAGATGCCAATCAAGTAAAAAAGTAGGAAATTGTTGTTGATTCTGGAGTTAACTGAAAGAAAGAAATGGTGGTAGAATTGGACCTTAAGGGAAGGATCGATAGGATCGAATGGTTAGAAATGTACCATTCTTGCATCAAGAGTAATCTGAGGAGGGGGAAGGGCAGCAGCAGGATATATCCAGGGGACAGGAAAGAATGGAAGTGTACCACTTGAGGCAAGTTGTCTATGATGAGAAAAAGCGGAAAGACCTGGGAGGTACCAGTTGGGAGGGGATAGAGAGCCAGGCTGAGTTTGAATGTTATTTAGTAAGCAATAAGTAGTCATTATGGGACTTGTGTCAGTCTCATACAACAAGAACTACTTAGATTCATGCAACCTACAGCTTAGAAGACATTTCTATTCATGTATTTAGAAGGTGAGACTTTCTCTGAGACTTGAATGAAGTTAGAGAAGCCAGGAGACAGAAATAAGGAGGGAGAGAGTTCCTGGAATGTGGGAGAGGCAGAGAAAATGCTGTGCAGTTGAGAGATGGTGTGTCTTGTTCAAGGCACAGTTAGGAGGCCAGTTGCACCAAACAGTACAGTACAGAGAGGAGTAGAAGGTATAAGAAGACTGGTCCAGTTTATAAAATGCTTTGAGTGCCCAACAGGGGATTTTGGATTTGATCCTAGAGGTAATTTGGAACCACTGGAGTTGTTGATTGGATGGGAGGTGACAGGGTAAGATCTGGGTTTTAGGAAGATCTTTTTGACAGTTAAATATAAGATGGACTGGAATAGGAAAAAACTTATGGGAGGGAGACCAAGCAAAAGGCTGTTGTTATAATCCAAGTGTGAGGTGATAAGAACCTGAAACCAGATGATGGAACTATCAGAATAGAGAAGGGAACATTTATGAGAGATATTACAGGGACAGAAAACAGATGATCTGGATACAGATTAGATATGGGGAATGAGAGGGAGTGAGGAGTTATAAATCACTTTTAGGTTGAAAGCATGGGTAAATGGGAGGATTGTGGTATCCTCTTTAATAATAAAGGCTGCTGTTGGGTAGGTGGAGGAAAGCTCCTTCAAATACTATTAATATGTTTTGAATTGATTTCTTCAACATTTGGGTAAGTTGTTCAGTAGATACAGTTTGCAAAATTCATTTCAGTAACAAAATGCACAGTATTAGATGCTTGAGATAAACTCTATCTCCAAGAAACTTACAACCAAATAGGAAGGGAAAGACAAGTATCCAAAGGGTAATGAAATAAGGCTACATGTGTTACTTGTAAAAAATAAAAAAGACATGCAGAAAAAATATTAGATAAAATTTGAAAAGAGAGATCACTTTCACTTGGGTAGATCTTGAAAAGTTTCATGAAGGAGGTGACATGGGATGAGCCTTGAAGGAAAGTGGGGATTTTATGTGGTGAAAATGCAGTGCAGAGGTGAGTGACCATTCTATATATAGGGGACACCATAATCAAAATCATAGAGATGGTAGACATTGGGGCAAGAACAGGAGATACTGAAGAGTCTAGTTTGGTCAGAACATAGAATAGTGGATTCATTTATTGGTTGCCTTAACACTAAGAATCATGGAAGTTTCAGATGGTAGAAATCTTTGAAATCCAATATCTCAATCTCCCTTTTTAAAAATGAGAAAGTCAAGGCCTATAGAGTGACTTCTATTAGGACCATTTACTTTTTATGGTTTTTTTCTGTTTTGAAATAGATAATTGCATTTCAAAAATATTACTATATGTCTCTATATTCATTCACATCAAAAATTAACATTTATCCAAGGATAGTTTGCTCATTTTTTCATGACTTCATCTCCATTTCTCTGCAGGGTGGCCTGGCGAAACAAATGCAAAGGAAAAGATCTTTCCAAATATCTCAAAGGTTGCCATCTTTAACCTGCCACCTTTAGGACCTTCAACTCATCATGATTCCTCTGCCTATAAAGAACCTTCTTCAAATCAAAAATCGAATTTTTCTCTCTTAAAATATCATTTTCTCAAATAAATCTGGCATAGATGAAACAACTAGTTTTCAAAAGACTTAATGTTTAATACTATTTTAATGCCTGGCTACATTTTTTAGATTTCCAGGAAAACTCAAACTAGTTATCACATAAACCCCCATGATATTTAGGTTTGGCTATGAAGAGACAATTTAGTATTATGAATACTGAAATTCATCAATTCCAGAAAAATTGTATTTCCAGAGACCACATCTTGAAGTGAATGTTTGTAAGGTGAAATCTTGACCTGGCACTGGCTGTCACCTCTCCAGGAATCCATTTAAAACAATAAAAAGGAGAAGTGGGCATATCATTATTAGGCAACTACCTAAGGCAAATTATGAAAAGAAGAACCTGATTACTTGCAAGAATTACATCTGAATTAAGTATATAGGGATGTACACATAAATATATTTATATACACATATAAATCTAATTATTACCTTTTTCCCCAAATTTCTTCTCAGAAATATTGTTATGCTGGAGAAATATTCATTGGCCATGTCTGGGCCCTGCCTATATAATAAAAATGAAAATATAACCAGAGAATATATAGATATGGTCAAAGGCCAATCAGAATACTTAAGGAATGATTTAGAGATCCAGACAGAATAACAAAATTAATTTGGTCAAAGAAAATAATCTAGGGAAATAATTTTTAAATGGTAGGAATGAAGCAAGAATAACACTTCCAAACCTCCAACTATATTATGAAATAGAAATCATCAAAACTATTTGCTACTGGTGATAAAGTAGAAAAGTAAACTTCGTGAGGTTCAAATAATGAATAGATAAATAGATATAGACATTGATATTGATTTAGACATAAATATAGGTAGATACAGATATACATTGTAGACCTTAAAAGTATACGAATGGAACAGACAAAGCAACAATGAATAAGAAATAATTGAACTCAAAAACTCATATTCTGAGCTCTTAAGACTTTTTGATCCTCATACTTGTGGAGTGCTGGTGCCTGTGCTTGGACCCCAGTTCCAAAATCATATCCCGTTCCAAAATCACAACTCTCCCTAGCCTCAAAACACTGTCTCTAGCAGTTTCTCTCCAGCAAAAGAGGACAGCATGCCCTAGCAAAACATTTATTTCTGTTCCTGACACAGTAGCCAGCTGTACCTATAAAATTTATTAGTTCAAAGCAGCTGGGTACATGTTGAACTGGCTGTGTACTGGGTCATAAAGACATTTACTACTCACCGACCTATCATATACATGCTAGACCTAGACATATGTATACTCCCTTACATTTGTCTTGTGTAACAAGACATTGATGGGAGCAGCTGGGTATTTCCCAGTTAACCCTGACAGTTGACTTAATGACATCTCAGGCCTAAAACCACACCTCCATGTAGCCGCCACCCCCCCCCCCAGCTATTTCCCAGTGAAGTCTGGGTAAAAGACCTGTATAGTAGATACAAAAAGTGTATGATCCTTTAAGAATTGACCACTCCTTAACCACTCCCTAATCCTGCCTTGAATCACCTAATTAACATATTTGGCACATGTTTTACTAAAGTTTACCCTATTTAAACTTTACCTGTACCCCTGTAAGGTTGCAGGTTCCCTAAGAATTCTTGCCCACTGAAAAGCATAATAAATCTTTGTCACCTTGACTTAAAGAATGCTTGAGATCATGAATTCATTCCAGATAGCCCCCACCCTCTCTAGTACTCTGGTCCTTGAGGGGTACCCCTCCTCAATGACCTTGTCTGGGAACTCCAGTCTTAGGGTTCCTGGAAATCATCCCAACCTCAAGAATTCAATCATTCAAGCTTATATCTATTCTTCTCAGCTTTGTATTCTCTGAAAATTTGATAGTCTTAAAGCCTAAACTCCCAGCTTCCAGGATCATAGCCTTCAGCAACAGGCACCTACTCGAGGTATCAGAATGAAAGGCTCAGATACCAAATTTCTTGCTGTTAGTACCTCACCTGTGGACTCCTAGCACTAAGCTCAATATCATTTCTTTCCTAGTACTTGAAAGACAACAGACTTTACTCTCAGTCATTCACAAACTCTTAAGGTAAAAGCCGCAGTAAATACAGCCCCACCTCACATGACCTGCCAGCTTCTACCTCCTCCTCTCCCAGTCCCAGTCACACAGAATGCTTAGTTGCTTGAATAAGAACCACCCTCTCTTTGCTACCTGTCCCCATTCTCTCATCCTCCCCTACCCCAGGATGTCCCCTCTCAATCCCCAATCCAGCTCTTTTAGCTGTTTCCTGGTTCCTTCTTGAATTTTCTTTCATTTCATCATTCACAAACTTCTCTTCATCATGGACCATTACCTCTCCTACTCCTTCCATGTTCTAAGAGTCACAGAAAACTTCCTGGCTTCCCTCTCTCCTACTGGATGCGCCTTCTCATAGACTCCCCACACTGGACCAGAAGGAGACATTATCCTTGTTCAACATGGCCAATTACAGACCCTCCCTCTGCCATCACTACACACACCCTCCTCCTTTAAAGGTTACTCTATGCTCATTGATCCCTCTCTCTAAATCCTGCTCCAGGTTATCTATCAATCCTATGGCTATCTGGATGGGGGGATGAGGAGGAGAAATATTGAGAAATAATGCAAAAACAAAAGATATCAATGCAAAATTCTTTGAAAAAATTCTAAAATATATCTATTTAATGAGGACCAATTATTATTCCACTTCCCCCTATACTTTATTTCCTTGGGAGATGTCTGATAAATGCTTGTCAGATTGTTGAATTAGATGGGATTACTACACCATTGATCTTTGAAAGATTGTGCAGAACAGAAGAGTGGCCACAGTACTGAGGAAGAGCAAATGTCCTGATTTTGAAAGAGGGGGATACAAGAGAGGTGAGCATTCTTTGTCTTCACTGGGATCTCCAGTCCCTCTCTCTCTCAGTCTTCTGCAGATTCTCACCCTTGCTCTGACTTCATTTTCCTCCTTTCCCAATCTCTATCCTGCCAGTTCAATTCTAACTGCTAATACTTTGTTCCCTTATTTTATCACTATTCATACCTTATGAAATCCCAACCCTGGGTTACTGGGCTGCCCTCAGCCTTCCATCTGTTTTCTTCACTCCTGCTGACATGCTATTGCTAGAGGAAATTACATGATCAAGGTGACTGGGTCCAAGTCAAATGTATGTGCTTGAATCTCAACTGGGTGCTCATTGCACTAAAGCAATCCTTTTACCCTTCTCAAATTAATTCTCTTTCACATTCCCCAGAGCAGCTGTTCTCAACCTTCTCTCCTCAAGCCTACCACACCAGCTCTCCTCCCTCCATTTCAGCAAAGTAACTTGTCTCATATTTTACTGAGAAAATAGATGTCAATCACCTTAAACTCTCTCTTCTCCCCTTTTCCATGTCTCAAAACTCCCTGTCATCTTCCCTCTCTCTCTCCTTCTTTATTCCAATTTCTGATGACAAAGTGCACCCTTTTCCTTACCAAGTAACTTAACTCTTAATTATACCCTTGGTTCCATTCCTTCCCTTCTTCAATAGATCTCTCTAATAACCATCCTCTCTCTCTAGGCCTCAATCTCTCTTTTTCTATCACCTTGTTCCTTACTATCTCTCCTTACTAGCTTTTCCCCAGAGTCTTTTTCTTCCTTGTGACTTCTTCCTAAAGAATAGCTGGAAACCCAATGTGACTTTTCTCAAGCTGGAACCCAAAATACCAAGATCTTCCCTCTTCCCAGCTTTTGTCAACTCTACCTCTCACTCCAGACAAGGAGCATTGAGGAATCAGTCTCCACCAATGAGCAGAGTCTTATGCAAATGACCTTGTTCCTGGTTGCATTAAGATAAAGGCAAGTTGTTTACCTATGAAGCAGGCTTGCCAGAAGAGCACAGTTGAAGGGATAGCTTTGAACTAGGATTAGCCTTCGGAAATGGAATTTCAGCCTGTTATGTCTCAATACTTAGGGCCACGTGTTGCATGTAGCAATGCTTAACCAGTGTTTATTGACTGATTATTGACTGACTTATCTGGGCCACCCCTCTACTTTACTTTTGTCTTCTGGTAAATCAGACCCATAGATATTGGACAAGCCTGATTAAACACTCAGAAAGCAGAAATTGTTCCTCCCACTCTCATTCTGCCTTCAGGGGAAAAAGGAAACAGCCATGCCCTTCCATGTGTCAGGTCTCCTACTTTCAGGAAAAGGGAGGAAATATGGATATAAATAGATCTCCATTTCTACATGGCTGGGGAAATGGAGCCCTCAAGCAAGGAAGAAGAGGAATTAAAGAGAGAAATTAATTATCAGGTCCAGCTCAGGCACTTTGCAGCACTTTGATTGACTATTTGGACAATATGACGATCCTACTTATTTCGGAGTTTCTCTTCCTCCCCATTGTCGTGATTTTGCTGAAGCTTTGAAAGATAGTGACATGGAGGGCTACAATGGAATCAGCCTGGCTGACTGTAAGGCTGATCTCCTATAGAACAGAAGAGGAGGGCTAAGAATGAGGCTAACAGTTTCAAAGAAATACATCATTTCTAGTTTTTGTTTTTAAATTTTCTTTGGCTATTAATATAACTTAAAATAGAATTCCTTAGTTTAAAAACTTTAGCTGAGTCACCTAGTAACCAAATTTTAAGGAATGAGGCTCTGGGGTTGGAGGAAGGGAATTCAAGCCTTAATAACATCAAACATGACTTATTGTGTCCAGAATTCACTGAACAAAACCAGCTACTTTATCTTCCTATGGAACTGCATCATCCTAGTTTCAAATTTTCTATGAAATTCTATGAGCCCCTGGTCTCAGCTCATTCATGGTCAACATTTGCATACTGAAGGCTTCCAGTATGGCTGAACTGGGAGGAGGGGAGCATCCCTTGTTAAAATGTGCAGAATTTGAGAAGGTGGTGTCTCTTACAAAAGTCCAAATTTGTTTTTTAACAAAACCCAGAAATTCTGACTCAAAAGACTCATCTGCCTGTGTATTCAGCTCATCAGAAATGTTCCTACATTTCAATGTAGAATGGCCTAACCCAAAGGTAATTGCCTCCTTCCCTGTGTAATACTGTCATGATATGGTCACCCATAGTATTTATATATGGACAGAATCAATTTCAGGAGCCCTTTCACATCTTCAAACTTCAACATTTTCGAGAAGAACCTTTGAACTAACTATTGAAACTAACATGAAATGGAAACCGTACCAAGAAAAGGGGACCCTTCTAAGAATCAAACCCCCTTTGTTCTTGATGAGGGATATTCCCTATAAATGAGAGGGTAGGCTGTGTGCAAGATGATTTTGGTCACTGGCTCCATTCCCAGGGGAGTAGCAGCAGGGAGCCACATGTGGCTTGAAGGCCACTGGTTCCCCACCCCGATAGAAAATTGCTAGGGTCATAGATCTATAACTGAAAATGACTTTGAAGATCATTCATTACAACCCTCTCATTTTTTACAAATGAGGAAACTGAGGCCCCAGGAGCTGAAGTGAATTATCCTAGGTCATACTAGTTGTAAACTTCAGAGCTATTGTTAGTTTAAGTTTTGGATGGGGGTGCAGCTTCAGGACAGAAGGAACTTAAAGACATAATTGTACCATAAGTTCAGTATCTAGGCAGAGTCCTGATAGTATTAAAAAACAAAATTTTAACACTTACTAAGTGCCAAACACTGGGGACATGAAGATGACACAAAAAAAAAAGGAAACAAAAACCTTCTTTCCTCAAGAAGATTACAGTCAGACCGAAGGGACAGCATGGGCATCCAGATAAGATAAATTTGTCTGTCAGAGCCAAAAAGAGATCTAGACAAACACTTTAGGCCAGAGGTGGAGAACCTGCAGCCTCGAGATCACATGTAGCCCTCTAGGTCCTCCAGTGTGGTCCTTTGACTGAATCCAAACTTCACAGAACAAGAGGGCCACATATGGCCTCAAGGCCCCAGGTTCCCCACCCCCGCTGTAGGCCAATTTGAGAAAGAGAAGAGCACATTCATCTGGAGGAGGAGAGGGCATCCAAGAGGAGTGGTCACCAGCAATGTCAGAGGCTCCAGCAAGGTCAGTGAGGACACACACTAAGAAAGGGTCAGTGGGTTTAGTCCCTAAGAAGCCAATACAACAGCAGGGGCAGCTTCAGAAGAGGGAGTGGCAGGGTCAGAATGCAGATTGTATGAAGTGAAGGAGCAGAATAAATGGTGAGGAAGTACAGGTAAGATAAAACATAGATTCAAACTGGGAGAAATTTAGACATGGTTTAGTCCAACCTTTCCATTTTTCAGTAGAGGAAACAGAGGCCAAGGGCAATTAAGTATTGTGAAAGGCAGTATGATGCCCAAATTCAAATCCTGGCTGAACTTGGGCTGTGTGAACTTGGGCCATTCATTTCACCTCAACAAGTATTTATGAAGTATTTACTTTGGGCAAGGTACTGGAGATGTAGAAATGAAAAGCAGCCTCTCCCCTCAAAGAGCTTCCATTCTATTGAGGAAAGGCAGGTTACTTAACCTCTGACCCTCAGTTAGCTCATCTTTGAGACGAGGGAATTGAACCAGATGATCTTTAGAGGGCTGGCAGACCCCTTCCCAATCTATGATCTTACAAGGTGACTTACCCATAGCCACTCTTAGTGTTTTCTCTAAGAGCCATTCAGTCATTGTACAAAAGGATTTTACAGAACCAGCGTGTGAGTGTTGTTATTGGATGTTGGGGCAAAGACTTTGCTTGAATGCACTGAGTTTTAGGATGTGATGTGGCTTTTTTTTATTGGAAAGAGTTTTTATACCGAGCCATTAGATGCAGTATATCAAAGTGAATAGAAGCTGGCTTCATGGTCATGTCATTATGAAAACCTGCCATAATGAGAAATGGACAAAAAGTTGAGAACATGATCAATGTATTAGCAAAGTTAGCAATTGCCAATAAATGAGGTCCAAAACTCCTCAGTAGCCAAGGACCCTGTAGAGATGTTACAGGGCTTTCTTATAGTCAGTAAAGAGGAGCAAAGGCAAAAAAAGAAATCTTAAGTAACATAGATGTCAGCTGATTCTGATTGGTCGGCACAGAGAATGCTAACTACAAACTGTATCGGCTTTCCACAAGGTGGGCTAACTCATCCTTGGTACCTAGAACAAGGACAAGAATAGGGAAATCATGGTTCTAGGGATGAGGAACTAGGATCTCTAAGTAGTAAACACTCCTTTTCTCCAATTGGCTAGGCATTACACAAGCTTACTGATTAATAGACTGGAGGAGTGCCAGATTTGTAAGTTTCCATAGGTCAAAATGAGGAATTAACTCAAACTAAAAGGGGAATTGTAACTTACAGAGCAAAATAAGGAAGTCTTACAAAACAGAGCTTAGGCTCACAAGAGTGGGGAAGTTAAACTCTAACTATTTACTAATACAAACTAGTTTGATTAAGTTTAATAAATCATTGCAGGCCTAGCTAAAAAAAAATCAATCTTATACTTTTGATTAAATATGATTTCCAATTTGCATTTCTCAGTCAGGAAGATCATGGATTCAAATCTCACCTCTGACCCAGGCTGTGATCGCATTCATGTCAGGGTCCCAGGTAACTCTCAAAGACTGAACTGCAGAGCAAATGCTGGTTTTCATTGTTTGAAGGAGCTCCCTCAAATAGAATTCCTTCCACCAAACTGGGTCACAAGTCTGGTCCAAAAGTAAATAAAATAATAAAGCCAAAACTGTATCCATCTTATCCATTCTTTACTACAGTTCCCTATCACATTGAACTTTATCATTAATAAATAATAGAGATAATTAATGAGAGAGACATTATGCAAACAACTATGTACAAACAAGCTAAATACAGGATAATTTGGCA
>CM053623.1:203558764-203579593 GCA_028646595.1 Phalanger gymnotis
TCCTGGCTACTCTTGTGAGGCGGGCCTACTGGGCCTGGAGGCTTGTGTTCACAATACTGGAATGGGGAGGTTGGTTCGCTAATTTGTTGCTCTGGGCCCTGAATAAATTTTTTGATGCTTTCTGCTTGGAGAATTCTGTATACCCAACGATTTCGAACCATTCAGATATTTATATGATCCTTTTTGAGATCATAAATTCGGCCTTCCTACTACAGTAATCTAAAAAAATGTAGTCAGATATAAAACTATCATGAAACATTAAGCCTTCTGAAAAATCATTGTCTCTACTTTATTTGAGAAAATTATTTTTAAGGGGATTAGAACATTTCACTTAAAAAGCTATTTCATATGGAGAGTGATCAAGATGAGCTGAAGAATTTAAATCCAGCATTTTAGAGTTTGCAACCATGGAGATATACAGAAAGATTCCTTCCTTGGCAACGGTTTTTCCATGCCAACCTGCAGATAAAGCAAGATCAAGTAATGCAAAAGTTAGCGAGACTAAACTTGGAACAATATTAACATATGATTCGATATGTATGAATATAGAGATAGGTATTAATGCATATGCAAGTAAATATTTCAAAACAGAAGGAAGCATAAAAAACAAGGAAACAAAAAGGTTTTAATTGAAGGCATTACTTTGGTTCTTGGTTTTCTTTTTTTATAAAATGACTATAGGATTTCTCAGGATTCTTTCAGGTCTGATATTTTTGTGAATCTTTGTGTATAAGAATCTAAACATTCAACCCACTATTCTATATTCTGGCCAAACTAGGCTCCTCATTATCTCCTGATCTTGTCCTGACCTTACCCATCTCTGTGCCTATGGCCATGGTGTCCCCAGTGTATAGAATAGTCTGCCATTGTATTTTCGCCATGTAAAATTCCCCCCTCTCCCTCAAAGTGTTATCTTCTCCACGAAGCATCTCATGATCCACCCAAGTGAAAATGTTCACTCTCCCTTCAAATTTCACCTAATATTTTCTGAATTTCTTCTTTGACCCTAATATATTTTGCCTTGTTTCACAACCATTTGAATATTTGTCTTTTCCCTCCTTTTTGATTATAAGTTTCTTGAAGATAGGGTCTATCTCAAGCATCTAACACAGTACCTGACATGGAATTTGAATGTAAGAATGGCTTGTTGAACTGAATTTTACAAACTGTACCTATTAAGCACATAGTCCTTTGCTCAAGGAATCATTTCAAAGCAAGTTAACATGGGAAGAACCATTCCTCCAGCCCAGCCCAGCCCTATTCAACTTATGTGTCATCATTGATTCCTCATTCTCATATCACCTACCCAATTTGTTGCCAAGACCTGACTTTTCTAAACTTCCCCTTCATTCCTCTGACACTGCCACCACTGTGATACAAACCCTCATCACTTCATATTGGACTACTCCAGTAGCCTTTTGGTTGGTCTTCCACCCTCAAAACTCGTCTCATTCTAGTTCACCCACCCCTCCCCCAGCCCCACCACCACACCCCATTCAAGCATCTCCAGTAGCTCCCGATCATTTCTAGGATCAAATATAAAATCCTGTGTTTGGCATTCAAAGCCCTGCATAACCTGGCCTCTTTCTACCTTTCTCGTCTTCTTAACACCTTACATTCCCCACCCCATCCTTTTACATTCTCACAAACTCTGCATTCCAGTCACACTGACTTCCTTTTTGTTCCTCTCATGTGATACTTCAATGACTGGTTTTGGGAATTTTCACTGGCTGTCCCCCATGCCTGGAAAACTGCCTCTTGATCTCTGCCTCTTAGCTTCCCTGGGCTTTCTTCAAGTCCCAAAGTCCCACCTTCTGCAAGAAGTCTTTCCCCATCCCACATAAACAGTGTGACATACCATAGAAGAATGCATCTTTTGGAGTCTGAGTAAATTAAAGTAGGTGGTATTTTAATTTAAATGTGCTTAATGTCCATTTACTCTTACACTGGATATTCCATTATTAAACGACATCACTATATATGAGGATCATTACTGATGTGAAATAATTACAGTGCTGACATAAGTGAATGAGATTTAAACACCTGAAAAACAGCAGAGTGGAAGTGTTCCAAAATGGTCTGTCTCATATCCTAACCCAATGGTGAAAAGCCAGGTAGTAGACTTGGATTCAATAAACAGACCTACTCATGAGAGGTATCAATGAAGGTTAGTCTAAGTTTCATGAATCTGTGTAAATTTTATTGCATGGCACCATGAGAATCCTTTAATAATTGTTATCCACCAAATCACATTCAAACTCAGCCTGGTGCTCTTAACCCTCCATAATCTGGTAATACTACACTCTTTCAGATTTATCTCATACTACTAACCTCAAGTCCTGCATTTCTAACACTAGGTTACTCTTTCTATTCCTTATCTTATTGCTGTCCTATTGCCACTCTGCTTAGACTATACTTTAAGCATGGAATATGTTACATTTCTCACTGTTTGATCTCTATTCCTTGAAGTCCAGGTCAAATGCCATCTTTTTCACCAAATCTTTCAGCGAACTCTGGAATCAGTAACAAATCTCACCTGCTAGACTTAGTTTGTATCTCACTTAAGGACTTAGGTATTATTTTCAATGATAGTTATCCATGTATATGTCATATCCACCCATCAGACTATAAGCTCCATGAGGTCAAGGGCCGTGTCTTATTTAATCTTTGTATCTCTTTTAGCACAAAGCACAGTGTTCTGTACACGCTAAGTGCTTATCATTTTTTAAAGTTGAAGCCCCTTATGATTATGTTGCAAAAACGGTATAAATGAATTTTTATGTAACTTGTGCCCCTGTCTGTCTTTTCTTCTCTTTAAATTGTTTTTATTTGGACTCTGGGGAGATGATCCTTAATAAAGGAAGGATATCAGTAGAACAATTTCCGATGCTATTGGCTTGGGTAATTCATTATCTCCTTTAACTAGAGAGAAATGATTATTTCTCTCGTATTAAAAACCAATTATTGAATCAGGATTAAGGTTTTTTCCATTTTCTGTGTCCTTAATCAGGAATCAGCCCCTACAGGCTATTCAGGCAACCTTTGAATTGTAGGGCTGATAATAAGATGAAAAACTTAGATTTGATCAAAAGGTAAAGAAACTCTAGTTTAGGTGAATTGGTGGATTCTGGCCTATTATGTTTTAGTCAGGTCTCAGTAGAAGTGGATTCCCTCCTTTTGTCTAGACTACCCTAGATGGAGCAGTTATGGGTATAGATAAGTGTCTTTGTCCAAGAGGAGTGATCAGAATCATGTCCCCCAGGCTCTCATTAGAATAAGCCCATCTCTCATTATAAAATTCATCCTCTCATTACTTGTTAACCAATCAGGGTTGATTTCCATTCTCAGGAACACCCACTTTTCCAAGGGCATATAAGCGTTGAGCAGGTTCCACAAGGAGTCTTTGGCTTATGAGAGATGGCCAAATGACCATCCTTTTATTAATTACTCACTAGCAAAATTAATAAAAGATTAATTACCCAGAAACTATGTCTCTCAACCCTTTTTTTTCCCTTGTCATAATCTGTGAGGGGAGAGGTGACAAGCATGGCAAAAAGATAAGTGGTGCTGACTGTGCATTCATTAATCTCTTTTCCAATTCCTTTCTTCCTTCTGTTGACCTTGATGTTTAGACTACCAGGAGAGGACAGAAATAGGAAAAGAGAGCAAGGGAGTAGACATATGGAGAGGTACAGAAACTGTGAACTGCACTGAAAAGATGTCATGACTCCCTAAGGAGACCTGAACATGGGGCAGAGTAAAGCAACTGGAGGCCAGGAGAGGTCCCAATACTGGAGAAAAAATAGAAATTGTGAATTATTGGGAGAAAAACTCTCAAGTAACTAAGACTTTCATGTAATTGAAAAGCATGTGTTTTGGAAGTAGGAAGCTGATTTCACTTTTAGTCATGATTCTAAGATGGAGAGGGAATGCCCTCACCATTTTTCCTTTACCATAAGGAGGTGTTATTGAGATTTCCCCCATTTACACTAAGAGATCCCACAGGGCAACCAGGAGGTGGTTAGAGATGAATATATTTGGCTAGTTTTTTTTACTTTATTCTACTCTTATTATTATTATTTTCTGTATTATTTACATAATTATCAGATTCTAAGTTTCTAAAAATAGGAATGCACTATTCTTTTCTACATTATTTATATAGTAATAGGATTCTAAGTTTCCAAATATAAGAATGCTGTGGACAATTGAACTGGGAGAATGGAACCCAAAAGAAGTAGGGATTTATGAGGTAGTATAGACAGCAGACCTTATATTGTAATATTTTGAACAATATTCCATTTGAGATGAGACCCTCTTTAATTTTGAACCTGGCCCTTCCTGTTTGGGAAGATGCATTATGCTGCCATCACCGTCACAGTATGTGCCTGGCAAGAGGTAGAGGAGCGAGACCTAACATCTTCAGACTGAGCAGTATTTGGTGGCCAGTATTACAGCCTCTTAGGAAAAGATTCTCTCTAGTATGTCCCAGAATAAGGAACTTACAAGCAAGGAGCTATTAGGTGGAAATTCTAATGTTGTGCTACTTTTCTGGATGATAATTACAATGATATGCTTTCTGTAGGCTTAAGGAAAACAGTGCCACCCAACCCCAGGGTCCTTGGTAGGGAAACAGATGTCACATATACTATTGTAAGTAATGATCGCAAAAATGAATATACCTTATCAATGTGGTTACTGCTATAGAGTATATATTAGAATGGACTTTATTTTGGCTTTCAGCATCCTCCCTCATTGAACATACCCACTATAAGAGGAAATGAATTATTCTTTATAATGATTTAAAACATACCATGCCCGAATGCCTTTGGGTTCACGGACAATCCTCCTTATACATTTTATAGATTTGATGATGTCATATGTCATAACATCTGAAACAGAAATCAAAGCCAATGTAAGAAAGTTTAAAGTTTATTTCATCCCAAAAGAACAAATACTACTTATTCAGGCAGAATAAACAGCATTTTAAGAGTATTCTTCTAAATTTCAGCTAACCGGGAGTCAGCTAGAAGAAAGTTTTATTTCTCATCCCTACTCTCCCAGACCTAAGTGAAACTAATATGAATTTATATAGTACTTTAACACAGACAGAGAGCTTTCCTCACCACAACCTTATGGACCAGTCAGTTGTCCTCATTTTTCAGATGAGAAAAGTTAGGCTCAGAGAGGAAATGTGAATTGTCACTCAAGTAATAAATGTCACTTTTAGAACTTAAAGCCAGATGTCGTGACACCAAATCCAGGGTGCTTTCCAGTACACCACCTTTTCCCTCATTGAAATGAAGTTATATTCAGGTCTAGTGTAACCAGAACACTGGAGATAATGTCTCCTAGCTGGCAAATGCTTTCAATATCTCCCTCACTTGAGCTCCTAGGAACTGACACCGTGATGAATAAGATGGCTCTCTTGCACTTCTGTGGGGGAGGAGAGAACTAAAATTTCTCAAAGAACCAGAATTTTGTACATGTACACAGAGGGCTTGTCTTCAGGACCTCTGGAAATGTGGTAGTAGCACTAAAAGGAGAAAAACTGCTGCAGGTTTTGTTTTATAATGTCTTGCTTTCTCAAAAAGTCGTTAGCTCCATTCTAATTTTGAAGGAATTACTTTCCTCAGTGAGTTTTGGACCTCATTTTCCATTTGGCCAATTCTGCTTCTTCTCATTGGCCTTTTGGACCTCTTTTACCATTTGGCCTAGTCTGTTTTTTAAGGTGTTATTTTCTTCAGTAATTTTTTTTTTTGTTTCTCCTTTATCAAGCTTTGACTCTTTTCTCAGAATTTTCTTGCATCACTCTCATTTCTCTTCCCAATTTTCCTTCTAACTCTCTTACTTGATTTCCAAAATCCTTTTTGAGCTCTTTCATGGCCTGAGACCAATTCATATTTTTCTTGGGGTCTTTGAATGTAGAAGCTTTGACTTTATTGTCTTCTGAGCATGTGTTTTGATCTTCCTTGACACTATAATAATTTTCTATAGTCAGAGGTTTTTTCCCCCATTGTTTGCTTATTTTCCCAGCTTATTACTTGACTTTTAACTGTCAAAATAGGGCTCTGCTTCCAGAATGGAGGGCACACTGTCCCAAGCTTTAGGGATTTTGTGCAGCTATTTGTGCAGAGATATTTCTGGGGACCTGTAAATTTTCATTTTTCCAAGGTGGTATGATCTAAGGAGAGATGTTTACTGTTCTCCTGGCCTATGCTCTCATCTGTAAGGGACCATAAGCACTCTTTTCTGTCCTGGAACTGGGAGGAGGGTCCTCTCTCCACTGTGGCCACAAGCTCTGCCGTGCTAGTGCTCCTTCTCTCCCTGGGACTGCCACCCAGGACTGAGACTCGGATATGAGTGTGGGCAAAGCTAGAGTCCTGGCCCAGTGCTAGCAAACAGACCCCTATGATCTCCTTCTGACCAGTTGTTCTATCCCCTTACTCTCTGTGGGATGAGACCTCTGTAAGTAGCTGCTGCCTCTGCTGATTCAGTCACTCCCAAAGCCTGCTCCTGGTTTGCTGGAGCCTGGGCTGTACTGGTACAGCCTATGCCGGACAGCACTCCACTCTCACCCAGGTGTGACAGCCCCTTCCTGCTGACCTTAATAAGTTGTCATTGGTGTCTGTGGTCTGAGAGATCTGGAAACCGCCATTGCTGCCAGTGAGTCAGTGTCCCGGAGGCCTGCTCAGGGTTTCCTGGGGCTGGGTCTGTGCTGGTGTGGCCTGCATTGGACTGTACTTCTATCTCACCCTGGTGCAACAGACCTTTCCTGATGATCTTCCAAGTAGTGTTGGGCTGGAAATTTGTTTTGTCTTTTTGTGGGTTCTGCTCCTCCAGAATTTGTTTAGAGTCATTTTTTACAGGTTTTTAGAGGAGTTTGGAGGAGAGCTTAGGCAAGTCCCTGCCTTTACTCTGCCATCTTGGCTCTGCCTCTCCCTTCCCACAGTTTGAAGAAACCCTCCCTATACAGGGTAGAGTTGAGATGGGAAATATGAAAGTCAGCCTGAATGGTGGAACTAGGAAAAAGAGACTCTACCTACCTAAGGGTAAGGGCCTTAGAATGTAACCTCCCTTAGGGGAAAGCATAGGCATACTGATGTCATTATACCCCCAGAGCTGGTATTGAGCTTGGCACGTAGTACTTTTGTTTCATTTTTAGTAAATACTTATTGAATTGAACTGAATTGTCTTGTGTTATGCAGTTCAGTTAGTAAATATATTCATAAAAATATGTTTAGAGGAAGAAAAGTTTAAGATTACAGTACTAATATGTTCTAGATTTTGAGCAGGAACATGAAATCACTTGAATCTAGTGTCATAGGAAATTCATAGAATAAAAATGTCTTCTCTTAATTGGTGAAAGTGAATGTTTTTCATCATTCAAGTAACTTTTTAAATTTTTTTTTATTATTTAATATATTTAGTTTTCAGCGTTGATTTTCACAGGAGTTTAAAAATATGGAACGCTTCACAAATTTGCATGTCATCCTTGCGCAGGGGCCATGCTAATCTTCTCTGTATCGTTTCAATTTTAGTGTATGTGCTGCCGAAGCAAGCACCATTCAGGTAACTTCTTTATGTGCCTGATACACTTATATGTTTTCTTTTGGTCTTTAACTTTCTTCTCAACCTTTTTCAATCTGTGGACTGCTTTTTTGAGACAAAAATATCTGTAGACCATCTCTTTCACCTACTCTGGACTGCCACTGTTAAAAAAAACCCCATGTTAATGAAAGTGCCATTACTTTTGACCAAACACCAATCTGGTATACTGGAAAACAGCTGTGACTTTTTGGACCGGGAGATAAATCCTTCTTCTGCAACTAATACCCCCATGATCTTGGATAAGGTCTCTGACCTTTCTGGGGCTCATCTTCCTTATCTGTTGAAATAAGAGGATTGGCTGAAATGGCTGTGAAAAGTTTTTTCTGACTTTAACTATAAGCCTATGATCAAGTAGAAGTTAAGTGACTTGCCCAGGGTCACACTGCAAGTAAATACCCTATATTTTCACTTAGATAAGGTAGTTCAGTGGATAGGGGACTGGACTGGGGAGAAAAGGAAGACTGGGGTTCAAATCCTGCATCTCCAGACCAGTCACTTAAAGTTTAAGTCATCTTCAGTTTCCTCATTAGAACAAAGTCTTTGACACTGTCAAATGGTTCAATATCAGTGGAAATGACATTAATGAAGGGGCGTTAACATGAAGGACTATGGATTTTCAGCTGTTCTGACCTTTCCATATCTACTGACTCCTCCAACTACAAAGAATGTGAGCTGCTTGAGGTTAGAGACTGTCTTCTTCTCTTTGTATCCCTAGTACTTACTTAGCATATAGTATGCCTTTAGTAAAGGAGTCATTCATTCATCTATAAAACAAAGCAGTAAGAGGCCAAACTGAAACCTGGGAAAGACCTTAACTTACAAAGGCCACTACATTCAGGGCCATCTCCAGTCATCCTGATCTATATCTGGCCACTGGACCCAGATGGCTCCAGAAGAGAAAGTGAGTCTGCTACTGACTTTGCATAGCCCTCCCTCACTTAACTCCAATTCATTTGCATGTCATGGCGTCACCTCCTTGATGTCATGATCCTCTTTGAAAATAAAGGACAAACAACAACAACTTAACATATAAATGAGTTATTATATCACACTTGAAACAAAGATGTAGACACAACTTTATTTAAAAAAACCACTAGAAATAGAAGACAACTTCTTACATGACATTTTTAGAACCATCAGTTGTTAAGAACTTATGATTATACTTATAACAACCAGGAGTGGGGAAAGGTCTATTATCATTGAGCTCTGATTAGACAGAGTGCAAGCAGTAATGACAGGTCAATTTTTGATGACATATATGTACTCTTAGTAATTTATCTGATGACAAAACACTTAAAGTTTAGATTAATAGGCAGATATGCTGATAGCAGGATATGGGACATCTTTTTTAAAGTCAGACATTAATAGAATAAATAGAACATTCAGGATTAGCCTGAAGTAACAGGAATTCCAGGGAACTTATTGGTGGAAGCTAATTTAGATATCTCAAAATTTAAAAGAGAAACCAAAAAATCCTGCCCGTTCCTTCTGACTGACAATGTAAGAAATAATATCCTCCTAAGAAGAGACTACATTACTTGTTTGGGAATCATAAGTCAGGACTGGAAAATTAACGAGAAGTAGGATTTTCTTATTGGTTTTCTAAACTTTTTTTTTTTAACTTCTGTGCTTTTTTATTTGCACAGTTCTATAGCTATCTATCTACCTTGCTGAACAATGTTATTACCCACCCAAACCCATGAGATTGCTCTAACCTGCGCATGACATGCCACATCCATTCATAGCTCCGGGTGTCCTGCCATCATTGCACCAGTAGAAACTGTTGATCTGAAATATCCCATAATCAGTGCCTCCATCTACATCATTGTGGTATTTAGCTTTTGTGTTAAAATTGCTTGCCCACTTTGCCAAGCACACCCCTGTGAAGAGTTTATTTTAATAATGAGCAATTCACATACAATCTATTTATCCAGTGTGACCAAGATAACAGAATAGATATAATCCTCTCTTATCACTACATATTAAATAAGAATAATTAAATAATATAAATATATATATAATATACAAATAATACAAATAAGTAAATAATATACATAAAATAAATTTAAATTTTAAAAATTAATTATATAAATTATACAAAGTAATATAATTGATATTATGTTATATGTGATATATAATATGTATAATTTATGATAAAATAATTTATATAACTTAATTAAATTAATTAATTTAGCTAAATTAAAATTTTAAAAATAATATAAGTAAATAAAATAAAAATAGTTAAATAAAATTTAAATAAATGAATAATTTATTTTTGAATACATTACTTTTAGTTGTAATTGATCTTCAATATGCATTAGCTAGTAACATTTCAACCTGAGGTCTCTTTCATTCCCTAGTAAATGAGTTTAATATGTATAATCATCATATTTAAGGAACTAGGAGAATTCTTTTTTAGAGAGATCTCTTTGTTAATGAGCCACTAATTCTTTAGTCTATAGTTCTTATTCGCAGTTTCTTATAGTGCAGTACATCAGTACAAAGGAAGTCTTGGGCAAGTGAGAGAAATAAAAGCATTTTGTTTGTTGTATGTATTTTCACTATATTCTTTTTTTTTTGAACTCAGATTTTCCTGACTTTATTTTTTTCTTTTTTTAATTTTTTTTTTTTAGTTTTCAACATTAATTTCCACAAGATTTTTAGTTACAAATTTTCTGCTACCACAAGATGTCATGTATTCTGATTGCCCCTTTCTCCAGTCTGCCCTCCCTTCTATCACCCCACTCCACCCCTCCATCCCTTTTCCTCTTACTTTCTTGTAGGGCAGGATAGAATTCTACACTGCATTGCCTGTATATCTGATTTCCCAGTTGCATATAAAAACATTTTTTTAAAATTTGTTTTTAGAACTTTGAGTTCCAAATTCCACTTCTTCCCTCCCTACCCACCTTCCTTGAGAAGGCTAGCAACTCAATATAGGTTATACATGTATCGTTATGCAAAACACTTCCATAATAGTCATATTATGAAAGACTAACTATATTCCCCTCCATCCTATCCTATTCTCCTTTTTTCAGTTTTCTCCTTTGACCCTGTCCCTTTTCAAAAGTGTTTGCTTTTGATTACCTCCTCCCCCAATCTGCCCTCCCTTCTATCATCCCCCTCCTCTTATCTCCTTCCCCTATACTTCTTGTAGGGTAAGATACCCAATTGAGTGTATTATATTCTTGTACTATAAGAATATACTACACTATTTATGTACTGCTGTATGCCTGTATACATACACACATACATGTAAATATATATATATGTACACATTACTGGGTTTGAATTCTAGCTCTGTCATTTACCTCCTGTATGACTTTGGTCAAATTATTTAAACTTTCTGGCTTCTTTCCTCATTTGTCAAATGAGTGGGACTAAACTCTTTGGTCCCTTGCAGCTCAAAATTGCAGGAAACCTACTGAGAAATACTGACCTGTTGTCTTAGAATGAATGTTATTCTCTGTTTTTATCAAGCATTGCAGACCTCACTTTGGGAAACAGTGACCTCTGCCATTAATGATCTACCTACTTGGCTTCATTTTACTTGTAAGAAGGAAATCAAACAGAGGTTTGTATAAAATGTTCAGATTTTTTTGAACTTTTAAATTCCCTATTGTAGAAGTTGAAACATTATTGTTCTGTATTCCCCATTGTTTTGCCTTGTGATCTTATACGTTGTTGATCACCAAGGTCAACGTGACCAGCAGCTATAGTAAAAAATTGGGGAACTGTCTCCAACAATGCAGACCAGCACCTGCAGTACAATTTATAGTCTTTGAGAAACTGGTCACAAAATCAACCTGGGTTAGAGGTGGGAATTAAACCCAGGGTCTTCCTGACCTTGAGGCCCACTCTATTAATTTTGACATGCTGCCTCTAATAGATCAATATAAGAAGTCTTTTTAAAAAAACACATACACACATATCATACCCCCAAATAGTGCAGCCAAGCAAACTCTTTGCCCTAACATCCAATAAAAATATCCACTCATGTTCCATAAAACACTCTATGATGACTCAATGTCTTTTTTAGAAAACACTTAGAGTGACTGTGGGTAAGTCACTTTATAAGATCATAGATTGGGAAGGGGTCTGCCTGCCCTCTAAAGATCATCTGGTTCAATCCCCTCATCTCAAAGATGAGCTAACTGAGGGTCAGGGGTTAAGTGACCTGCTTTTCCCCAATAGAATGGAAGCTCCCCAAGTGTAGAGGCTGCTTTTCATTTCTATATCTCCAGAACCTTGCCCAAAGTAAATGCTTCATAAATACTTGTTGAGGTAAATTGAATGTTCCAAGTTCACACAGCCAAAGTTCAGCCAGGATTTGAATTCGGGCACCGTACTGCCTTTCACAATACTTAATTGCCCTTGGCCTCTGTTTCCTCTACTGAAAAATGGAAAGGCTGGACTAAACCATGTCTAAATTTCTCCCAGTTTGAATCTATGTTTTATCTTACCTGTACTTCCTCACCATTCATTCTACTCCTCCACTTCATACAATCTGCATTCTGATCCTGCCACTCCCTCTGCTGAAGCTGCCCCTGCAAAGGGGTATTGGCTTCTTAGGGACCAAACCCAGTAACCTTTACTCAGTGTGTGTCCTCACTGATGGAGCATCTGACATTGCTGGTGACCACTTGTCTTGAAAGCCTTCTCCTCCCAAAGAAACTGCTCTTCTCTTCCTCAAATTGGCCTAGAGTCCTTTGTCTGGATCTCTTTTCTCCCCCAATGGACAAATTTTATCTTATAGCATCTTTATTTGGATGTAAGTCATGTCCTTTCAGTCTAATTGTAAACTCCTTGAGGAAAGAAACTATTTGTTTTGTCCTCTTCATATCCCCAGTGTCTCCCACTTAGTAAGTGTTGCAATTTTGTTTTTTAATAACTATCAGGACTCTGCCTAGATACTGAGCCTATGGCACTGTGATACTTGGAATTAAGATTGCAGTTTAGATCTATAATCCTGTTTTAGGACAAGTTGTTGACCCCTCCCTGCATTACAGCACAAATCCATGTACCAGGAAGAAAATGCCTTGCCACACATTCCTGTAATTCCCCAAGAGACCCCCACCCTCTTGCTTCAACCTGAATTAGCACAAGACCCTGTCTCAAGACTAAGGCTTTAGGAATAAGGAATTGACCCACACCCAAAGTGAACAAACAAATCCTGCTACGGATTCCCCAAATAGTAAAATAATAAGGCAACATGAATGCAGTTAGACCTCGAGGGGCCCCTCGAGGCCTGTTTCTGTCAGCTAAAAAGGATAAGGTTATAAGGTTATGCAAAGACGGACATTTGCTAACATCCCTGGTCCTTGTGCCCAACCCTTGAGCAACAACCCATACAGTTAAGAAAATATCTAACCACTGAACCTCTATTTCCGTACCCTCCTGCTTGCTCAACCATTAAGAAATAGTATAAAAATCTCTCCCTGATCTCTGTTGGGGGCCGCTCTTGTTGCTTGTGTCCTGGACAGCCGCCGGCTAATAAATTCTCCAATTAAAACTTATACTCTGTGATGTGTCTTGCTTGCTGCTGGTGTAACAGCACAATTATATCTTTAAGTTCCTTCTGTCTTACTGCCACGCCATTAGCCAAAACTTAAACTAACAAACCTCTGAAGTTTACTACTTCTAAGTAGTACCTTATGGCAACTCACTTAAAGCCTTAGTTTGGTCATCTGTAAAAAATGAAGGAGTTGTAATGAATGACCTTCAGAGTCTCTTTCAGTTGCAGATCTATAAGACCCCACAAGGACAACAAAATCCATACTGTATGCTACTCTCCCTGCCCATCTTTAGGGAATATCTCTCACCAAGAACAAAGGGTTTATTCTTAATGAGGGGTTTAATGGGCCCCTTTTCTTGGTACTGATTCAATTTCAAGTTAGTTTCAGTAGTTAAATCAAAGGTCCTTCTCTTAAATATTGAGGTTTAAAGAAATGGATGGGCTCCTGAAATTGATTCTTTATCCATACATAGATATGTTGGATGTCCATGTAATGACACTATTAGACAGGATCAGGTTACTTCCAGCTTGGCCCTCTACATTGGAACGAAGGGACATTTCTGATGAACTGCACATAGAGGAAGAAGGTTGGTTTTTTTTTGGGGGGGGGGTGCAGAATTTCTTGATCTTGTCCAAAAAACTTAAACTCTCTTCTGAGAGATACCACCTTCTCAAATTTCATTGTGCCAAAGACTGCCCCCCCCCCCCACCCCATTCAGCAATACTGGAAGGCTTTGGTACCTACATATTGAACTGGAGGCAGCTGGGGCTAAGGATCTAGTAGAAAATTTGAGATTCAGATTGTGCAGGTCCATGGGAAGATAAACTAGCCGATTCAGTTTGGTGAATCCTGAAGGATACAATCGATTCTATTTGAAGCCTTTAAGAAATGAACCCCCTGGGGCAGCTAGGTGGCACAGTGAGTAGAACGCTGGTGCTGGAGTCAGGAGAACCTGAGTTCAAATCTGACCTCAGACATTTGACACACTAGCTCTGTGACCTTGGGCAAGTCACTTAGCCCCAGTTGTCCTGTCTTCCCCTCCCCCAAATAAAACCATCAAGAAATGAATCCCCTTCCCCTGTCCCTTAAAACCTTACTCCAAATTTTATTTCTAGGTGATCCGGTTGATGTTTTTAAATTGTGTAGTTCTATTTAAAGTTATATTAACACACAAATCAACTTCAAAGCAAGGATGATAAGAAAGGATGCATTCCTTTGAAACCGCTGCCCCTTCCTCCCCTCTATTTTTGCCCTCCTCTCCTAGTATCTGTGGAGATCTTTAGAACAGTAGACTTACAGTCGGCCAGGCCGATCCTATTGTAGCCATCCATGCCATACTTTTTGAGAATTCTTGCTAATTCACATCTTTCCATGATTTTGCCGTGGACTGCCATCAAGAGGAAGATAGTCCCCAGAAGAATCAGCATCTTCATGATGCCTGACAAGTCAAGACAAACTGCCCACACTGCTAAGCCTGAGCTGGGTGTCCCAGTATTTAACTGTTCTCTTAAGTTTCTTGTCCTAGCTATTTGAGGGCTCCACCTCCTGAAAGTACTACATGGAGATTAAAATGTGTTGATTACTCCCTTTAGAATAATCCTTTAGAATGGAAGGGGGAGTGATTTTGGGGTGGAGATTTTGCTTCTCCATTGTATGGCAGATTGTATACAACATAATTTCGCAGAGGATAAGATGACTCAGATAACAGACTAGAATCCATTTACCAAGAGGCTAATACTAGTTTAAAACCAGAGGGAAATAGAATTCTTTAACAAGTGAAGGCCAAGGACAATAATAATTAGCATATACACCAGACAATAGAATCAACGAGTCACAGAAAGTCAGAGCAAGAATCTAGTCCAAAGTCTTCCTAATCTATGCCCAAGAGGGAATTCTCTCTACAACATAACTGAAAAGTAGTCATCCAGTTCTCAAACTTCTTTATATTTTTAACTACTTTGAAACTTTTATTTACTTCATCTGAGAGAATATATGCTGGGAAACTTATAAACTTTAAATCACGATATATACACATATATGATATATATGTTATTATTACTAATGCAAATGAGTTGAAGCATGGATAATGCAAAATGGCAAATTAGTTTTAAATTTTACTTTATATCTGGCTTCAAAATGTATTTTAAATTTGTAATCTTCACATATTTGAGTGCTTGTCATAAAGAAGAGATGAGTCAGGTTTTTCAGCTTTGCTTTATCAAGAAATCAATCAATAAACATTTATTAAGCACCTACTAAGTTTCAGGTACTGTGCTAAGCTCTGGGGATACAAAAAGAGGCAAAAGATGGTCCCTGCCTTCAAGGAGCTTACAATCTAATGTAGGAGACAACAAGCAAATAAAAATGTACAAACAAATATGTAAAAGATGAGTAGGAAATGATTAGCAGAGGAAGGCACTAGAATTAAGAGGGGTTGAGAAAGCTTTCCTGTAAAAGATGGGATTTGAGCTGGGACTTAAAAGAAGTCAGGTAAGGCACTAGGCAGAATTGAGGAGGGACAGCATTCCACATGTGGGGGGGAAGGCTGGTGTAGAGAAAACTCCCAGAACCCATCTGGAGTGTCCTGTTGGTGGAACAGCCAGGAGGCCACTGTTACTGGATTACAGAGTATGTGTCAGGGACTTAAGTATGAAAAGACTGGAATGGTAGGAGGGAGTTAGATTACAAAGGGCTTTGAATGCCAAACAAAGCATTTTATATTTGATCCTGGTAGTGATAGAGAGCCACTGGAGTTTATTGAGTAGGAGGATGACACAGTTTGACCTGTGCTTTAGGAAAATCGCTTCAGTGACTAAATGCAGAATGGCTCGGAGTGGAGAGAGACTTGAGGTGAGCAGACACAGCAGCAGGTTATTGCAATAATCTAAGCATTAGATGATGAGGGTGTTATGATAATTAGGGTGGGACTTTTTTGTTTTCTCTTTAGGAATGCTGAGGTAATAAAGTACCTTTGATGAGTTTTGCCTTTCAAATGTAATGGCAAGCAAAGTAGACTTTTTGTTGTCTTCATTTTGGAGTGCTTCTCAGGACTAAGGAATCTTTGATTGAATTCAGAGTCTTTGATGACCTGCTTAGTCAAGAGAAGGCCTGATTCACATCGGTTGCATGGGGAGAGTTGTGATACCATTTGACCCCAAAGAAGTGTATATATACTCAGAGGCTAGCATTTTGCCTTTGGGGGCACACTGGTTGGAAGAATATTGGTGATTTCTCCAGATGAGACTCTGGGTAGCCATCGGATCTCCCCGCCCCGCTCCAGCCCGTCTTTGAAAACCCAGATGTTGGTTCTTCTTTCTCTGGTAACTGTATGTATTGTTATGGACAGATAGAAGCCTGTCTGCTAGTTTGTGTTTGTTCTGTTTACATAATTTCTGCTTGTAATTTCTGTTTGTATTCTCTCTGAAGTTCAGGGTGTTGGTTTTTTCCCCTGAACTAAGTGGATGATATACATATGTTTAATTAAAGTGAGATTGTTAACCCCTTAAAGTTGCTTTCCTTAGAAAAGCAGATCAAAGAACCTGTGCTAGCAGCCCTGACCCCCCCCCCCCATGTGCTGGTGTCATTGGTCTTTCACCTCCACAGCAGCGGCTAGCAACATTGTTCTTACACAGACACAGTAGCAGCAAGTAGCAACATTGTTGAGACAGAGGGCCTGTACTAGAGTGTCAGGGGAGAAAAGGGGATGCTTTGGAGAGGTGTTACAAAGGTGAAATTGAGAAGCTTTGACTATGGATTGGATATGATGGGGTGAGAGATAGTGAGGAGTTGAGGATGACTCCCGGGTTTTGAACTTGAGGTACTGGGAGGATAGTGTTATCCTCTGCAGTAATAGGGAAGGTGGGGTAGAGGAGGTTTAAGGGGAAAGATAATGAATTCTATTTTAGAGATGTTTAGTTTAAGATGTCTATTTGGAAATCCATTCTGAGATGTTTGAAAAGCAGTTGGAGATGTGAAATTGGAGCAAGGAGGTTGGGGCAGGATTGGTAGACTTGAGAATAGTCAGAATAGAGATGGTAATTAAATCTATGGGGACTAATGAGGTCATCAAGTGAAGAAGTATAGAGGAAGAAGAGAAGGGGGCCTAGTATGGAACTGTTTGGGGAATCAATGGATAGGAGTCATGATCTGGAAGAGGATCCAGCAAAGGATACTGAGGAGCAGTCAGATAGGGAGGAGAAAAATCAGGAAAGAGTAGTATCCTGAAAACCCAGAGAGAAGATTGTACTGAGGAGGGGTGACGAACAGTGTTAAAGGCTGCAGAAAAATCAAGGAGAGAGGACAGAGAAAAAAAGGTATTTGGATTTGGCAGCAAAGAGATCATTAGTGGCTTTGAAGAAAGAAGCTCTGGTAGGATGATAAAGTCAGAAGCTAGACTGTAAGGGGTTATGAAAAGAGTGAGAGGAAAGCAGAGGCACTGATTGTAGATGGACTTTTCAAGGTGTTTAGCAACAAGACCAGAAGAAATACAGGATGATAGTGGGGATAGGAGGATTGAGAGAGGATTTTTTGGTGACAGGAGGCATGGGCATGTTTCTAGGCAGTAAGGAATGAGCTGGTAGACAGGGAGAGATTGAAAATAAGTGATAGAGTGGAGATGACACAGGGGGCAATCTATTGGAGGAGATGGGATGGAACAGGATAGCTTGAGAGGTAGAGGGATTAGTCTATCAGGGGTGGGGAACCTGCGGCCTCAAGGCCACATGTGGCCTTCTAGGTCCTTGGGTATGGACTTTTGACCGAGTCCAGGTTTTACAGAACAAATCCTTTTATTAAGGGAATTTGTTCTGTGAAGTTTGGATTCAGTCAAAGGGCTACACTTGAGGACCTAGAGGGACACATGTGGCTTTGAGGCCAAAGGTTCTGCACTCCTACTCTAGACAGTAGAGCTAAGAGCAATACATAGAAATTATAAAGAGGTAGAGTTCAGGCAATATAAAGGACAAACTTGATGACAATTAGAGCTGTCCCAAAGTAGAATGGGTTGCCCTTCTTCTTCTCATCCTCCTTGTCCTCTTCCTCCTCTTCCTCCTCTTCCTCCTCCTCCTTCTCCTTCTCCTTCTCCTTCTTCTCCTTCTTCTTCTCCTTTTTCTTCTCCTTCTCCCCCCCTCCTCTTCCTCCTCCTCTACATAGGCATATTCATGATTATCATTGATGTTGTATTTATTGCCTTAGTGATATACCAGGTCAGGGGCCTATTCTTCTGCTTTCCAGAAGAAAAAAAACATTCCATTGGGCCAGGTCTCCTGCATTTTTGATGAGAAAAGAATGCAATTCTATGAAACATATCAATCGTCTTCTGAAAAAGGGAAGAAATTCCATTTTATCAGCTTCCTCCAATCCCCTTGTTAGAAGTGCCCAATAATCCTGAGAGGATTTCACCCTGAGTCCAAATCCCTTGGGATGCTGATAATCTACCCAAACTTACTCAATGATTAAGAAACTCTCACTAAGTCATGCCGTCTCCATCCAAGTGGTTCTGAATTCCTACATGTCATCATTCATTAAACCCCACTTCCCAATTTCGTATTCCCATTTCCCTCAGTCCAACCCCTCCCCCTCCCACCAATGGCCTGCTCTAAAACTACCTACTCCTTTCACCCAGTTCTCTGGCATGCCTGCTTCAGAGGTAAAAAACTTGCTTTCATCTTAATGTATCTGAGGAGTGGTGATGTTAATGGGATATAAGATCTCTGTCCATTAATAGGCCTCACTTGGAGCCCATTGGGGGAGGAGCTTGCTTAGGGGAGGCTTGCTTGTAGGAAGGCTTTCACACCTGTTGGTACAAAGCTAATTAGACACTGAGTCAGGAAGGTGGAGATGCCTTCTGGCTCTGAGCCAAAAGTGTATATATACTCTGAGGTGAGATTTTGCTTCAGGGGCTTGCTTATGAGAAGGACTTTTTGATTTCCTGGGTGAGACTCTGAGTAGCTATTTGTCCAGAGCTCCCTGACTACTCATATGTAAAGGCGCTCTAGATCCAGTGATATGTGTAAAGTACATAGCAATATTGCTTTGACTCAGGCAGTTAAGAGCCCTGTCTATTGATCTTTAGGCTAATTTCTCTGCTTGTATTTTCTCTGACATTCAGGGTGCTGACCTTTCCCCTGAATTAGGGAATTTAATTAAAAGTAAGATTGTTAACCCCTTTTTGAGCAGTCTTTCTTAGAAAAACAGATCAAAGAACCTATGCTAGTAGGCCATCCTGGCTATGCTAGGGTGCTTGCTGCTACAGGGGTTCAATACCGTTTGCATGAGACTCTTCTCATTGATGGAGATTAATTACTCTATGCCCTTTGCCTGAGTAAAGAGTGGAATTGAAAAGAACTTGGGTGAGGAAGGATCTTGGTTTTCTGGTTTTCACCTTAGAGAGAGGAAACATGCAATTCCAGGTCCTCTTCAGGTAGAAGTCCCTGGAGAGAGAGAAAGACTCTGGGAAGAAATTGATACATAGAGGAGCCAGTACTTTGGACACATATGTCCCTATCCCCAGTTTATTACATTAGAGATGTTTGAGAATTGTTACTTGGGTGAGATCTGGGAATCTTTCTCTTTCCCAGTGGGAGAGCTCATTCACCCTGAGTATTGTCTGGTATATTCTCAGCTATATAACTTCCCTAATTTTTGTTTGCTATTGGCTTGGGTAAATGGTTTTATTTGCTATCTGACATGTGTGGTCTTTGTGTGTAACGGGACAAGTTAGAGCCGACCCCAAAACATCGCTGGCCCTCCGCGCCCAGAACCAGCTGAGATAACCTCAGGGCTCTGAGGTATGGGAGGAACAAGATGGAGTTTGGAGGAAGGGTCTCGCCTTTGTTGGCGACGTGGTACAGGGTTCTCTTCCAGATTTACCTGTGCACAGGTGAATCATGGGGAGAGCGCAGGAAAGAAAGGGGAGGAGAATAGGTGGAGAGTAGGCGGAGAGTAGGCGGACCAAGGCAGTCCTAGTACTACGTAATAAAGGCTATAAAAATCTGGTCACTACCTCAATTAAATGGAACTGCTTACCACCTTGGCTTCCAGCCTCATTCATTGCCCGCGAGATCAGGCCTTTGCTGGACAAAGGCCTGGGAGTATGGGGTAAGCGAGTTCCCCAACAATTGGCGCTCAAACGTGGGGCATGGCGCAGAGCCAAACGCGCAGCCCACACGATCCCCAAGGTGCCTCCTTCGAGAGAGGAAGGAGCACAGCCTTGGGATGAATTCACGAGAGGAAGGAGAAGAGCAGAAGGGAAGATTGCGCAACGCACAGCCTTGGGACGAATCGGAATTGCTCAGCAGGAAGCACCATCCCGTCTCTGTGGGCAACCCAGCTTAAGCTGGTGAGGTAAGGAATTTTCCTTATCACGAGGCAGGCGGAGTCCTTAAGACTGCCGCAGATCAGGCCGCATTCATAAGAATTATATATAAGCTGGCCAAGGACCAGGGATGTACTATTACCCCCCAGATTATCAAGGGTTCTCTTAAAGTAGTGGAAAAAACACCCCCTTGCACCACACAGCCACCCCCTTACTTTGAGGTCTTGAAAAGTCATAGGGGATCAGTTAAGGAGCTGAGTTAGAAAACCCTGGGGGCTTGGAACCAAGGCGATTTTTTCTATATAATCTTATCAAAGAGGTTCTTAAAGCCACAGAAGGCTTCTCTGAGAAACAGCTGAGGCAGTTTACAGCCCATTCAGACCACACCCT
>CM053623.1:203580093-203599388 GCA_028646595.1 Phalanger gymnotis
AAGTCTTTCCACATTTTTCTAAGTTCACCAACTTGTTATTTCCTGCACCACAGCAATATTACAATCTTATACTGTCCAGCAATTTTAAATAGTCTAAAACAATGTTGATTAATATGGTTGACATATACAGTAGTTTCTCAATTTGTCTTTTGATTAAATCTGTTTTAGCTTTAAATTTGTCTGATCTCATCATTACTTCTCCTGTTTTTTTTCCCTGAATAAATTCAACTCCTGATTTTTATTTTATGTTTGTGTCTCTTATTTCCTATCCTCCTGACTCCTCTATTTTACTTCTACCTGATACCTTGCCATCCTATTACTTACTTAACCCCCTCTCCAAGGATCCCTCCCTTATGCTCCCATTCTCATTAATCTACATACACTATTCTTACCCTCCTTATCCTATTTCCTCACCCTCCTCTCTAAAAATTTCTCCCTCTCTCTGTCCCCTTAGGCTTTTATTTCTTTCTGAATTTAGAAAACTTTTATACCCTTCTCGATCTATATGTATTGTTCCCTCTCAAACCCATTCCTGATGAAAGTAGGGTTCCAGAGCTACCACCCTTCCTCCCCCATCTAATTTTTCTGTATCAGTTCTTCCTCTCACACCTCATTTGTATAAAATAATTTCTCCTTTTATCTGTTGCTAAATGGTTTTGGTTTGAAAAATCATATCATACTCAGGTCTACCCTAGTCTCTTATGAATTACCCAATTAATAATAACAACCTTAGACATATGTTTTACATACAATATTTCCACATACAATAAATAGTCTGTCCTTATTAAGTCCCTTTGTATTTAGTCTTTGATACGTACTTTAAATTTGTCTTGGATCTTATATGTCAAATCTATTGAGTTCGGGTTTGTTTGGTTTGTTTTTACCCAATTACTGAAAGCCTGACAATTCCATTTTTTGCATTCAGCATTATGCTTATCTTTGCTTGGTATGATATTGTCTGCTACAATACCAGTTCTTTTCCTCTTTGATATACAGTGTTCCAAGACCTGTGGTCTTTTAATGTCTCCACTGTTTGTGTAATTTTCATTGAGGCACCACCATATTTAATTTTTTTCTTTTGTTGTTGTTGCTTATAATATTTTATTCTTGATTTGGTGGGGGTTGGAATTTGACTATGATGTTCCTTTAGGTTTCATCTTTTTGCTCATAGAATCTCTTTCAGGCAGTGATTGGTAGGTTATTTTTTTCTAGTTTCCCCTCTTGTAATGCTTCAGGACAATTTTCTTTAATCATTTCTTATATTACTGTATCAAGATTCTTCTTTTGATCATAGCATCCAGGTAGTATGATTATTCTTATGTTTTCTTGAATTCTCCTCCAGATAAGCTATTTTTCTTATTAGATTTTTCATATTCTCTTCGATTTTTTCATTATTTATATTTTCTTTAATAATTTTTGGTCTCTTATAACTTCACTGAATTCCCTTAGCCCAATTCCAATTTTCAAGAAGTTATTTTTTCCCTTAAGATTCTGTATTTTCTTGTCTAATTAGTTGACTATCTTTTCATAATCTTCTTGTTTTTCTTGGATTATTCTTATTATTTTTTCCTCAACATCTCTCATTTGATTTTTAAAGTTTTTTTAATTTCTCCTATGAATTTTTTTAGAAAGTGACCATTTGACATTATACTTTGGGGTAGGAGAGGTTTTTTTGTTTGTTTTTTGCTTCAGTGTCTTTTTCTGAAGACCAACCCCCATCTTCTCCATTCCCATAGTAACTTCTATAGTTGGATTCTTTCACCTTTGTCTGCTCATTTTTTTTTGTCTATTTGTAGTGTTTATTTTTTGTAATTGCCTCTATTCCAGAGATGTGGATGATGGTGACTCTGGCCTCACATCCTCCTTCAGATATCTTCCCTAACCTGGAACTAAAACCAAGAACACCAACTTCTTGTAAGTGCCCATAGCCAGCCATATTTCTGACCCACTGCTTCTGCACTCACCAGGCATGTGTTGGTTCCTTCTTGCCCAGGGCCACATCTCAGTAGCACAGCTGTGTCTGGTGTTTCTTGTTAGCAGTGTCTTATTCCCAGGCTTTGATGTCTGATTCTCCACACTGTCTGGGAAGTGAGAGATTCTGTGGCTGGGGCTGAGGCAAACCCCAAACCAGCTAGACCCAGGGTTCCCCACTTGCTATTTCATTGGAACAAGCCAGATGTTTACTCTTCTCAGGGACCAAACCCCTGTCCTGGGATTTTTTTTTGGATCTGCAATTGTCCCAGGAGGACCACTATTCTGCCCCAACTCTTGTTTATTTTTACCATTCTGTGTTTGCCCTGGGACACTATTTTATCTTGTTTATGGAGGAAATCTGGAGAGGTTGGAATTTCCTAATCCCTGTCATCTTCCAATAAACATTTCTAAAGCAATTTCTTTGCTAGGCACAGTGTTAAGTGCTGGGGATGCAGAGAAAAGAAGCAATAAAGAGCAATAAAATACTATGTGCAGCATAAAAAGGAAATAATCAATAGGGATAGCACAAGAATCCAGAGGGATTGTGGAAAACTTCCTGCCTTTTAGGTGGGACTTGAAAGCAGTCAGGAAGGCTAGGAGGAGATGAGGAAGGAGAGGATTACACACCTGGGAGCTGGATATAAAAAATGCCCAGAGCCAAGATAGAGTGTCTATGTCTTGGAATATCAATGAGAATATTGTGACTTGATAGAAGAGCAAGTGGAGGGAGGTAAGGAGTGAAAGGGCTGGCAAGGTGGAGGTGGGGTTCTGTTACTAGTTTTTTATTTTTAATTTATGGCATAAAACAAGAATTTCCACGACATAGTATAATAAAAGATGACTGCACATGAAACTGCAAATCTATTATGTACAATTTGTTATTTTAAATATATGATAATGTTATTATGCAAATTTTTCCCTTTGTTTTTCTTCCCCACCATTGCCTTAGAGATAGCTAACATTAGATAAAAATGTGTGCATGTAAAATCATTCTATACATACTTCTATTTGTCAGTTCTTTCTCTGGATACAGATAAGTCCCTCATATGTCCTTTGTAGTCAATTTGGATATCTATAATAGTTGAAATGACTTAGTCATTCAATGTTGTTATTAAAACTATATTGCTTTCTGAATGTCACATTGGTTGCTGAATGGAGATTGGTTTAAGAATGAGGAGAGACTTGAAGCAGGCAGTCCTTCCAAAAGGCTTTCATGATGGTCCAAGTGTGAGGTAATGAGGGCCTACACCAGGTGATGGTAATACCAGAAGAGGGAGATGTTGCAAAGGTGAGATAAACAGGCCATGGCAAACAGACTGGATATGGAGAGTGAAAGACAGTGAGAAAAGAAAGATGACACCTATTTCAGAAGCATGCTAGACTGGAATGATATTGGTGCCCTCAAAGGTAACAGGGAAGTTTGGAAGTGGGATGCTTTTAGGAAGAAAGGTAATGAGTTTAGTTTTGGAGACACTGAGTTTGAGATGTCTGAAAAAAAATCCTAGAGGTGAGACTGGAGATCAGCAGGGCACTGGATAGAAAGATTCAAGAGCCATCTGTAAAAGAGATAATAATTAAATTCATTAGGATTGATGAGATCACCAAGTGAACTACTAAAGAGGAAGGAAGGAGGGAAGAAATGGAGGAAGGAAGGAAGCAAAGAAGAAAGGTTGAAAGAAAAGAAAGAAAGAAGGAATTAAAAAATAAAGAAGGAAAGAAAGCAATGAAGAGAGCGGGAAAGGAAATTTAGATGAATATAGGAAAGAAAGAAAAAATGGAGGAAGGAAATAAAGAGATCATTAATGAAGTAGAATGGAGGGAGAAGAGACGTGGGTCCAGGACAGAGACCCAGACAGGATGGCCCTTAGTCAGGAGGACCAGGATGAAGATCCAGCAAAGGAGACTGAGAAGAAGTAGCCAGATATGGAAAAGAAAACCCAAAAATGGTGCCCTGAAGATATAGAGAGAAGAGAATATCAAGGAGAAGATGATAGTGTCAAAGGCTGAAGAGAGGTCAAGGAGAATGAGGACTGAGAAAGGCCACTGGATTTGGCAATTAGTGGAAGGGGCAAAGTAGAGGACAGGAGCCCTGGATGGCCTCTCTGCTTCTCTTGGTGCTAGCTACATCCCATGAGGAAGCTGCTATTGCCAAAGATGGAATAGGTGGGAAACTGTCTTTGGGCTTTCAGCAAGAATGCCCAAAGACAGAAACGGAGGTAAATGTACTCTGTGACCTTAAACACCATTCCCTGAAGATGATAAATAGTATAGAGGAAGGAAGAATGGGAAGAAGGAAGGAAGGAAGGAAGGAAAGAACAAAGGAATGAAGGAATGAACAAAAGAAGGAGCAAAGGAAGGGAGGAAAGAAATAAGTAAGGAAATAAGGGAAGAAAAGAAGGGGCCAAAGAAATAAAAAATGAAATCAAGAGAGAAGGAAACAGGAAAGAAAGAAAGAAGGATGATAAAAAGCTTTTATGTAATACATATTTAATATGTATCAGGCTCTGTGCTAAGTTCTTTTCAGATGTTATCTGATTTGATCCCCACAAAAATTCTGGGAGGTACTTGCTATTTTGTAACTGAGGAAACTGAAGTAGACAAAAGTTAAGTGAATTGCTCAGGATCAAAAAACTAGCAAATGGCTGAGGCCAGATTTGGCCTCTGTTTTTGACTCTAGGCCCTAAACTCTACTCATCTTCCCAGCTTGTGCCCATGGCATTGAGGGACTTTCTAGGCTTAAGGCAGGGAGTGAAGATATTACTTGGATCCAGAATAATGAACACTGAGGACCACTGGAGACGATTGGAAGTGGTGGGGGCTCCAATGACAGCAGGTGGTAGAAGGACCTGTGGCCCAGGCCCCAGTGGAAGGGACACTGTCAGAAACCTTGGCAAAGGCAGGCCTAGTGTAGAACTTTGCTAACTGATGGAACCAGTTCATATAGCTGACGTTATGGTATTCATTGGACAGCTCTTTCCTACAAATGGCTCAGAGGACCAAGAGGTGGCTGTTAGGAGGTGGCCTGCTTTCTGATGAGAACAAGGAAGTGAGACTCAGCCCACTATGAAAAGTGAAGGCCATCCCTCAGCTAAGGCCTCTAAAGGGGCAAAGATTTGGTGTTTCACATTCCATCTTCCTCAGAAGAGGAGATCCCAACTGCTGGGCCCTGTAGGGACCACTGAGTGAGTAGTAGTGCTTGTAGATCCTTCATAGGGAGTTTGCTCCTGGGATAGGCTTCCTAAAAGAGGATAATGTCTTCTTACTTTCCTTCTTCCAGAAGACCACCATCTGTGATGAGCAATACAAGTACATGCTGGATGAACTACTGCAAAAGAGTTTTAGTTATGTCAGACAAAAGTACAGAATGTTGACTATATTCTTCCATGTAAGAGTACTTTTTGTAAGAATTTGGGTCTAGGCTAATCTTTAGTCTATGAGACTGGTAACATTCCCCTTCATTTCCCCTCCGACCCCAAAAGAAAGTTTTATTGTTTCTATCTATCTATCTATCTATCTATCTATCTATCTATCTATCTATCTATCTATCTATCAACTATATTCATACACACATATAAAATATTTCATTTTATGTTTATATATAATATAAAATAATTATATATATTTATAGATTTAATTTGGTTCTATAAACATTTACTAAGTGCCTACAATGGGCCAGGTACTGTGTAAGCTGTGAGAATAGAAAAAGAAGAAAACGACAGTCCCTGTCTTCAAGGAGCTTACAGTCTAATAGGAGAGCTAACATGTGAACAAATATATGCACAGCAAGCTCTATATAGTATAAATCAGAAATAAATTAAAGAGGAAAATCATTTTGGAATATTCCATCCTTCTCTCACACCAGAATTGAACTCTGTCATATAAGACAGAGAAACACAATTCCATCAGAAATTATGCGGTTCTCAGCTGTCAAGAAGGCGCTATGTTTCATTAACTAGTTTGTACAATTATTATTGATTTTCTAGTTAAACTATACCACTCCTTTAGAAATTGTTCCATGTACTTTATATTGTGTATTGCTTCTACTTCTACTTGTTTTATTCTGCAGGAGTCCATACAAATCTTGTTTCTTCATGTTCCTTATATCTGTCATTTCTTACTATACAATGATATTCCATTATACTTATCTACAACATTCTTTCTGTTTTTTTCTTTATTGGAATCTTCCTGTTTAAAATTTAAGTTCTCAAGATGGAAGAGTAAGCCATAGATCACTATCCTTCTCCCATTTTCATCCCTAAACAACCATAAAATAGCACCACAGAACTGATCCTGGAACAGTGGAGTCAGCAGAAAGAGGGGTGGAGGAATCTTTTTATACGGGAGATTTTCAGGATTAGTAAAAGTGATCAAAAAAGAGGGAGGTGGTGGTCAGAAGCAAAACACTGGTGAGGAGGGAAAAGGTGAAAGGAGAGAGAAAAGTATAAAGAGGGTGGGAATAGGATATAGAGAAAAACACAGTTAGTAATCGTAACTGTGAATATGAATGGGATGAACTCTCCCATAAAAGAGAAGCAGATAGCAGAGTGGATTAAAAAAACAGAATCTACAATATGTTGTTTCCAAGAAACACATTTAAAGCAGAAAGATATACACAGAGTAAAGGTAAAAGGCTGGAGCAGAATATATTATGCTTTAGATGAAGTAAAAAAATACAGGCATAGCCATCATTATGTCAGAGAAATCAAAAACAAAAATAAATCTAATTAAAAGAGATGAAGAAGGAAACTACATCTTGCTAAAAGGTACTAAAGAAAATGAAGTAAAATCAATACTAACTCTAAATGCACCAAAGTGGTATAACATCCAAATTCTTAAAGGAGAAGGGAAACAAGTTACAGGAAAAAATAGACAGCAAAACTATACTAGTGGAGGACCTCAACCTCCCTCGCTCAGAATGAGATAAATCTAAATAACAAGAAAGAAGTTAAGGACATGAATAGAATTTTTAAAAGTTAGATGTGATTGACATCTGAAGAAAGTTGAATGGGATAGAAAGGAATATACCTTTTTTTCTCAATGGTATATGG
The DNA here is from genome assembly GCA_028646595.1 of Phalanger gymnotis. NCBI lineage: Eukaryota > Metazoa > Chordata > Mammalia > Diprotodontia > Phalangeridae > Phalanger > Phalanger gymnotis. The sequence goes on from CM053623.1 coordinate 203,587,116, forward strand.
CACCTACCCAAAAAATGACCATGCATTAAAAAACCTCACAATCCAATGCAGAAAGGCAGAAATATTAAATGCATCCTTTTCAGATCATGATGCTATAAAATTACATGTAATAAGAGGCCATGGAAAATAAACTAAAAATTAATTGGAAACTAAACAATCTAATCCTAAAGAACGAGTGTACCAAACAACAAATCATAAAAACAATAACTTCATCCAAGAGAATGATGATAAGGACACAACATACCAAGGACACAACATACCAAAACTTATATAATGCAGCCAAAGCAATTCTTAGGGAAAAAATTATATCTCTAAATGCTTACATAAATAAAATGGAGAAAGAGGAAATCAATGAATTGAGCATGTAACTAAAACAGCTAAGAAAAGAACAAATTAAAAATCTCCAATTAAATATCAACTAGAATTTCTGAAAATCAAAGGAGAGATTAATAAAATAAAATTGAAATTAAGAAAAATATTGAACTAATAAATAAAACTAAGAGCTAGTTTTATGAAAAAAAACAATAAAATAGGTAAACTTTTGGTTAATTTGATTAAAAAGAAGAAAGAAAAAATCAAATAACCAGTATCAAAAATGGAAAGGATGAATTCACCACCAATAAAGAGGAAATTAAAACAGTAACTCAGAGCTATTTTGCCCAAATGTATGCCAATAAATCTGACTAAGTAAAATGGATGAATATTTACAAAAACTATAAATTGCCAAAAGTAACTGAAGAGGAAATTAAATACTTAAATAAACCCATCTCATAAAAAACAATTGAACAAGTCATCAATGAACTCCTTAGAAAAAACTCTCCAGGACCAGATGGATTTGGAAATGAATTCTACCAAACATTTAAAGAACATTAATTTCAACACTGTATAATCTATTTGGAAAATAGGCGGAGTCCTACCAAATTCTTTTTATGATACAAATATTGTGCAAATAGATTATAGGAACTTGTTATGAGGATAATGCCCTATAACCAGGTGGGATTTATACCAGGAAAGAAAGGCTGGTTCAATATTAGGAAAACAATCAGTGTAATTAACCACATCAACAATAAAATTAACAGAAATCATACGATTATCTCAATAGATGCAGAAAAAGCTTTTGACAAGATACATCACCTATTCCTATTAAAAACAGTAGAGAGCTTAGGAATAAATGGAATTTTCATTAAAATGATAAGTAGCATCTATCTAAAATCATCTGCAAATATTATATGTAATGAGGATAAGCTAGAAACTCTCCCAATAAGATCAGAGATAAAACAATCATATCTATTATCACCACTATTATTCAATATTGTACTAAAGATATTGTGTTAGCAATAAGAGAAGAAAAGGAAATTGAGGGAATCAGAACAGGCAATGAGGAAACAAAACTTAGAGAACCTTAGAAAATCAACTAAAAAACCACTTGACATAATTAACAACTTCAGCAAAGTTGCTGGATATAAACTAAACCCACATAAATCATCAGCATTTCTAGTGTAGACCAAATAAAATGAATGGGAACCTATCTGCTAAGACAACCCAGGAACTATATGAACACAATTACAAAATACTTTTCACACAAATAAAGTCAGATCTAAATAACTAGGGAAAAAACCAGTTGCTCATGGGTAGGCCAAGCTAATAAAATAAAAATGACAATTCTATTTAAATTAACTTATTTATTCAGTGTCATAACCATCAAACTACCAAAAATTATTTGATAGAGCTAGAAAAAAATAACGAAATTCACATGGAAGAACAAAAGGTCCAGAATATCAAGGGAATTGATGAATAGAAACACAAAGGAAGGTGGCCTAGTTGTACCAGATTAAAATCTGTATTATAAAGCAGTAATCATCATAACTATATCTTACTGGCTAAGAAATAGGTGGTGGATCAGTGGAATAGGTTAAGTACACAAGAAATAGTAGTCAAAGACTATAATAATATATTATTTGATAAACCCAAAGATTTGAAATGTAGTAGAGCCAGAAGAATATGAACTTCTTGAACACAGGGACAGTTTCACTTTTGTATTTCCTCAATTAGGGGCTAACACAATGACTGACATATGGTTAGCATTTAATAAATGGTTGTTGATTCATTTATTTAGAATAAGGTTCTTGTCATTGGTCTCCCACCAGTGAGAATTCTCATGTTCTGATTTCTTTTGTTATAGTTTATAGGTGTGCAAAATTTTAATTACATCTATGAAATATTTCTCTTCAGACAACAGGTGTTCCTTGTTTCCTGGTGAAGAAACTTTTTATGATTTCCTCATTGACATTTACCCAGTTTGCATTACTAACAAAATACTTATTAACATAACATGCAATTTCTTTTTGTCTCTGTGCATCTTTTTCAGCACAAGAATTTGACAACTATTCTGGAATGTGTGTGTCCATGATGTCACTGTCTAGAAACCACTACTGTCAAACAAGAGAAACCGTGGAGAAGTCAGAAATCAAATGGTGAAAAGAAAGACAACCATCAGTACCAGAAGGCCATATCCTTGTCCATTGATGAAGGAGAAAAACTTTTTACATTGTTTTGAAAGACTTTGAATCTCTCCTTCAAGCAAATTGCTGTAGAGACAATGTGATCTTTACATTTTAACACTAGTTCCCATGCTGTTGTTTTAAGAACCATCCATTGTCTCTTGTGTTTAGCAAATTTTATTTTTGAAATTAGTTTCATTTCTCAAACGTTTTTACACTTATCATTTTAATAACAAAATTGCCTAACTTTTTATTTTGCCATTAATTGCAAGTCATTAAAAACCCTCTCTGAAATTTATGATCTTTCATTTACGCACAAATTCAAATACTTTTCTTTCAGATTTTTTTTTACCCCTGACTTACGTTATATGGAACGGATCTTTCTATATTTCTGAAGATTCTTAATATTTTTCATTATTCATGGTAATATACAAGAGGGACTCCAGTGTAGAACAGATGGTAAGATGGGAAGAGAGAATTCTACCATTGCAGATATAGCCAACTACCAGACTTGTCTCCAACCACTCTTACCTTTATCCATTACCCCACACCATGCTGCTCCATCTGCTATGAAAGCTGCCAATTTTCTTCCTTTATAAACTGTATGCCAGTCCCTTGGGGCTACCAGGTACCTACAACAGCTTTTGTGCAGGTGTTATCAAAATTCCACACTTGAAGCAGAGAGATATACACAGAGTAAAGTTAAAGGGCTGGAGCAGAATATATTATGCTTCAGCTGAAGCAAAAAAAAGGCAGGGATAGCAATCCTGATCTCAGATAAAGTAAAAGCAAAAATAGACCTAATTAAAAGAGATATGGAAGGAAACTATATCTTGCTAAAATACACCTTTGACAATCAAGCAATATAAATATTCAATATATATGAACCAAGTGGTATAGCATCCAAATTCTTGAAGAAGTTAAGGAAATAGACAGGAATACTATCCTAGCGGGGGACCTCAATTTCCCCTTCTTAGAACTTGACAAATCCATCCAAAAAATAAACAAGAAAGAAACTAAAGATGTAAACAGAATATTTGAAAAGTTAGATGTGACAGACCTCTGGAGAAAATTGACTGGGAACAGAAAGGAATATGCCTTGTTCTCAGCAGCACATGGCATGTGCATAAAAATTGACCATGTAATAGGGTATAAATCCTCAAAAGCAAATGTAAAAAGAAAGAAATATAGAATGCATTTTTTTTCAGATCATAATGCAATGAAAATTACATTCAATGAAGAGCAGTGGAAAGAAAGATTAAAAAATTGATTGGAAACTAAATAATCTAGTCCTAAAGGATAAGTGGGCCAAAGAACAAATTATAGACATTATCAAAAATTTCGATCAAGGGAATGACAATAAAGAGACAATATGCCAAAATTAATGGGATGCAGCCAAAGCAGTACTCAGGAGAAAATATATTTTTTCTAACATCTGATCTAAACAAAATGGAAGAAGAAAAAAATCAATGAATTTGACATACAACTAAAAAACTAGAAAAATAACAAATTAGAATTCCCCAATTGAGCACTAAATTGGAAATCCTGGAATTGAAATCTGAGATCAATATAGTTGAAAAAAATATTGGGCTAATAATTAAATCTAGGAGCTCATTTGATGAAAAAATCAGTAAGATAGAAAAGCCATTGGTTAATTAGATTTTTTAAAAAAGAAAGAAGACAACCAAATATCTAGTATCAAAAATGAAATGAGTTACATCACCAGCAAAGAGAAAATTAAAGCAAATATTCAGAAATATTTTGCCCAATTATATGTTAAGAAATCTGACAAATCATTGAATATTTAGGAAAATATAAATTACATAGATTAACAGATCATGAAATAAAATGCCTAAAGAGCCTCATTTTAGAAAAGGAAATTAAGCAAGCCATTAATGAACTCCCTAGGAAAAATCTCCAGGGCCAGGTGGATTCATGAGTTGATTCTACCAAACATTTAAAGAACAATTAATTTCAATGCTATATAAATTATTTGAAAAAATAGGTGATGAAGTATTCCTAGTAAACTCTTTTTATGACACAAATATGGTGCAGATACCTAAACCATGCAGAGAAAAAATAATAGACTGATTTCTCCAATGAACATCAGTGCAAAAATTTTGAATAAAATACTGTATCAGTGATCTATCACAAGGATTTGTACAGTATGATCAGTGTGGGATTTATACCAGGAATGCAAGGTTGGTTCAATATTAAGAAAACTGTTACTATAATTGACCATATCAATAATGAAACCAACACAAATCATATGATTACCCCAATAGATGTTGAAAATGTTTTTGACAAAAATACAGGACCCTTTCCTATTAAAACCTTAAAGAGCATAGGAATAAAAGGAGTGTTCTTTAAAATGATAAGCAATATCAATCTAAAGCAATCAGCAAGCATTATATGTAATGGGAATAAGATAGAAATTTTCCTAATAAGATCAAGGGTTGCCCATTATCACCATTATCGTTCAATACAATACTAAAAATGTTAGCTATACCAATAAGAGAATAAAAAGAAATTTCAGGCATTGGATTAGGCAATGAGGAAACAAAACTATTACCTTTTGCAGATGATATGATGGTACTTAGAGTACCCTAGAGAATCAACTAATAAACTATTTGAAAGAATGAACAACTTTAGCAAAGTTCCAGGAAATAAGATGAATTCACATAAATCATCAGCATTTCTTTCTATGACCAACAAAGCTGAGCAGCAAGAGATAGAAGGAGAAATTCTATTTAAAATAACTGCAAACAATATAAAATATTTGGGAGTCTATGTGTGAAAACAAACTCAAGAACTTTATGAACACAATCATAAAACACTTTTCACACTAATAAAGTGGGGTCTAAACAATTAGAAAAATACCAATTGCTCATGAGTAGGCTGAGCCAGTATAATAAAAATGACAATTCTGCCTAAACTAATTTACTTATTCAGTGTCATACCAATAAAACTACCAAAGTATTATTTGACAGAGCTAGAAATATAACAACAAAATTTATTTTAAAGGACAAAAGGTCCAGAATATCAAGGGAATTAATGGGAGAAAATGTAAAGGAAGGTGGCCTAGCAATACCACATCTCAAACTATATTGCAAGGCAGTAATCATGAAAACTATCTGTTAATAGCTAAAAAATAGATTGATAGATCAGTGATATAGATTAGATACATAAGACACAGTAGTCAATAACCATAGTAACCTAGTGTTTGATAAACACAAAGACCCAAGCTTTGGGGATAAGAACTCACTAATTGACGAAAACTGCTAGAAAACTGTAAAACAGGACACAAAGTAGGCTTTCTCATTTTAAAAAAGGGGATTGGGCTATTGGATGTCAAAGTTTCTACAAGGTAGGAAACTTCCATGATTCTTAGTATTGAGGCAACCAATAAATGAATCCACTAATCTATGTTCTGAACAAACTAGATTCTTCAGTATCTCCTGTTCTTGTCCCAATGTCTACCATCTCTGCTTTTGCAAATGTCAACCTCATACATAGAATAGTCATTCACCTCTGCCTTGCCATTCACACCACATAAAATCCCCCCCACTCCTTTAAGGCCTATCCCTAGTCACTTCTTCTTTGAAATTTTTCAATATCCATCCATGTGAAAATGATCTTTCTCTTCAAATTTCACACATCTTTTTTTCTGAATGTCTCCTTTACATCTAACGTTTTGCCTTGCTTCATAACAATTTTAGTACTTATTTTTTCCTTCCTATTTAGTTGTAAGGTCCTTGGAGATACACTTTGTCCCAAGAATCTAATATGGTACCTTTGGTTACTGAAATGAATTTTATAAATTGTACTTCCAAAACAAGTTACTCAACGCTGAAGAAATCAACTCCAACCTACCCAACACTGTCCTGATTATTGTAGAGGATACCACAATGATCCCATTTACCCAGGATTTCAACCTAGGAGTGATTTACGACTCCTCACTCCCGCTCATTCCCCATATCTAATCAGTTGCCAAGGCATGTGTTTTGTACCCTTGTAATATCTCTCATGTTCCCTAATCTGTTCTGATAGTTCCATCATCCTAGTTTGGGTTCTTATTACCTCCCTCCTGGAATATAACAACAGCCTTTTGGCTGGTCTGCCTACCATAATTTTCTTCCCATTTCCAGTCTGTCCTCTATTCAACTGTCAAAAAGATCTTCCTAAAACATAAATCTAATCATGTTGCCCCCATCTAATCAACAACTCCAATGCTTAAAAATGACCTCCAAGATCAAATATAAAATCCTCTGTTGGGCATTCAAAGCCTCTTTCAAGTTAGACAAAATGTACCCTTCCAGTCTTCTTACAATATACACTCCTTGATATACTCTACCATCTGGTGACATTGGCCTCCTAACTGCACTTTGAACAAGACACTTCATTTCTCAACTGCACAGCATTTTCTCTGCCTCTCCCACATGCCAAGAACTCTCTCCCTCCTCATTTCAGCCTCCTGGTTTCTCTGACTTCCTTCAACTCTCAACTGAAGTCCTGCATTCTTAATACATTAAGAGAAATTGCATCTAAGCTCTAGGTTTCATGAATCTAAGTAGTTCTGATTGAAGGAGACTTTTGACATGAGACCAATAATGATTACTTATTGTCTGCCAAATAACATCCAAATTCAACCTGGCTCATCATTCTCTCCTAACCGGTACCTCCCAATTCGTTCAGCCTTATCTCATCGCAGAACCTCAAGTGGTACACTTCCGTTCCTTCCTGAACCCTATACTTATCCTTTTTTTTCTGTCCTGACCCCACTCTACTCAGACTGTTGGTGATACACAGAATGGTCCATTTCTCACCACTTGATCCCTATCCATCCTTCCCTTAAGCTCCAGCTCAACCATTTCTTCCTTCCAGTGAACTCCAGAATCAACAAAGATTTCTCCCTTTTGTACTGGGTTTGCATCTCACGTATGGACTTAGAGATCAATTTGAATTATAGCTATCTGGGTTTATAGCAAATCCATCTCCTAGATCCTAAGTTCCAAGAGGTCAGGGACCATATCTTATTGGATCTTTTTTCTTTGTCTCAACACCTATCGCAGTGTTCTTTAAACAGTAGGTATATAATAAGTGCTATTTTTAAAAGTTTGAAGACCCAGATAGTCACATCACAAACTTCCATCCTGCCTTTGTGTCTCTGAATTTTTACTTTCTTTTGGCCTGTAGAGACATGATTTCTGGCTACAAAAACTGATTTGCAGAGAACTTTTTCCCCAGAGAAAAATTAGATATTACTCTCAATGTAGAAATTTGTTTTGCTTTACCATTGATGGGGTGCAGGTCAAACAAATTACTAAACAGAGTGAGGGGCTCTATTCACATACCAAGAAGTCTATTTTTCATTTTCTTTCTTCTTTTTGTTGACTTGACATTTGGGCTTCACGAAAAGGAAGAAAACAGAAAGGTAGAAAAAGGGAGTGGTCACATGGATAGGTAGAGAAATTGTAACATTACTGGAAAAAAGTTGAGACTCCATGAAGAGACTTTCTGAGCATGGGACATGTAGCAAAAGAAATGGAAACCATCATATGTAGGAGGGGTCTCCATCACAGAGCAGAGATAGTGATCTGAAGCAATCAGGAGAAATGATCCTATACTAATGAGACTTCCACCTATTATAAATCCTGTTGTGCTAGCGAGGGAGAAAGTAGATTTCTATTTTGATCATGATTCTCAGATGGAGAGGGAATGCCCCTATTGTTATTTCTTTCCTGTGAGTGTGATTGGGATTCTTCCCAGCTACATCAAGTAGGTGGCAGGAATATCAATCTGAAATGATTAGAGATCCAAGATGGAGAAGTAAAGGCAGAGACTCACCTGAACTCTCCCCCAAACCCCTCCAAATACCTTTAATAATGACTCTCAGGGGCAGCTAGGTGGCACAGTGAGTAAAGCACCAGCCCTGGAGTCAGGAGGACCTGAGTTCAAATCCGGCCTCAGGCACTTGACGCATGTACTAGCTGTGTGACCTTAGGCAAGTCACTAAACCCCAATTACCCTGCGAAAAAAACAAAACAAAAACAATAAAAATGACTCTCAACAAATTCTAGATGAGCATAACCCACATGAAGACTGAGCGAAACAAATTTTCAGCCCAAGACAACTTGGAAGGTCAGTGGGAAAGGTCTATTGAAGTAGGGTGAGAGAAGAAAGCAGTCCAACACAGGCCACACCAACACAGACTGGGCCCAAGCAAACCCAGAGCAGGCCTCTGGGTGACTGAATCACTGGTAGCAGTGGCAGTTTCCAGACTTCTCAGGTCATAGATGTCAAAGACAACTTAGAAGGTCACCAGGAAATGTCTGTTGCACCTGGGTGAGAAGGGAGCACAGTCCAAGGCAGGCCATGCCAGCACAACCCTGGCTACAGTAAATCAAGAGCAAACATTGAGAGTGACTGAATCAGTGGTGGCCATGCCTGCTTCCAGAACTCTCAGCCCATAGATGGTAAGGGGTCAAACAAGTGGTCAGAAGGAGATTACATGGGTCTTTTTGCTAGCATGCAGGTAAAACTCTGTCGCTTTGCCTATAAAGGGATGTGGGTCATGGGTGGTAGTTGCAGGGTGAAGAGGACCACTAGCATAGCAAAGCTTGCAGCCACCATGGAGGGTGACCCCCTCCACACATAGTTCCAGGGCAGAAAAGTGTACTTGTGGCTGCTCACAGACCAGAGCACAGGCAAAGAGAGAAGTAAAAACCTCTCCCTAGGTGAGATCATACTACCTTAGAAAAACTGAAAACTCACGATTCCCTAGACATATCTCTGAAAAGAGTTGCACAAAAACCCTCAAAGTTTGGGACAGTGCAACCTTCACCCTGGAAGCAGAGCCCTATTTTAATGAAAGGTTAAAAGTCAACTAATAGACTGGGAAAATGAGCAAAACAGGGGAAAAACACTCTATTGAAAGTTATTATGTTGACAAGGAAGATCAAAACACATACTCAGAAGATAGCAAAAGCAAAACTCTTATATCGAAAGCCTCCTAGAAAAATATAAGTTGGTCTCATGTCATGGGAGAGCTCAAAAATGATTCTGAAAATCAAGTGAGAGAGACAGGGGGAAAATTGGGAAGAGAAATGAGAATGATGCAAGAAAATCATGAAAAACAAGTCAACCACTTGCTGAAGAGACCCAAAAAATAGTGAAGAAAATAACATCTTAAAAAATAGACTAACCCCAATTGCAAAAGAGGTCCAAAAAGCCATTGAGGAGAAGAATGCCTTAAAAAGCAGAATTGGAGAGATGGAGCTAAGATGGTGGCTGGAAAATAGGGACTAGCTTAAGCTGTCTCCCAAATCCCTCCAAACACCTGTAAAAATGGCTCTCAACATATTCTAGAGCTACAGAACCCATGAAATAACAGAGGGAAGCAAGTTTCCAGCCAAAAATGGCCTGGATGGTCATTGGGAAGGGTCTATTACACCTTATTAGGAGCAGAGCACAGCCTAGCATGGGCCATGACAGGACAGGCCATGATAGAGGAGATCAGGCAAGCAGGCCTCAGGGCCATGAATCACTGAGCTGTAGCAGTTACCAGACTTCTCAACCCACAAACGCCAAAGACCACAGAGCAGGTCAGTGGTAAAACTGCTGTATCTGGGTGAGAGAAGTGTGCAATCTGGCCCCAGCCCTGGGGGTGGTGGAGGTGGTGTAGTGGCAGCAGCAGAAAGCTCTGGCAGCTGCTTCCAGAGTTCCAGCAGCAGCTGCTTCTGGCCCTGGGTCCACATGGTGGAAGGAATCAAGTGGCAGATCAGAGCAGGAGTGCAGTGAGTGCTTTGCTGGCTCAGAGGCCGGGTTCTCCTGTTTTGCCCTGCTTGGATCTGGGTGACAGTCCTGGTTGGCAGTTCTTAGGGGAGGAGTGCTGGTGTGGCAGAGCTTGCAGTGACTGTGTAGAGGGAGTCTTCCTGGTAGCTACACGGCAGAAAGGAGTGCTTGCACTCACAGACCAGAGCAAAGGCCAGGAGAGAAGCATCATACGACCTCAGATTAGAAGTAGCTCTGACAACAGCAGTGCAAGGCCCCTGATGCTTGGGACAAATCACTCTCCACTCCAAAAACAGTCATACTTGGACAAAAAACCTCAAGTGTCAAGTAGTTGGCTGGGAACACGAGCACGCAGTGTAAAAGGACTCAGACTCAGACTATAGAATCTTTTTTTGATGACAAAGAAGACCAAAACATACAGCCAGAGGAAGTCAACAAAGTCAAATAGCCTAAATCAAAAGTCTCCAAGAAAAATATGAATTAGTCTTAGACCATGGAAGAACTCAAAAAGGATTTGGAAAATCCAAGTAAGAGAAGTAGAGGAAAAATTGGGAAGAGAAATGAGAGTAATGCAAGAAGATCATGAAAAAAAAGTCGATGACTTGCTAAAGGAGACCCTCAAAATACTGAAGAAAATAACACCTTAAAAATAGACTAACCCAAATGACAATAGACCTCCAAAAAGCCAATGAGGGGAAGAATGCCTTAAAAGGCAGAATTAGTCAAATGGAAAAGGAGGTCCAAAAGACCACTGAAGAAAATACTACCTTATAAATTAGTTTGGAGCAAGTAGAAGCTAATAACTTTATGAGAAATCAAAAAATTATAGAACAGAACCAAAGGAATGAAAAAATGGAAGACAATGTGAAATGTCTCATTGGAAAAGCCACTGACCTGGAGAATAGATGCAGGAGAGATAATTTAAAAATTATTGGACTACCTGAAAGCCATGATCAAAAAAGAGCCTAGACATCATCTTTCAAGAAATTATCAAGGAAAACTGCCCTGATATTATAGAGCCAGAGGGTAAAATAGAGATGAAAAGAATCCACCAATCACCTCCTGAAAAAAATCCCAAACAAGTGTAGTGGAAACACAATCAGGATAACATAAGATTTATCAGCCTCTACGTTAAGGAATTAGAGGGCTTGGAATATGATATTCTAGAAGTCAAAGGAGCTAAGATTAAAACCAAGGATCACCTACTCAGCAAAATTGAGTATAATCCTTCAAGGGGAAAAACGGATATCCAATGAAATAGAAGACTTTTAAGCATTCTTGATGGATGGACAATTGGACTTCCAAATACAAGACTCAAGTGAAGCATGAAAAGGTAAATAGGAAAGAGAAATCATAAGGGACTTATTAAAGTTGAAAGAGAAAATTTGGAATTCAAAATGTTGTGGAAGCGAATGTTGAAAACTAAAAATAAATTGATAAAAAAAAGTAAAAATTGACTTTGATCAGTGAAGTCATTTTGTCTAATATAAATAAACAAATTAGAAATAAAAGATATAGAAAGAAAAATCCTATCTGCATGCAGAGAAAGAACTGATAAATAGAAGTATGAAGTATGTATAGAAAAAATTTACATCTATTTGAGGAGGCGATTGGTGGATTCTTTCAATTTCTGTTTTGCCTTGTGGCTCTAGAATATCAGGGCAGCTCTCCTTGATAATTTCTTGAAAGATGATATCTAGGCTCTTTTTTTGATCATGGCTTTCACGTAGTCCAATAATTTTAAAATTATCTCTCCTGGATCTATTTTCCAGGTCAGTTGTTTTCCCAATCAGATATTTCACATTTTTTTCTATTTTTTCATTCTTTACATTTTGTTTTACTACTTCTTGATGCCTCATAGAGTCATTAGCTTTCACTTGCTCAACTCTAATTTTTAATGAGTTACTGTCTTCATTTTGATTTTGAGTCTCCTTTCCAGTTGGTTGATTTTACCTCTCAGGGTGTCATTTTCTCTATT
>CM053623.1:203599888-203623030 GCA_028646595.1 Phalanger gymnotis
GAGATTTTTTTCTTAGATTTTCCATTGATTGCTTGTTCAATTTCGTTTTCTGAGATGGGGTTATTTAAGTATCTCACTTCCTCTTCTGCTAATCTTGGCAATTTATATTTTTTCTAAATATTCATCCATTTCACTAAGACTGTAAAATTTATTGCCATGCAGTTGGGCAAAATAGTTCTCAATTTTTTTTAAATTTCTTCTTCATTGGTGGTGAATTCACTTTTTTTATATTTGATACTAGTAATTTGGTTTTCTTCTTTTTTTAAAAAAATCAAATTAACCAAAGGTTTATCTATTTTCTTGGTTTTTTTTTCATAAAAACAGCTCTTTGTTTTATTAGGTCAATAGTTTTCTTTATTTCAATTTTATTAATCTCTCCTTTGCTTTTCAGTATTTCTAATTTGGTATTTAATTGAGGGTTTTAAACTTGCTCTTTTTCTAGCTTTTTTAGTTGCATGCCCAATTCATTGATTTCCTCTTTCTCTATTTTCTTCATGTAAGCATTCAGAGATATAAAATTTCTCCTAAGAACCACTTTCACTGTATCTCATAAGTTTTGGTAAGTTGTCTCATTGTTATTATCTTGGATGAAGCTGATTGTTTATATGATTTGTCATTTGACCCAATCATTCTTTAGGATTAGATCATTTAGTTTCCTATTAATTTTTAGTCTATCTTCCCATGGCCCTTTATTACACTTTTCTAAAATTCTGTTCACCTCCTTTACTTCTTTCTCATTTATTTTGAAGTTAGATTTATCTAGTTCAGAGAGAGGGAGGTTGAGGTCCTCCACTAGTATAGTTTTGCTATGTATTTCTTCCTGTAACTCCCTTAACTTCTCCTCCAAAAATCTGAGTGCTATGTCACTTGGTGCATATATGTTTAATAATGATATTACTTCATCGTCTATGGTGCCTTTTAGCCGGATATAGTTTCTTTCCTTATCTCTTTTAATTAGATCTACTTTTCCTTTTGCTTTGTGTGAGATTGGGATTGTTTTCCCTGCCTTTTTTTTTTTACTTCAGCTGAAGCACAATGTATTCTACTCCAGGCTTTTACCTTTACCCTGTATGTATCCCCCTGTTTCAAATATGTTTCTTGTAAACAACATATTGTAAGATTATGGTTTTTAATCCACTCTGCTGTCCACTTCTGTTTCATGTGAGAGTTCATTCCATTTCCATTCACAATTATGAGTACTATCCGTGTCTTTCTCTCCATCCTACCCGTCCCCCCATTTATGCTTTTATTTCTCCCTTTCCCTCCTCAAAAAAGTTTTGCTTTTGACCACCTCCTCCCTCAATCTTCCCTCCCTTCTCTCAGGCCTCTCCCTTTTCTTTACTTTTTCCCTTATTACTTCTCCCCCCCTTCTAACCACCCCTTTTTTCTTTTCCCTTTCCTTTTCCCTTTCTTTTCCCCTTTCGTTTCCTACTGCCTATAGGGCAAGTTAGATTTCCACACCTGAGTACACTATTCCCTCATTGAACCAAGTTCAGTGAGAGTAAAGGTCAAAGAATGCTCATCACCCTCTTCTTTCCCTCTACTGTAATATGTTTTTGTGTCTTTTGATGTGATGCAGTTTACACTTTTCTGCCTCCTCCTTTCCTCTTCTTCCATTACAATCTCTTTTCACCACTTAATTAGGTTTTTAAAATCATCATATCTGTTAATTTACACCCACATCCTTTGTCTATGTATATCTCATCTAAATGTCATAATAAAGATACAGTCCTCAAGAGTTATGAGTATCATCTTACCATATAGCAATAAAGATTAATGGGGAATAAAATCTTCCCAGCTAATCAATAGGCCTCATGTGGAGCCCATTAAGGGAAGCTTGCTTGCTTGTGGGAAGGCTTGCACACCTTTTGACAATTTCTAATTATGCTCTGAGCCTATTAACTGAAAGAGTTTATATTCTGAGAAGTGAGCTTTTGCTTTGGGGGCTTGCTTATAAGAAGGATTTTGTGATTCCCTGGTCAAAACTCTGAATAGCCATATGTTCAGAGCTCCCCAACTGCTCAGAGATAAAATCTCTCTCAATTCAGTGGTAGATGTAAAGTATATAACAGTTTTGATTCAGGCAGTAGAGCCCTATCTGTTGGTCTTTATTTCTCTTCTCTATATTTTCTCCGTTTTTCTTTTATGTAATTAAAAGAAGATTATTGACACCTTTTTGAGTAGTCTTTCCTAATAAAGCAGATAAAAGAACCTGTACTAGCATCCATCCTCAGTATGCCAGTGTGGTTACCATTACAAGATGTAAACAGTTTACCCTTATTGAAGAACATGTTTTTTTTTTTCCTTTCCTGTTTACCTCTTGAGGCTTGTATTTGAAGATCAAATTTTCCACTGAGCTCTGGTGTTTTCATCAGTAAGGCCTGAAAGTCCCCTATTTCATTAAATGTCCATCTCTTAGCTTGAAATATTATGCTCAGTTTTGCTGGGCAGTCTATCCTTGGTTGTAATCCAAGCTCATTTGCTTATAGACTATCATATTCCAAGCCTTCCAATCTTTTAATGTAGAAGCTGCAAGGTCCTGTGTGATCCTGACTGTAGTTCCATAATATTTGAATTGTTCCTTTCTGGCTGCTTGCAGTATTTCCTTCTTGACCTGATAATTCTGGAATTTGGCTACAATATTCCTTGGAGTTTTCAATTTGGAATCTTTTTCAGGAGGTGATCAGTGGATTCTTTCAATCACTATTTTACCCTTTGGTTCTAGGACTTCAGGGAAGTTTTCCTTGATTTCTCAGAAAATGCTTTCCAGGATCTGTTTTTTCATCTTGGCTTTCAGGTAGACCAATAATTCTTAAATTATCTCTCCTGAATGTATTTTACAGGTCAGTTGTTTTTTCCAATGAGGTATTTTATGTCTTCTTCTATTTCTTCATTCTTTTGGTTTTGTTTGACCAGTGTTTGATGTCTCACAGAGACAAAGAGTTCGACTTGCCCAATTCTAATTTTTAATGAATTGTTTTATTCGGTTAGCTTTTATATGTCCCTTTCCATTGGCCAATTCTACTTTTTAAAGAGTTGTTTTCTTCAGTGTACATTTTTTTCCATTTTGTCAATTATACTTTTAAAGGAATTGTTCAATCTTTCTTCTACCTCTCTTATTTGACTTTTAAAATCCTTCTTGAGCTCTTCCAAGAAGTTTTTTGGGCTTGAGACCAGTTCGTATTCCCCTTTGAGGTTTCTGATGTGGTATAATGACAATGCTCTCTTCTTCTGAATTTGTGTTTTGATCTTTCTGTCCCCATAATAAGAATCTATGGTCTTTGATTTTCTAAGTTGCTTCTTGCTCATTATGCTTGCCTTTCCCCTGGATTTTAAAGTTGATCTCTGCTTCTGGGGCACAGAGGCCACTGAGACACACTTCTTGTGCTGGGGGCTAGGGGCTTGGTTATTCCCTTTGTGTGCTGGGGCCTCAGGTTCTGGCAGCTGGAGGCTGTAGCTTATGGGGGCTGAGCTAAAGTTGGTGGTGTTGGCTGGCATGTGCAGATGCCATGTGGGATTTTACTGTTGTTCCCCAGGGTTACACTGAAGCTCAAGGGTTAACATGTGGGGCTGGGGAGTGGTTGGGTCACTGGAGGTCACCTCCTCACTAGGGGCTATGCTAGAGCACAGGTAGGTTCAGCCACTGGTGGACACCCATCCCCCACACAAGTGGTGGTTCTCTGTAGGTTTCCTGCACTGGTGTTCACAGGTTCCCTCATCTGCACTATGGCACATGGGGGTCCTGGTGAGGGCACTTGTCTGCTCCAGCATCCTGGGGCTCAAGATCTCCGGCTCATCTACTGAGCAAGCTGCTGGCTTGCTGGGATGCCTCTCATTCTGTACTGATCCACTTCAGCCACAGTAAGAGGGGCTTTTCCCATTAATCCCCCTAAACTCATGAGCTAAAAACCTACTCTGTTTCTGCTGGCTCTACTATTTCAGGATTTTTTCTGGGGAGGCATTTTCTGTTTTTCAAGGTCAATAAGGGAAAGTGAGAGTGGCTTACTGCTTACTCTGCAATCTTGCCCAGAATTGGGGTCAAGGTCATTTGTATAAGATTCTGCTCATTGGTTGAGACTCCTCAATTCTCCATGTCTGGAATGAAAGGTAGAGTTGGCAAGAGCTGAGAAGAGGGAAGATCTTGGTATTTTGGTTTCCAGATACTCTTTAGGAATAAGTTTCTGAAGGAAGGAAAATACTCTGGGAAGATTCTAGAAAGGAGAGATAGTAAGGAATAAGCTGATAGATAAGGAGAGATTGAGGCATAGAAAGAGAGGACGGTTGTTAGAGTGATCTATTGAAGAAGGGAAGGAATGGAACCAAGGGTACAAATAATGAGTTTGGTATTGGTAAGAAAAATGTCCACATTTTCAACAAAAATTGGAATAAAAGCCAAGATTAGGAGGAAAGTAGAAAGTGTGTGTGTGGGGGGGAAATTTCATAGACAGTCTCTCAGATATAGTTCTCATTTCTCTAATACATAATAGAACTTTGTCAAATTCATAAGAATATGAGTCATTCCCCAGTTGATAAATGGTCACAAAATATAAACAGGCAGTTTTTTGATGAAGAAATAAAAATGTTACATAGTTGTATGGGGAAAATGCTATAAATCATTATTGATTAGGGAAATACAAATTAAAGCAACTTTTAGATATCATCTTACACCAATCACATTGGCAAAATGACACATGCCCTTCAGTTGGAGAATGGTTAAGTAACTTGGGGTATGTGATTGTGATAGAATACCACCGTGCTATAAAAATCATGAGCTGGTTGATTTTAGAAGATAGAAAGGCTTTCATGGAAAAAATGAAAAGTGAGTATGTATGTTTAATGGTGTCCTTTTGGTCCTCTTCAAGAATGAAGGACAACAACCATTCCTTTTTTCCAAATCAAGATATTTGCTCTTCCTCAGTACTGTGGCCACTCTTCTGTTCTGCACAATCTTTCAAAGATCAGTAGTGTAGTAATCCCACCTAATTCAACAATGTGGCAAGCATTTGTTAGACATTTTCTATGTTAATAAAATAAAGGGGGAAATGGAATGATAATTGGTCCTCATTGGATATATCTGAGAATTTTTTTCAAAAATATTGTATTGTTATCTTTTGTTTTTGCATTATTTCTCAATATATCTCCTCCTCATTCCCCCATCCAGATAGCCATGAGGTTGATGGATAACTTGGAGCAGTATCTAGAGAGAGGGATCAATGAGCATAGAGTAACCTTTGTAAGAGGAGGGTTTGTGGAGTATTGGCAAAAGGAGGGTCTGTAATTGACCATGTTGAGCAAGGACAATGCCTTCTTCTGGCCCAATGTGGGGAGTCTATGAGAAGGTGCATCCAATAGGAGAGAGGGAGGCCAGAGATGCAGTGTCTTCTGGGAGTTCTCTGTGACTCCTAGAACTTGGAAGGAGTGGAAGGGGTAAAGGTGTAAGATGAAGGGAAGTTTGTTAAGGATCAAATGAAAGAAAATTCAAGAAGGAATTAGGAAATAGCTGGAAGAGCTGTATTGGGGGTAGAGAGGGAACATCCTGGGATAGGGGAGGATGAGAGAATGGGGACAGGTAGCCAGGAGAGGGTGGTTTTTATTTAGGCAGCTGGGGATTCTGTATGACTGGGACTGGGAGAGGAGGAGGTAGGAGCTGGCAGGTCATAAGAGGTGGGGATGTATTTACTGGGGCTCTTGCTTTAAGAGTTTGTGAATGACTAAGAGCAAAGTCTGTTTTCTTTCAAGTACTAGGAAAGAAATGAAATTGAGTTTAGTGCTAGCAGCACGTAGGAGAGGTACTAACAGCAAGAACTCTGGTATATCAGTCTTTTACCTTGATTCCTCAAGTAGAGGCCTAGTGTTGAAGGCTCTGATCTTGGAAGTTGGAAGTTTAGGTCCTAAGCCCATCATATGTTTACAGTATAGAAAGCTGAGAAGAATAGATATAATCTTGCATGAGTGAATCAGGATCAAAAAGTCTTAAAAACCTAGAATATGATTTCTGAATTCACTTTTTTTTCTCCTGTTTCTTGTCTAGTTGGTTCCACTGATATACTTTAAAGGTTTATAATATATATATATATATATATATATATATATATGTATATGTATATATATATATATATGCCTATATCCATGTCTATTTCTCCATCTATCTATCTATCTACTCATTTAAACTCCATAGCATTTAATTTATACTACATAAGACTACCAAATAACTTTGACAATTCATATTTCATGATACAGTTGGAGGTCTGGAAGAACTATTCTTGCTTCATTAGAAACATTTAAAAATTATTTCCCCTTGACATTCTATATCATTTTCTTTCTCCAATTAAATTTTAAAAAAATTATTTCGTCTGCCTCAGAAAATCATCCCTTTGGTATTTTGATAGGTATTTGACCATATCTCTATATGAAGATTGCTAATATTTTCAGTTTTATTAAATAATCAATGCCCAGACTGAATATTTTTCCAGAATAACAACATTTCTAAGAATAAATTTCAGTCATCATCTTGTCATCAGTCATCATCTTGAGCAAAATGTATATAAATATACCTTTATGTATATCTTTTTAGATTGAATTCAAACATGACTTTTGAATATGACCAGCCTCTTCCTTTCACACTTTGCATTGTGTAGTTGCCTAATCAAGATACATCCACTTCTTTTTAGTAATTTCCACTTATTTCTGAAGAGATAGAGGTGACAGCCCCTGACAGTTAGGATTTCCCTTACACACATTCACTTTTAGATGTGGTAACTGCAACTGTTTTTTTCTAGAAATGAAGAATTTCTGTGTTCATGATATTTAGTTGTCTCTTCATACCCAAAGATGAATATCATGGAGGTATATGTGATAACCTGACAAGTGTCCTTTCAGTTTGAGTGTCCCTGAAAATCTAAAAAATGTGGCCAGGCATTAAACCATCATTAAACATTGTCTTTGGAAAACTAGTTGGTTCATTCTGTTCCAAATTTATTTGAGAAAATGATTTTAAGAGAAAAATACGATATTTGATTTGGAAAAGCTCCTTTTTTCAGTGGAGGAATTATGATGAGTTGAAGGCTGTAAAGGTGGCAGGTTACACATAGCAACCTTCAAGATACGGAGAAAGATCTTTTCTTAGTCACTTGTTTTGCCAGCCTGGCCTGCAGACAAAGGGAGTCAAAGCAATGAAAAAGTGAGCAAAACTACCTTCGGATAAATTTTTATCTAATAATCTAATATCTATTAATGGCAATTATCTATTTCAAAACAGAAAAAAACCCATAAAAATTCTTAATAGAAGTCACTGATTAGGGCTTGACTTTCTCATTTTTAAAAAGAGGATTGGTCTATTAGATTTCAAAAGTTCTTACCAAGTCTGAAACTTCTGTGATTCTTAGTGTTGAGGCAACCGATAAATGAATCTACTATTCTATGTTCTGACCAAACTAGACTCTTTAGTATCTCCTGTTCTTGTCCCAATTTCTACCATCTCTGTGCTTTTGAAAATGGTGTCCCCTATGCACAGAATGGTCACTCACCTCTGCCCTGCAATTTTCACCAAATAAAATGCCCCCTCTCCTTCAAAGCTCATCTTGGCACTTCCTCCCTGAAGCTTCTCAAGATCCACCCAAGTGAAAGTCATCTCTCTCTTCAAGTTTCAATTAATATTTTTCCTGCATGTCTCCTTTACATCTAACATGTTCTGCTTTGTTTCATAAACACTTGAACACTTGTCTTTTCCTCTCTGTTAGGTTGCAAGCTTTTTGGAGACAGTTAATCTCAGGTATCTAATACAGTACCTTTTGCTACTGAAATGAATTCTAAAATCTGTATCTGCCAAACATGTTACCCAAGGCTGAAGAAATCTATTCAAAACATATTAATAGTACCAGAAAGAGCATTCCTCCCCTTACCCAACACCAGCTTTTATTATCATAGAGGATACCATAATGATCCCATTTACCCATGCTTTCAACCTAGGAGTGATTTCTAACTCCTCTTTCCCTCTCATTACTCATATCGAATCAGTTGCCAAGACATTTTTCATCTTTGTAATATCTCTCTTATATGCCCCCTTCCCTGTTCTGATAGTTCCATCAGCCTGGTAAAGGTTTTTATTGCCTCTCATCTGGATTATAACAACAGCCTTTTGGTTGGTCTCCCTTCCAAAAGTCTCTCCCCATTCCAGTCTATGCTTCATTCGACCATCAAAAAGATCTTTCTAAGACACAAATTTTAGCTTGTCACCACCTATCCAGTTAACATCTCCAATAATTCCAAATTATCTCCAGGACCAAATACAAAATCCTCTGTTGGGCATTCAAAGCCTTTTACAAGGTGAACCGAAACCACCTTGCAAGTCTTGCACTCCTTGCCATATTCCACTGTCTAGTGATACCAGCCTCCTAACTGTGACTTGAACAAGACACTGCATCTCTCAGCTACACAGAGCTTTCTCTGGCCCTCTCCTATGCCAGGAACTCTGTCCCTCCTCATTTCTGCCTCCTGGCTTCTATGGCTTCCTTCAAGTCTCAGCTATAGTCCTACCTTCTGAATACATGAAGATAAATTGCACCTAAGCACTCAGTTGCATGATTCTAAGCAGTTCTTATTAGATGACACTATTTGCAGGATTCCCATAATGACTACTTATTGCCTACCAAATGACATTCAAACCCAACCTGGCTCTCTATTCTCTCCCACCTGGTACCTTCCAATTTTTTCAGTTTTATCTCATCATAGACAACTTGTCTTAGGTGGTACATTTCTATTCCTTCTTCTCCCCTGTATATATCCTGTTTCTGTCCTGCCCCCACTCTACTCAGATTATTTGTAATATATGGAATAGTGCATTTCCAACCATTTGATCCTATTCATCCTTCCCTTAAGGCTCAGTTCAATCACCATTTCTTTCAGTGCACTCTAGAATCAAAAACTATTTCTTCCTTTTGTACTTGGTTTGCATCTCACTTATGCACTTCGGAATCATTTTGAATTATAACTAGATGGTCTTATGGCAACACCTGTTCCAAGCTCCTAAGCTCTATTAGGTCAGGAACTATGTCTTACGGAGTCTTTTTCTTCTCTCTCAACACCTAGTACAGTGCTTTATACACAGTAGGTATATAATAAATGCTTTAACATTTTTTGAAGGCCCTTGTAGTCATATCTCATACTCTTTTGAATAAATTTCTATGTAACTTGTGTTTTTTCCTGTTACTCCTTCTCTGAATTATTATCTTCCTTCAAGCCATGGAGATATGACTCCTGGCCACAAAACCAGATCGGCAGAGGATTTTTCCTCCAGAGGATTTTCAGATATTACTTTCACAAGGGAAATTCATTGCCCCCACCCTTCATGGAGCGAAGGTGGGAGGTCACAGAAATTATAAAACAGGATAAGAGGTGTTATTCAAATACAGAGATGTCTATTTTTCATTTTATCTCTCTCTTCTTTGACTTGATATTTGGGCTTCCTGGAAAGGATAGAAACAGGAAGGAAGATCAAGGGAGCAGTCACATGGACAGGTAGAGAAATTAGGAGTTTCACTGGCATGAGGAAACTATTTGAGCATTAGACATATAGCAAAACAAGTGGAGGGCAGCATAGCCAGGAGAGGTCTCCATCAGATAACAGAGATAGAGACCCAAAACAGTCAGGAGAAATGATCCTAAGTTAATGAGATTTCCACTTATCATAAATCCTGTTTTGCTAATAAGAGAGAAAGTAGATTACTCTTTGTATCATGATTCTCAGATGGAGATGTAATGCCCCCACCGTTGTTCCTTTTCCATGAGTGTCATTGGGATCCTCCCCAGCTGCACACAAGCAGGTGACAAGGCAATCAATTGGAAAGGATTAGGGATGAATAAATTGGGCTAGGTTTTTTTCTGCTTTATTGTATACAAAATACACTCTATAATCATTTGATTCTAAGTCTCCAAATCTAGGAATGCAGTGGACAGTGAACTAGGAGAATGAAACCTAAAAGGTTTAGGAGCTTATGAAGTAGTAAAGACCACAGACATCATATTTTAATATTTTGAACAATATTTCATTTCAGACCCTTTTTTGAAACCTGCCAGCAGAGCTCAATACTAGCTGCTTTGTGCTAAGAACATTGCCATAGCATGACTGGAAGATGGCCAGAGGAGTATCAGCATCTTCTGACTGAGCACCCTCTGGTGTTCAGAATGCATATTGCGGCCTCTTAGGAAAGGGCTATCTCCAGTAGAGCCTAGAAAAAGGACTTACAAGATCACTTGATTGGTGATTCATGTAGAGAGCCTCCTAGTGGGCAATTCCAACATTGTACTTTCTTGCTCAAAAATTATTACAGTGATATATTGCTCTTCTGTAGAATTAGGACAGCAGCACCACACAACCCTAGAATTCTTGTTAGGAGGGCTTGTCCTATAGAATGTTGTTAGGAAATGATTGCTATAAATAAATGTACCCTACCAGCCTAGTTGCTGCTAAATGAAACCCAAAAGAATGGACTTTATTTTAGCTTTGAATAAATACCATCTCTCACTGACCATGCCTATTACTGAAAGAAATGTATTGTTCTTCGTAGTGATTGAAAACATGCCATGCCATCATGCTTTCTCACTTTAAAATCTTCTTTGTACAATATACTGCTTTAAGGAGGTTATCTTCTAGAAGTTCTGAAAGAGAAATGAAATAAGCCACAAGCAAGTTTCAAATTCATTTTATCTCAAAGAACCCATCCTACTTGTTAATCTAGAAGAAACAATATTGCAATATTAATCTCCTAAATTTCCAATAAATGGGACTGCAGTAAAGAAAGGCCTGTTTTCTCATTCATCTCCTTCCAGATCTAAGTAGAACATAGCGCCTTAATCAAACTGACAGTAATTTCTATATGACTTTATGGCTTAAAAGGGGCTTTTCTTTCCCTAACCATATGAAGCAGGCAGTTATGACCTTTTTTCAGAAGAGAAAACTGAAAATCCGAGAGGAGATGTGAACTGTCCATGGTCAAACGCATAGTCAATGTTAATGTTAGAACTTAAAGCCAGGTGTCTTGGCTCCAGGCCCAAGGTGCAGGGTGTATGACAGCCGGTTGTGTGTCATCCATTTAAAAAAATCAGGAACAAAGTCAGGCATGAACGGAAATGCTTTTTCATTGTTTTTTCTTTCTTTCTTTTTTTCTTTCAAATTAATGGGACGGTGAATTATGATCATTGTTGCTATTATTAGTGAACATCCTTAAAACAAGCTAACAGATGATGAAGACTAGGGAGCTGTCAGAATGAAGCCACTGGTGCCTGATCACTCAGCTGTCACCTAGTGAGAGATGAAGGATTTAAAGCCAGGTCTTCCTGCCACCAATTCCAGCCTTCTGTGGCTCACCAATGTGACTGACCACATAGAACAGCGGCTTGGAAAAAAAATGTAACTTGGTCCACTGGTCACAGAAAACAATCAGGGCTACAGGTAGAATAGCTACATATCTTAGAGATTCTGCAGCTGAAAGACCTAGGTTCAAATCTTGCTTTGGTCACTTCCTCCCCTCCGTATGACCTTGAATAAATCACTTGACTTCCCTGGTCCTCACTTTAACCATCTGTGAAATGAAGATGATGGACTAAATGGCTTCTAAGATCTCTTCTAAATCTATGATCCTATGATATGGATTAATAGGATCAGCCTGAATTGATGAAAATTTGCATTAGATGCATTCCCTAGCCTAAGTCCATTCATTGGTGGAGGCTAGTTTAATAAAAAGAGAATTAGAAGGTTTCTATCCATTCCTTCTGACTGATTATGTTCCAGTCAAAAAGACTAAGAACTGATACTCTTCTAAGAAGACATAGCCTGTTTTGGCTTGGGAATGATGAGCCAGGAACTGGAAAGTTAATTAGAAAGTGTTACTTATTGGCTTTCTAAAGCTGCTTCTCTTGTGTAAGTTTTTAATCTGCGTACTTATCTACCTTGTTGAACATTGTGTCATTGTGTCATTGTGCCCTAAATCCATGAAGTTAATCTTACCTGAGCAATTGACTACACTCCAATTCAATGCATTTGGGGTCTTGCCATCATCACACCAGTACAAACTGTTGATGAGAAATATCCCATAATTAGCGCTTTGATCTTCAGGGTTGTAGTATGTAGCTGTGGCATTGAAATTGTTCTCTACCTCTGCCAAGCACACTCCTGTGAGGAATTTATTTTAATAGAGATTACTTCATATCCAATCATATTTATCTGGGAAAACCTATACACCTGAATTGATATAATGCTCTTTTTATCACTGACATCCTCTACCTCCCACACCCCATTATTCTTCTATTCATTGATATCGACTGCTTTGCTCTTCCTTGAATATTCTGCTCTTCCTTCTATATTCTGACTAATCATTTTCACTGGCTGTCACCTATTCCAGCAAGGAGATTATATCACTATATCAGAATGGTCATGAACTATGACCAGGTGGGATTTATCCCATGGATATGCAGGGCTGTTTCAATATTAAAAAAGCTATCAGCTTAGTTCTGGAGAACAATTTGGATCTTTATCCCCGAAGCTATTAGACAGAGACAGGAACTTTTATGTCTAGCTTGGGTCCCACAACAGTAGAGTGCAGGAGCACATCTGATGAGCTACACACTGAATGAGAAGGGTCTTTTTGGCCACAATTTCTGGCTCCTGTCCCAAAATCTTGAACTCTCTTCTAAGTGATACCACTTTCTCTAATTGACTACACTACGACAAGTAATACCTTTATATTTTGCTATCCTGTAAGGTTTCATTGAGAGTTGCAGTGGAGGCAGTTGGTATAGCTAGGGCATGGCTAAGGATCTAATTTAAAATTTGGACTCAGATTATGCAAGCCCATAGGGAAATAAACTTGCTGATATAATACAATGATTTGGAAGGAGTGTATTGGTCAAGTTTTAAGTTAAATAAAGTTTGGATTTCCTATCCCCACCCCTCACATCTTATAAAAATTTGGTGTCTGGGGCACCCAGGTGATGTTTTTAAACTGAGAACTTTTGTTACAAATTATACCAACACCCAAAGAAATTGAAAAGATAAGAACAAATGATGTATTCCTTTGAAACTGCCATCCCTATTCTTCACCCTCCTCTGTGTCTGTGGAGATCCTCAGGAGATCAGACTTACAGTTATTCAGAATGTGATTATGGTAGCTATCCAGGCACAGATGATTTATTCTTTTATCAAATTCATATCTTTCCATTTTCATACCATGGACTGCCATGGTGAGGAAGATGAGCCCCAGAAGAAGGAGGACCTTTATATTGTCTGAGTAGTCAAACTGCTCAAACTGCTGAGGCTGAGATGTGCCCCAGTATTTAGCTTCTGTCTTAAATTCCTCTTCCTTGGTGTTTGAGAACTCTGTATCCTAGCTATACAGAAATCAAGACTGACTTATGGCTACATTTCCTCACTTCCCCTGAAGGTAGAAAATTTGGCACATGACATGGCATGGTAACTCCCTCTATCCCAAAGTCCAACTAGGGTGAGGAGAGGAGGGATAGATTCTGCTTCCCTGCTGTTATACCAGACTTACCCAACATTAATGCAACTGATTTACCAGTGAATCAAAGCATAACATAGGAAAATTGGGTTCAAATAACAGATTAAAATCCATCATCTTCAAGGCTAATGCCAGTTCAAAGTCAGAGGATCACAGAAATTTTCAACAGGTGAAAGCCAAGGATCATCATAATCCCCATATATACAAGACAAGAGAGTGAGAGAATCACAGCATTTCAAAGCTGGAATGGAGCCCAATTTATTCCCAACCTATGTTTAAGTGCAGAGTTCTCTGCAACACAAGTGAGGAATAGTCCTACAACCTCTGCTAGAATCCAAAAGTTATTTACATTTTTAACAACTTTGAAACTTTTATTTACTTTACCTGAAATAATATGTGTGAAGAAATTAATAAATTTTAAATCATTGTATAAATATATTACAATTAGTCATAGAGAGCAACAGGAGTATGGATATTGTAAAATGCTAAGTCAATTAATAATTACAGTTGACTTTGAAATGATTTATAACCTACAAATAGTAGAATGGTGGATAGATTAAGTTTTTCCACCTCTGCAGTGATAGCAGAGCTAGGAGCAATGCATGGAAATCATAAAATAGTAGATTTCAGTCAATATGAGGAAAAGGTTGTGAATAATTAGAGCTCATCAAAAGTAGAATGAGTAACTCAAAATAACTCACTATGCCATTATTACAGCAACATCTTTGGTACTGTTGAAAGAGAAAATTTTCATTTGGGCTTTCACCCTGATTAAGGAGGCAAAACTAAAGACAAAGAGAATTAAAGCAGTTTATCACAAGTAGGTCAAGGCACCAACACATCACTTCAAATCAGTGATGGCATCAAGGTGAGGCCAGCTGTTATTGGGAACTTCCACAAGAAATAAAGACAATTCAGATAGGTCAATGTCAGCAAAAGAAGTTGAGCCCTTGCATCTCAGGTAATGCAAAAAGCTGGAGGACATGGCTTTCCATTGCATTTCCCTACAAAGTTTCCCCAACACTGATTGATAAGTTAGGCTGAGAATAATGGGTCACTGAGACAATATAAATTTAAAAGTTACGCACCCCCATCTTTCTTCTCATTTGGTCACTCCCCTGATATAGGCACTCATCATCTCACAGCTGAACTATTGTAAAATATTTGTTTCCCTGCCTTAAGTCTCTCCCCATGACATTCTACCCTCCACTCATTTTTCCAATTAATCTTCCTTAACACACAGCACAATGTCACCCCACTCCTACCTCATTGAATAAACCCAGTGGTTCCCTATTATTTTTACAATTATATATAAAATTCTCAGTTTGGAATTGTAGGCCCTTCACCTGGCTCCTTCCTAATTTTTGAGTTTTTCTTTAATCCTTTCTTCCATATATTCTGTGGTCCACTTACATTTGCCTCTGCTCTTCCTTAACAAGACAGTCTATCTCTTGAGTCTGGGCACTTTCACTGGCTATCCCCCACATTTGGAATGGTCTCCATGGTAATCTCTACCTCCTGGCTTCCTTCAATGTGCAGATAAAATCCTATGTTCTACAGGATGCTTTTCTTGACCCCTCTGAAAGCTATTGCCTTTCCCCTCTTAGTACATTGGTGTTTGCATGCTTTCCCCCCCATTAAAGCTCCTTGAGAAGAGAGATTCTCTTCTGCCCAACACTTTGCATGATGCCTGGCTACTAGTAGGTCCTTGATGGCTAAGACATTGTCAAAAAATGATTTCTCAGGCAGCTAGGTGGTGCAGTGGATAGAGTTCCAGGCCTGCATTCAGGAAGACTTGACTGTGTTCATAAAGTTCCTGAGTTTGTTTTCATACAAACTCCCAAATATTTTATATTGTTTGCAGTTATTTTAAATAGAATTTCTCCTTCTATATCTTGCTGCTCAGCTTTGTTTGTCGTAGAAAGAAATGCTGATGATTTATGTGAATTTATCTTATTTCCTGGAACTTTGCTAAAGTTCATTCTTTCAAATAGTTTATTAGTTGATTCTCTAGGGTCCTCTAAGTACCATCATATCATCTGCAAAGCATAATAGTTTTGTTTCTTCATTGCCTAATCCAATTCCTGCAATTTCTTTTTATTCTCTTATACAGCATTGAAATTAATGTTCTTTAAATCTTTGGTAGAATTCATTTGCAAATCCATCTGGTCCTGGGGAGTTTTTCCTAAGGAGTTCATTGATGACTTGTTCAATTGTTTTTTATGACATGGGTTTATTTAAGTATTTAATTTCCTCTTCAGTTACTCTTGGCAATTTACAGTTTTTGAAATAGTCACCCATTTTACCTAGATTGTTAGATTTATTGGCATACGTTTGGGCAAAATAGCTCCTAGTTACTGTTCTAATTTCCTCTTCGTTGTTGGTGAATTCATCCTTTTCATTTTTGATACTGGTTATTTGGTTTTTTTCCTTCTTCTTTTTAATCAAATTAACCGAAAGTTTATCTATTTTATTGGTTTTTTCATAAAACCAGCTCTTAGTGTTATTTATTAGTTCAACAGTTTTCTTAATTTCAATTTTATTAATCTCTCCTCTGATTTTCAGAAATTCTAATTGGTATTTAATTGGAGATTTTTAATTTGTTCTTTTCTTAGCTGTTTTAGTTACATGCTCAATTCATTGATTTCCTCTTTCTCCATTTTATTTATGTAAGCATTTAGAGATATAAAATTTTCCCTAAGAACTGCTTTGGCTGCATTACATAAGTTTCAGTATGTTGTGTCCTTATCATCATTCTCTTGGATGAAGTTATTGTTTCTATGATTTGTTGTTTGATACATTCATTCTTTAGGATTAGATTATTCAGTTTCCAATTAAATTTTAGTCTATTTTCCATGGCCTTTTATTACATGTAATTTTATTGCATCATGATCTGAAAAGGATGCATTTAATATTTCTGCCTTTCTTCATTGGATTGTGAGGTTTTTTAATGCATGGTCAGTTTTGGTGTAGGTGCCATGTACCATTGAGAAAAAAAGTATATTCCTTTCTATCCCATTCAATTTTCTCCAGATGTCAATCATATCTAACTTTTTTAAAATTCTATTCACCTCCTTAACTTCTTTCTTGTTATTTACATTTATCTCATTCTGAGAGAAGGAGGTTGAGATCCCCCACTAGTATACTTTTGCTGTCTATTTATTCCTGTAACTCGTTTACCTTCTCCTTTAAGAATTTGGATGTTATACCACTTTGGTGCATTTAGAGTTAGTATTGATTTTACTTCACTTTCTTTGGTATCTTTTAGCAAGATGTAGTTTCCTTCCTTATCCCTTTTAATTAGATCTATTTTTGTTTTTGATTTCTCTGAGATAATGATTTCTACACCTGTTTTTTTTTACTTCATCTGAAGCATAATATATTCTGCTCCAACCTTTTACCTTTTCTCTGTGTATATCTTTCTGCTTTACGTGTATTTCTTGTAAACAACATATTGTAGATTCTGTTTTTTTAATCCACTCTGCTATCTGCTTCTCTTTTATGGAAGAGTTCATCCCATCCATATTCACAGTTATGATTACTAACTGTGTCTTTCTCTATATCCTATTCCCATCCCACTTTATACTTTTCCCTCTCCTTTCACCTTTTCCCTCCTCACCAGTGTTTTGCTTCTGACCACCACCTCCCTCTTTTTTGATCACTTTTACTAATTCTGAAAGTCTCCCGTATAAAAAGATTCCTCTACCCCTCTTTCTGCTGACTCCACTGTTCCAGGATCAGTTCTGTGGTGCTATTTTATGGTTGTTCAGGGATGATAATGGGAAAAGGACAGTGATCTATGGCTTACTCTTCCATCTTGAGAACTTAAATTTTAAACAGGAAGATTCCAATAAAGAAAAAAACAGAAAGAATGTTGTAGATAAGTATAATGGAATATCATTGTGTAGTAAGAAATGACAGATATAAGGAACATGAAGAAACAAGATTTGTACGGACTGCAGCAAAATAAAACATGTAGAAGTAGAAGCAATACACAATATAAAGTACATAAAGTACATGGAACAATTTCTAAAAGAATGGTATAGTCTAAGTAACTAGAAAATCAATAATAATTGTAGAAATTAGTTAATGAAACATAGCACCTTCTTCACAGCTGAGAACTGCATACTTTGTCAGATGGAATTGTTTCTCTGTCTTATATGACAGAGTTCAATTCTGGTGTGAGAGAGGGATGGAATATTCCAAAATGATTTTTCTCTTTAATTTATTTCTGATTTATACTATATAAAGCTTGCTGTGCATATATTTGTTCACATGTTGGCTCCCCCATTAGACTGTAAGCTCCTTGAAGACAGGGACTGTCTTTTTCTTCTTTTTCTATTCTCACAACTTACACAGTGCCTGGCCCATTGTAGGCACTTAGTAAATGTTTATAGAATCAAATTAAATCTATAAATATATGTAATTATATGGAAGAATATAGTCAACATTCTGTACTTTTGTCTGACATAACTAAAACTCCTTTGCAGTAGTCCATCCAGCATGTACTTGTATTGCTCATCACAGATGGTGGTCTTCTGGAGGAAGGAAAGTAAGAAGACATTATCCTCTTTTAGGAAGCCTATCCCAGGAGCAAACTCCCTATGAAGGATCTACAAGCACTACTACTCACTCAATGGTCCCTAGGGCCCAGCAGTTGGGATCTCCTCTTCTGAGGAAGATGGAATGTGAAACACCAAATCTTTGCCCCTTTAGAGGCCTTAGCTGAGGGATGGCCTTCACTTTTCAGAGTGGGCTGAGTCTTACTTCCTTGTTCTTTTTAGAAAGCAGGCCACCTCCTAACAGCCACCTCTTGGTGCTCTGAACCATTTGTAGAAAAGAGCTGTCCAATGAATACCATAATGACAGTTATGGGGATGGGTTCCATCAATTACAGATTACAATAAGCAAAGTTCTACACTAGGCCTGCCTTTGCCAAGGTTTCTGACAGTGTCCCTTCCACTGGGGCCTGGGCCACAGGTCCTTCTACCACCTGCTGCCATTGGAGCCCCCACCACTTCCAGTTGTCTCTAGTGGTCCTCACTGTTCATTATTCTGGATCCAAGTAATATCTTCACTCCCTGCCTTAAGCCTAGAAAGTCCCTCAATGCCATGGGCACAAGCTGGGAAGAAGAGCAGAGTTTAGGGCCCCGAGTCAAAGAAAGAGGTCAAATCTGGCCTCAGGCACTTGCTAGTTTTTTGATCCTGAGCAATTCATATAACCTTTGTCTGCTTCAGTTTCCTCAGTTATAAAATAGCAAGTACCTCCCAGGATTTTTGTGGGGATCAAATTAGATAACATCTGAAAAAGAACTTAGCACAGAGGCTGATACATATTAAATATATATTACATAAGAGCTTTTTATCATCCTTCTTTCTTTCTTTCTTCTTTCCTTCTCTCTTGATTTCATTTTTTATTTCTTTGGCCCCTTCTTCCCTTATTTCCTTACTTATTTCTTTCCTCCTTCCTTCCTTTGTTCCTTCCTTCATTCCTTCCTTCTTTCCTTACTTACTTCCTTCTTTCCTTCCTTCCTTCCTCTTTCCCTCTTTCCTTCCTCTATATTACTTATCATCTTCAGGGAATGGTTTTTAAGGTTACAGAGTACATTTACCTCTGTTTCTGTCTTTGGGCATTCTTGCTGAAAGCCCAAAGACAGTTTACCACCTATTCCATCCTTGGCAATAGCAGCTTCCTCATGGGATGTAGCTAGCACCAAGAGAAGCAGAGAGGCCATCCAGGGCTCCTGTTCTCTACTTTGCCCCTTCCTCTAATTGCCAAATCCAGTCCTCAGTCCTCATTCTCTTTGACCTCTCTTCAGCCTTTGACACTATCATCTTCTCCTTGATACTCTCTTCTCTCTACATCTTCAGGGCACCATTTTTCGGGTTTTCTTATCCATAACTGGCCACTCCTCAGTCACCTTTGCTGGATCTTCATCCTGGTCATCCTGACTAACTAAGGGGTATCCTGTGTAAGACTCCATCCTGGACCCTGTTCTTTTCTCCCTCTATTCTATGTCATTAGTGATCTCCTTATTTCCTTCCTCCCTTTTTTTCTTCCTTTCTTATATTCATCCTCATTTCCTTTCCTGCTCTCTTCATTCCTTTCTTTCCTTCTTTATTTTTAATTCCTTCTTTCTTTTCTCTCACCCTTTCTTCTTTGCTTCCTTCCTTCCTTCTTTTCTTCCTTCCTCCATTTCTTCCCTCCTTCCTTCCTCTTTAGTAGTTCACTTGGTGATCTCATCAATCCTAATGAATTCCATTATTATCTCTTTCACAGATGGCTCTTGAATTTCTATCCAGTGCCCTGCTGATCTCCAGTCTCACCTCTAGGACTTTTTTCAGACATCTCAAACTCAGTGTCTCCAAAACTGAATTCATTACCTTTCTCCCTAAAAGCATCCCACTTCCAAACTTCCCTATTAACTTTGAGGGCACCAATATTATTCCAGTCTAGCATGCTCCTGAACTAGGTGTCATCTTTCTTTTCTCACTGTCTCTCACCCTCCATATCCAGTCTGTTTGCCAAGGCCTGTTGATCTCACCTTTGCAACATCTCCCTCTTCTGGTATTACCATCACCTGGTGTAGGCCCTCATTACCTCACACTTGGACCCTCATGAAAGCCTTTTGGAAGGACTGCCTGCTTCAAATCTCTCCCCATTCTAAACCAATCTCCATTCAGCAACCAATGTGACATTCAGAAAGCAATATAGTTTTAATAACAACATTGAGTGACTAAGTCATTTCAACTATTATAGATACCCAAATTAACTACAAAGGATATATGAAGGAAGACCCTATCTGTATCCAGAAAAAGAACTGATGAATAGAAATATGTATAGAATGATTTTACGCGCATATATTTTTATCTAATGTTAGCCATCTCTAAGGCAGTGGTGGGGAAGAAAAAAATGGAAAAAAAGAAATTTGCATAATAACTTTATTATATATTTAAAATAGTAAATTGTACATAACAGATTTGTAGTTTCATGTGCATCTTTTATTATACTATGTTATGGAAATTCTTGTTTTATTCCATAAATTAAAAATAAAAACTAGTAACAGAACCCCACCTCCACCTTGCCAGCCCTTTCACTCCTTACTTCCCTCCACTTACTCTTCTATCAAGTCACAGTATTCTCATTGATATTCCAAGACATAGACACTCTATCTCTTGGCTCTGGGCATTTTTTATATCCAGCCCCCCAGGTGTGTAAACCTCTCCCTCCTCATCTCCTTCTCCTAGCTTTCCTGACTGCTTTCAAGTCCCAGCTAAAAGGCAGGAAGTTTTCCACAATCCCCTTGGATTCTTGTGCTATCCCTATTAATTATTTCCTTTTTATGCCGCATGTAGTATTTTATTGCTCTTTATTGCTTCTTTTCTCTGTGTCCCCAGCACTTAACACTATGCCTAGCAAAGAAATTGCTTTAGAAATGTTTATTGGAAGATGACAGAGGTTAGGAAATTCCAACCTCTCCAGATTTCCTCCACAAACAAGATAAAGTAGTGTCTCAGGGCAAACACAGAATGGTAAAAATAAACAAGAGTTGGGGCAGAATAGTGGTCCTCCTGGGACAATTGCAGAGCCAAAGAAAAATCCCAGGAGACGTGTTTGGTCCCTGAGAAGAGTAAACACCTTCTAGCTTGTCCCAATGAAACAACAAGATGGGAACCCTGGATCTAACTGGTTTGGGGTTTGCCTCAGCCCCAGATACAGAAACTCTCACTTCCCAGACAGTATGGAGAATCAGACATCTAAGCCTGGGAATAAGACACCACTAATAAGAAACACCAGACACAGTTGTACTGCTGAGATGTGGCCATGGGCAAGAAGGAACCAGCACATGCCTGGTAGGTGCAGAAGCAGTGGGTTGGTAATGCAGCTGGTTGTGGGCACTTACAAGAGGGTGGTGTTCTTGGTTTTGGTTCCAGGTTAGGGAGGATAACTGAAGGAGGATCTGAGGCCAGAGGCATCATCACCCGCACCTCAGGACTAGAAGCAATTACAAAAAAAAAATAAACAACTACAAATAGACAAAAAAAAATGAGCAGACAAAGGAGAAAGAATCCAATTATAGAAAGTTACTATGGGAATGGAAAAGATGGGGGTTGGTCTTCAGAAGAAGACACTGAAGCAAAAAACAACAAAAACCCTTTCCTACCCCAAAGTGTAATGTCAAATGGTCACCTTTCCAAAAAAAATACATAGGAGAAATAAAAAAAGATTTTAAAAATCAAATGAGAGATATTGAGGAAAAACTAATAAGAACAATCCAAGAAAAAAAGATTATGAAAAGATAGTCAACCAATTAGAAAAGAAAATACAGAATCTTAAGGGAGAAAACAATTGGAATTGGAATTGGACAAGGGGAAGTCAGTGAAGTTATAAGACCAAAAATTATAAAAGAAAATATAAATAATGAAAAAATAGAAGAGAATATGAAAAATCTAATAAGAAACACAGCTTATCTGGAGAAGAGTTCAAGAAAACATAAGAATAATCATACTACCTGGATGCTATGATCAAAAAAAGAATCTTGATGAAGTAATATAAGAAATAATTAAAGAAAATTGCCCTGAAGCATCACAACAAGAGAGGAAACTAGAAAAAAAAATAATCTACCAATCACCACCTGAAAGAGATTCTATGAGCAAAAAAGTGAAACCTAAAGAAACATCATAGTCAAATTCTAAACCCCCCAAATCAAGAATAAAATATTATGAGCAACAACAACAAAAAGAAAAAAATTAAATATGGTGGTGCCTCAATTAAAATTACACAAACTGTGGGGACATTAAAAGACTGGAATACTGTATACTGAAGAGGAAAAGAACTGATATTGTAGCAGAAAATATAATACCAAGCAAAGATAAGTATAAAGCGGAATGCAAGAAAATGGATATTTAATGAATTATCAGGCTTTCAGTAATTGGGTAAAAAAAAAACAAAACTGAACTTAATAGATTTGACATATAAGATCCAAGACAAATTTAAGGTATGTATCTAAGACTAAATACAAAGGGACTGAATAAGGACAGACTATTTATTGTATGTGGAAATGTAAAACATATGTCTAAGAATGTTGTTATTAATTGGATAATGCATAGAGACTAGGGTAGACCTGAGTATGATATGATTTTTCAAAGTAAAACCATTTAGTAACAGGTAAAAAGAGAAATTATTTTATACGAATGAGGTGTGAGAGGAAGAACTGATACAAAAGAATTAGATGGGGGACGAAGGCTGGTAGTTCTGGAACCCTACTTTCATCAGAAATGGGTTTGAGAGGGAACAATACATATAGATCAAGAAGGGTATAAAAGTTTTCTAAATTCAGAAAGAAATAAAAGCCTAAGGGGACAGAGAGAAGGAGAAGTTTTTAGAGAGGAGGGTGAAGAAATAGGATAAGGAGGGTAAGAAGAGTGTATGTAGATTAATACATAGTATTATGTATTAATAATACATAATTTATTATTTATGTATAATAAATAATATTATTTTATTATATTAAATATAATAAGGATAAGGGAGGGATCCTTGGAGAGGGGGTTAAGTAAGTAATAGGACGGCAAGGTAGCAGGTAGAAGTAAAATAGAGGAGTCAGGAGGATAGGAAATAAGAGAC
>CM053623.1:203623530-203645694 GCA_028646595.1 Phalanger gymnotis
AAATATCTGAATGGTTCGAAATCGTTGGGTATACAGAATTCTCCAAGCAGAAGGCATCCAAAAATTTATTCAGGGCCCAGAGCAACAAATTAGCGAACCAACCTCCCCATTCCAGTATTGTGAACACAAGCCTCCAGGCCCAGTAGGCCTGCCTCACAAGAGTAGCCAGGAGGCCACAGAAAAATAAGATGGCATAAATCATATTCACTGGCCTCCAGACCTCGCTCGAACTCCTGGGTCCACACAGGGGCCGGCTCTGCTTAGGATTTTTTTCCAGCTGTAGTTTCTCGCCTCTCCTCGAAGCCAAGCCTCTGGCGTTCTCAGGCCCCGCCTCAACGACTAGAGATTTAGGTATAAAGGTTGAAACTATAAGCAATTTGGGAGAGCAAGGAACAGTTTACCTGTCAGATTTATGGAGAAGGGAAGAATTTATGACCAAACAAGAGATAGGGAGTGTTACAAAATGCAAAATAGATAATTTTGAATATGTCAAATTGAAAAGTTTTTGTACAAACAAAGCCAAAGCAACCAAGATTAGGAGAGAAGCAGAAAATTGGGAAAGAATTTTTATGTGCAGTGTCTCTGATGAAGGCCTCATCTCTAAAATATACACGGAACTGAGTCAAATTTATAGGAATATAAGTCATTCCTCAAGTGATAAATGCTCAAAGGATATGAATAGGCAGTTTTCAGAGGAAGAAATTAAAGATATATAGTCATATAAAAATGCTCTAAATCACTATTGATTAGAGGAATGCATATCAACACAACTCTTAGGTACCACCTCTCTCCTGTCAGATTGGCTAACATGACAAAACAGAAAAATGATAAATGCTGGAGGGGATGTGGGAAAAATGGAACATTGTTGCATTGTTGGTGAATTTATGAACTGATCCAGCCATAATGGAGAGCAATTTGGAACTATGCCCAAAGAGCTATAAAAATGTGCATACCCTTTGACCTAGCAATACCACTTCTAGGGCTGTATCCCAAAGAGATCACCCAAGTAGGAAAATGACCCACATGTACAAAAATATTTATAGTGCCTCTTTTTGTGGTAGCAAAGAACTGGAAATCAAGGGGATGGCCATCAACTGGGGAATGGCTAAACAAACTGTGGCATATGAATGTAATGGAATACTATTTTGCTATAAGAAATGAGGAGCAGACAGACTTCAAAATAACCTGGAAAGACCTACATGATCTGATGCTGAGTGAGGGGAGAACATTTTACATGATTACAGACACATAGTATCTGTGATGACTAACTTTGACAGATTTGACTCTTCTCAGCAAGACAAGGTTCAAAGACAGCTCCAAAAGACTCATGATGGAAAAAACTATCTATATCCACAGCAAGAATTACAGAGTCTGGATGCAGATTGAGGCAAACTATTTGCTCTCTCTTTTTTTCTTCTATTTTGGTTTCGTTTCTTCTTTCTCATGATTCATTCCATTGGTCATAATTCTTCTTTACAACTTGACTATTGTGTAAATAAGTTTAATGTGAAGGTATATGTAGAACTTATATTAGATTACATGTCATCATGGGGAGGGGAGGGGGAGCAGGGGGAGGGGGAGCAGAGGGAGGGGGAGAAAATTTGGAACTCAAAAACATGTGGAACTCTGTGTTGTAAACTAAAAATAAAAAACTAATTTAAAAAAGTACTGACCCAGCTGGGGCTATCACGTCTATCTCTTCAGAAATCAGTAGAAACTACTAAGAAGGAGAAGTAGGTGTATCTTGATTAGACAACTACATAATGCAAGATGTGAAAGAAGGGACTGATAATGTTCAAGAATCATGTCTGAATTCAATCTATAAAACTTAATGTAAAAATGTTCATAAAAATTTTGCTCAAAATTATGACATTTTGCTCAGATTTCTTCTTAGAAATGTTAGTCTGGAGAAATATTCACTG
Organism: Phalanger gymnotis; assembly: GCA_028646595.1. Taxonomy (NCBI): domain Eukaryota; kingdom Metazoa; phylum Chordata; class Mammalia; order Diprotodontia; family Phalangeridae; genus Phalanger; species Phalanger gymnotis. The sequence continues at coordinate 203,625,453 of CM053623.1, forward strand.
CCCATATCTGAACCAGGTCAACTTAATAAAACTGAAAATGTTACCAATCTTAATATACAGATATAGTCAAATACCCATTAAACTACTGAAAGGATGATTTATCTATCCAGACAAACAATAACAAAATTAATTTGGAGAAAGAAAATTATCTAGAATGTTAGGGGAATTAATTTTTAAACATTAGGAATGGAGGAAGAAAAACAGTTCCAGACCTTGACCTGTATTAAGAAATAGGAATTGTAAAAGCATTTGGTACTGGTTCTAAGGTAAAAGAGTAAATGTGTTGAATGAGTAGACAGATATAAAGACAGAGATAGACATGTATATATAAATATAGGTATATATGTATACATATATGTATTTGTATATATACGTGCACATATACATTACAAACCATATATATTATTACATATGTATTAAATATATAAAACAAATATATATTACAAACAAATGTATATACATATACTTGCACACAAATATGTATGTGTACACACACATATATACATACACACAGGCATGTATATATCATATATGCATATTATATATACATGTATATATATCATATGTATATAAGATCCTGATTCCAATCATTCAAGATTATATTCTTCTGAGCTTTGTAAACTTAAAAACATGATGGGCTTAGGGCCTTAAACTCCTTATTTCCAGAATCAAAGCTTTCAACAACAGGCCTCTACTTGAGGGATCAGTGTGAAGGACTCAGATACGAGATTTCTTGCTGTTAGTACCTCGCCTTTGGTCTGCTAGCCCTTTTTTACCTAGTACTTGAAAGACAAGAGATTTTACTCTTAGCCATTCACAAACTTTTGAAGGAAAGAACCTCAGTAAATTCATGCCCACCTCTTATGACCTGCCAGCTCCTACCTCCTCCTCTCCCAATCCTAGTCACACAGAATCTTCAACTCCCTAAATAAAAACCACACTTTCTCTGCTAGCTGTCCCCATTCTCTCATACTCACCTACTCCTGGATGTCCCCTCTCAACCCACAATCTGGCTCTTTCAGCTGTTTCCTTGTTCCTTCTTGAATTTTTTTTTCATTTGAGACATTCATCTTGGACATTTACCTCTTATACTCCTTTCATATTCTAGGAGCCGCAGACAACTCCCGGAAGATACAGAATCCCTGGCTTCCCTCTCTCCTACTGGATGTATCTTCTCATATGCTCCCCACACTGGACTAAAAGGAGGCACACTCCTTGTTCAACATTGCCAATTACAGACTCTCCCTCTTCCATCACTCCACAAATACTCCACATTTAAAGGTTACGCTATCCTCACTGATCCCTATCTCTAGATCCTGCTCCAAGTTATCTGTCAATCCTAAGGATATCTGGATGGGGGAGTGAGGAGGAGACATACTGACCAATAATGCAAAAAAAAAAAAAAGATATCAACAGAAAATTCTTTGAAAAAAACCTCTAAAGTACACCTAACTTCCCATGACCAATTATCATTCCATTTCTCCTATATTTTATTTAAAAAGGAGATGTCTAATAAATGGTCATCAAATTACTGAATTAGATGTAATTACTATACCATTGATCTTTGAAAGATTGCGAAGAACTGAAAGGTGGCTGTAACAACAATGCTGCTTGAAGCTGCTGCTGAGGTGTAAGACTCAACAAGACCAGCAACAAGAGCTGCCAGCACAGGTTCTTTGATCTGCTTTTCTAAGGAAAGCAAACTTAAGGGGTTAACAATCTCACTTTATTAAAACATATCATTCATTTAGTTCATGGGGAAAATCCAGCACCTTCAACTTCAGAGCAAATACAAATAGAAATTACAAACAGAAAATATCAACAGATCAAATAACACAATTCAACAGACAAAGACATCACATACATAGTTACCAAAAAGAGACGCAATAACATCTAGGCTTTCTTCAAAGCCATGGGGCTCTTAGCAATAGCTGCCCAGAGTCTCCACACAAACACTCTTCCAATGAGTGAGCCCCAAACAAAAGGTAACCTCTGAATTTATATATCTTTCTTAGGGGCTGATGGCTTCACACCTAAGCAGCAAAAGGGTGTGGGCCTGGAACTTTGCACCTAGTAAGACTTAATCAAAGGTACTTGATTACTTTAGCATTCTTAAAGAGAAAACAGTAAAAAAAAATTCTCCTTTAATTGATATTACAGTGGCTACAGCACTGTAGAGGAAGAACAAATGTCCTCATTTTTAAAAGGGGGCATATGGGAGAGGCAAACAATCCTGGTCTTCATGAGATCCCCAGTCCCTCCTTGTCTCAGTGTTATGCAGGCTTTCATACTTCCTCTGCCTTCATTTTCCTCCTTTCCCAATCTCAACCCTGACAGTTCAACTCTACCTTCTAACAACTTTGTTCCCTCATTTTATCATTATTAATTCCTGTGAAATTCCAACCCTAGATTATTACCCTGCCCTTAGTTTCCCATCTGCTTTCTTCACTTCTACTGACATGCTATTGTTAGAAGAAGTTACATGATCAAGTCGACTGAGTCCAATTCAAATGGATGTGATTGGATCTCAATTGAATGCTCATTACAGTAAAGCAACATTTAACCCTTCTCAAATTAATTCCCTTTCGCATTCCCAAAAGCAGCTGTTCTCAACCTTCTCTTCCCTCTTCACGCCTGCCACACCACCTCCTCCTTCCTCTATTTCAGTAAAGTACCTTGTCTCAAACTGTAGTGAGAATATAGAACTCAATCACCATGAACTATCTCTTCTCCCCTTTTCCGTGTCTCAAAACTCTATGTCACCTTCTCTCACTTTCTCCTTTATTCCAATTTATTATTTTAAAAAATTTATTCATTATAACAACTGGGCAAAGACTACCCCTCAAAATTACAGAGGACTCCAAGCTGAGTTGAAAGCAGAAAAGTTTTATTAGTAAGATAATCAGACACTAGTGAAGGGGCAATCCAGGACAAAGTATGAAGGAGCCCACAGACCAATAGAGGCAGTGGAGATTAATACTTGAAAACCACAAAAAGGAGGTTCAGGGAGGGGTTGGAGAAAAGAATGGACAGTCTTTCCAGGAACAGGTGGGACAGAAAAGTAGGACGTTTTGCAGGAATAGTTGACTGCAAAGATAGTTTGGGCCAGTTTTGGGAAGGTGGGACATAGCTCAGCAAGGTCAACTAGAGAACACCAGCGAAGGCTGGTGAGTGAGCAAAGGGAGTGAGTAAGACTTTGGCTCATTGTAGGCTCCTGATTGGATGCTTTCAGCAAACAGGCTTACTCTGTGCCCAGTCCTCCTGTTCCTACCTAGAAAGGTAACTCATAGAAAACAGACATCTTAATCTCAGGGGTACTTTCACAAAAGGAGAAATACACACACATATACATTATGCATATATATCAACATTTCCATGTACAAAGCAGAACATAAAGAGAAGATTCAATAGAAAACCTTGAATTTGTATTTGACTGTTTATTTTTCTTGAAAAAAAAAATGATGTAACATTGACTACTCACCCTTCAAAGCTACTAGGGTTTTCTGTGCTTACTTCTAAGTGTTCTTTTGTTCTTTGCTGTGTACGTTTTTTCTCCCTTCCTCCCCACTCTGCCCTAGAGAAGATTAAAAATTACACATTAATGGATAGATAGACATATATATAGTCCATATATATGTATGTATGCATGTATATATATATTATATATATATATATGTAGAGACATGGATAGATAGATATAGACATATACACATGCTTATATACACCTAGATATATGTAAAACTATACTATAAACAATTCTATTTATCAGTTCTTTCTCCAGGGGTGGATATCATCTTCTTTCATAGGTCCTTTGTAGTTGGTGTGAGTATTTATGATACTCAAGATGAATTAGTTATTCAAAGTTGTTCTCTTACTATGTACATCCTTCTCTTGGTACTGCTTATTTCACTTTTCATTTTTTCAGGCAAGTCTGCGTTTTTCTAAAATCAACCAGCTCATGAATTCTTGCAGCATAGTGGTATTTCATTAAAATTATATACCACAACTTGTTTTGTCATTTTCCCCAATTGAAGGGCATCTATCAATTTAGACAGTCTGATAGATGTTAGATGATATTTCAAAGGTGTTTTAATTTGCATTTCTTTAATCAATAATGATTCAGAGAATTTTTCCATTGGACTATATGTGGTTTTGATTTCTTCATCAAAAAACTGCCTGGTCATATTTGGTGACCATTTATGAACTGGAGAATGACTCATATCCTTATAAATTTGACAAAGTTCTTTATATATTTGAGAAATGAGAACTATATCTGAAAGACTGTCTATGAAATCCTTCACTCCCAAATTTCTGTTTTCCTTCTACTCTTGGCTTGTATTACATTTTCTTATGAAAAAGTAGACCTTTTCCTTATCAATACCAAATTATTTGTACCTTAGTTCCATTCCTTCCCTTCAATAGATTGCTCTAACAGTCATCCAACCATTCTCTCTTTAGGCCTCAATGTCTCCTTATCTATTATCATATCCCTTACTATCTTGCCTTGTTGGCTTCTTCCTAGAGTCTTCCTCCCCTACGTGGGCCTCTTGCTAAAGAGTAACTGGAAACCCATGTGTGTTCTCTCAAGCTGGAAGCCAAAATACCAAGATCTCCCTTCTTTCCAGGTTTATTGACTCTACCTCTCACTCCAGACATGGAGCATTGAGGAATCAATCTCTACCAATGAGTAGAGCTTTACGTAAATGACCTTGACCCCTCATTGTATTAAGATGAAGGCAAGTTAGTTACCTATGGAGCAGGTGAACCAGAGAGCATAGTAGAAGGGGTGGGGCTTTGAACTAGACATTTGGCAATGGAATTTTAGCCTGTTATGACTTTTAACACCTAGCACAGAGCTTGCATGTAGCAAGTGCTTAATCAATATTTATTGACTATTTGTTGACTGACTTATCTGAGCCATTCCTCTTGTTTTATGTGCTGCTATGGGAGATCCATTAATGTTGGACAAGTCTGGTCAATATTCAGAAAGCAGAAACTGCTCCTCCCATTCTCATGCTGCACTCAGGGGAATTGGGAAACTGCCATGCACCAAATTTCCATGTGTCAGGTCTCCTACCTTCAGGTGAAGGGAGGAAATATGACTAAAAATAGACTTCACTTTCTACATAGGGAGGTAAATGGAGCCCTCAAACAAGAAAGAAGAGAAAGTTAAGAGAGAAAAAAAATTATCAGGGTCCAGCTCAGGCTCAGCAGTTGGAGCAGTTTGACTGAATATTTGGACAATATGAAGGTCCTCTTTATTCTGGGATTTCTCTTCCTCCCCATAGTTGTGACTTTGCTGAAGCCCTAAAAGATAAGGACATGGAGGGCTACAATGGAATCAGCCTGGCTTACTGTAAGGCTGATTTCCTATAGATCTGGCACAGAAGATGATGGTTATAAATGAGGGTGACAATTTCAAAGAAATACATAATTTCTTACCCTTTTTTCAATTTCTTTGGCTATTAATATAACTTTAAAAAGAATGCCTCACTTTAAAAACACTGAGTCACCTAGCAACCAAATTTTAAGGAGTGAGGTTTTAAGATTGGGGGAAGAAAATTCAAGCCTTAATAACATCAGACATGACTTATTTTTGTCCATAATCCACTGAACAAATCCAGCTGCTTTATTTTCCTATGGAGCTGCATCATGTGACTCTCAAATTTTCTATGAAATTCTTAGTTCCTGGTCTTACCTCCTTCATGGTCAACATTTAGGTACTGAAGACTTCTATTATGGTTGAATGGGGGTGGCATTTCTTGGTATTAGCTGTTGAATTTGAGAAGGTGGAATCTCTTACAAGAGTTCCAGGTTTTTTTAACCCACAAAACTCAGACATTCTGGCCATAAAGACACTTTGCCTATATACAGCTCATCAGAAGTGCTCCTGCATTTGAGTGTAGAAGGGTCCAAGATAGAAGTAACTGTCTCCATCTCTGTCTAATACTGTCATTACATGGTCACCCATAGTATTTATATCTGGAAACAGAGCCAATTTTTGGAGACCCCAGCTCTATAACTTTAAACTTCAATATGAAAGAGAAGAACCTTTAAACTAACTCCTGAAACTAATATAAAATTGAAATAACACCAAGAAAAAGGAAACATTAAGCCCCTCATTAAGAATGAACCCCAGGCAGAGGCAAGAAGGTGTAGTAAATGCAGAGACTTTCTTGAGCTCTCCCCCAAACCCCTCCAAATACCTATAAAAATTACTCTAAACAAATTTTAGAGGGGCAGAACCCACAAAATGACAGAGTGAAACAAATTTCCAGACCAAGACAACCTAGAAGGTTGACAGGAAAAGTCTGTTGCATTGGTATGAGAAAGGAACACAGTCCAGTGTGAGATGTGCCATCACAGACTAGGCCCTAGCAAACCTGGAGCAGGCCTCATGGGACTGAATCAATGGCAGCTGTGGTGGTTTCCAGACTTCTCAATGCACAAATGCCAAAGACAACTTAGAAGGTGAGTAGGAAAGGTCAGTCAGAACTAGGTGAGAGAGAAGCATGGTCTGGCCCCAACCCCAGGGGGATGGCTGCTTCTAGGGCTCTTGGACCACAGATGGTGGGAGAATCAATCAGCTGATCAGAGGGGGATTTCAGGGACCTCTTTGCTGGCACTGAGGGAGGGTTCTCTTGTGCTTGGATCTGGGTCACAGTCTTGGGCGGCACTCCTAGAGCAAGGAAGAGCACTGGAGTGGCAGAGCTTGTGGCAGTGGTAGAGAGGGAATCATCTTCAGAGTTCCAAGGCAGAAAAGAGTGTTTGTGGTCACTCAAAGACCAGAGCACAGGCTAGGAGATGAGTAAGCACCTCTCTTCTGATCACACAACCTTGAAATACTGAAAATTTGCAAGTCTCTAGAAATATCTCTGAAAACAGCTCCACAAAATCCCTGAAGCTTGGGAAAGTACACAATCCATACTGGAAGCAGAGTTCTACCTTAACAAAGAGTTTTTAAAAATCACATAATTGTCTGGAAAATTGAGCAAACAGCAGAAAAGAAATCAGACTATAGAATCTTACTCTGGTGATAAGAAAGATCAAAACATATAACCAGAAGAAGACAACAAAGTCAGAGCTCCTACATCCAAACCCCCCAACAAAAATATGAATTGGTCTCAGGTCATGGAAGAGTTCAAAAAGGATTCCAAAAATCTAGAAAGGGGAATGGAGGAAAAAATGGGAAAAGAAATGACAAGGATGCTAGAAAATCATGAAAAAAATAGCCAACACTTTGATAAAGGAGACCCCAAAATGCTGAAGAAAACTAAACCTTAAAAAATAAACTAACCGAAATGGTAAAGTATGTCCACAAAGCTTATGAGGAGAAGAATGCCTTAAAAAGCAGAATTGGCCAAATGGAAAAGGAGGTCCAGAAACTCACTGAAGAAAATAATTCCTTTAAAATTAAAATGGAGCAAATGGAAGATAATGACTCTATGAGAAATCAAGAAATTATAAAACAAAACTAAAAGAATGAAAAATAGAAGACAATGTGAAATACGTCATTGGAAAAACAACTGACCTGGAAAATAGATCCAAGAGAGATAATTTAAAAATCATTGGACTATCTGAAAGCCATGATCAATTAAACAGCCTGGACATCATCTTTCAAGAAATTATCAAGGAAAATTGCCGTGATACTCTAGAACCAGAGGGCAAAATAGAAATTGAAAGTATCCACCAATCACCTCCTGAATGACATACCCAAAGGAAAACTCCTAGGAATATTGTAGCCAAATTCCAGAGTTCCAAGGTCAAGGAGAAAATATTTCAAGAATCCAGGAAGAAACAATTGAATTATTATGGAAACACAATCAGGATACCACAAGAGTTAGCAGATTCCACATTAAGGGATTGGGGGAGAGGGACAAGGAGGCTTGGAATGTGATATTCCAGAAATCAAAGGAGCTAGGATTAAAACTAAGAATCACCTAGCCAGCAAAACTGATTATAATCCTTCAGGGGGAAAAATGGATATTCAATGAAATAGATTTTCAAGCATTCTTGATGAAAAGACCAGAGCTGAATAGAAAATTGACTATTGGGTTAAGATCCAAATTGTTCTCCAGAATTATGCTGATAGTTTTCCTAATATTGAATTGTTGAGGTTTAGGGGAGCTGGGACCCTGAAATAATGATATAGGTCCTGCCTTGAATGAATCCAACCCAAACCTTCTTTCAGCCAAAGATGAGATTTATTAGAACACCAGTCAGGGTGGACGTGATTTAAAAATCCACCACGTTGGCCAGACTGTTAAGGAATCTGAGCATTGGCCAGGTACTTAAGGAATCTGAGCATTTTCATGAAGACAAGATGTATTTTTTACACAGAAAACTATGGGAACAGAGCAGGGGTCTATATGGAATTTAGGAGTGGCAGTATAGGATGGGGTCAGGTGCAGACAATGAAAGGGTAGTTAATTAGCTGGAAAAGGCAGACTGCCCCAGGCAAATGCCAGGGACCTGTGTCACTTGGGAAAGTCCAGAGGTTTTTTCCTTTTTGGGGGTTCGGATCCCATCCCCATCAGAACCAGCCCTGCATTCTTGGGATAAATCCCACCAGGTCATGGCGCAAGATCTTTGTGATATATTGCTATGATTTACTCAATGGCATGGGAGACAGCCAGGGAAAATGATCAGTCAGGAGACAGAAAGTCTTGTTCAGGGAAGAGCAGAGACGTCAATGTCAATGAATGGAAGAATATGGGGTGGGGGGGCCTGGGAGGAGTAAAGCAGAGGAAAACTGGGAAAGTAGAAGGGGGGCCATGTTATAAAGGGCTTTGAAAGTAAACTAAGGATCTACATGAACAACAGAAAAAACAAGAACTACCACTCAATAGTGCTTTAAATTTATGGAAGACACACTTTTAAGCTTAATCTGCATTATTAAGATTTTTTCCATCAATTTCTGAAGACTAGAGATCAAAAAAGTAGCATTTGCCTATTTCCAAAGGGTAAAAACTCACACTGAAAACTTAACCATCAGCTCACTCTAATAAAACTAATGCTTCGTTGTTGTTGAGTTGTTTCAATCATTCCCTATTTGGGCATTTCTTGGCAAAGATGATGGAGTGGAGTGGTCTGCCATTTCCTTCACCAGCTCCTTTTTTTTTTTTTTTACGTATGAGGCAGAGTTAAGTGACTTGCCCAGGGTCACACAGCTAGCAAGTAGCTAAAGTTGGACTTGAACTTGTGAGAGATGATTGAACTTTAGTTTCCACAGAAATCATATGATATATAATTTACCAAACCTAAGGAGTCATACCTACGGCTAATGGAAGAGATAAACTGATTGTAGTCAAAAGAAGTGAGGGATGTAGCCCAGAGGTTGAGAGCAGACACTCTCTTTTGTTCTCTCTTTTTCTCTTGTAAAAAACTGCCAAGCCAGGTGAAGCTCACTAAGGATGAGGCCCATTAACCCAGACTCTGTCTTAGATAATGGGACTTTTCTTATGGCTATCCTGGGTTGAATCTTCAACTCACATTTTTGTCAGCTCTTATCAATTAAGAAAATTCCTTTCTCATGCTATGAAGATCATAAAATCTGAGTGATGCAGACATCCTGGGATGAGATTAAAAGTATTTATGGCTTTTCATTCCTTTACTAAATAAAGTATAAAGAGAATGAAGACGAAAGTGGGGAGGGAATTAAAATGTGGAAATGAGAGATGTAGTCAGGAGGCAGAGACCCACATGTGGGAGGGGGCCAGTTTAGATGTTTTTGGATAAGCTGTGAACCCTGAAATACCCAGCCAATGGGGAATCAGATAAGAAATAAAAGGCTTTGAAATTGTCTGAAAGGGTGTGACTTTTCCTAGGGGTCAGCCATCTGAAATATCACCCATCTGAAATGTAAAATAAAAATTTTTTTTCCTAAATTCATTTAGGGCCATGTGGAGTTTTTGGTAAGACGATTATTTCTCACACTTTTAGGGGCTCATTCCAGGATTTGAAACATCTCCCAAGAGGGGCAATTGCCACCAAAAGACAGAAAGATACATCCCCACTGATTTCAGTGGTCCTGTGTTTCTGCTACATGCACCCCTCCTTGTAGACTATTCAGGATTGCAGGGCCAAATTAATGAAAGAGGCCTCTGTGAATATAGGAAATAACAGGAGAAGGAAAAGTAGATACCCATGGCAGTCAGGTAACTTCTGTACACAGACCAAAGTAGAAACAGAGGTAAAGGTGCCAGGGACTATCTACAGGGTGTCCCTAAAGTCCAGACACATAGGACATCTCCTTAACATCTCATTAACCATTTCACCCAAGATTCTGTGTTGTTCAGCGACTTCTTTTTCTGGGGTATGCTAAAGGAGAAGGCGTACTCAATGAAAATCACAGATGCAACACACTTGATTGAACACATGAAGAGTGAATGTGACAAAATTGATTGCAATGTGGAGTTACTTTATTGCATCAAATTCATGTGAATCACATGAATCTTGCAAAGAGGAGTTGAACCTTTGCATCACAAATGATGGAAATCATATTGAAGATGTTATTTATTAATATTCCAATTAAATAAAATGTTGCTGAAAATTTCATTCATTTCATTTCTTGAAAATATTCATTTTTGCCTATATGTCCAGACTTTAGGAACACCCCGTAATACTGCTTTGGTGACTGGGGGAATTCTGCTGAGCAAATTAGCAGAATGGAGAAAGAAAGGTTCAAAGGCACCAAGGAAAGTTAGCACTCCTCCGAAATAATCCCTTAAGGGGGATGTGGAAATATCCCACCACGTCAGTGGTGCTGCTGGTACCAGAGGATTTAGAAAGGTCTCTGGGAAGGATTATCCTTTTGAAATCGGCTAGAAGTCAGAGTAAAGTGGCATGTGATGACTCTGAGGTTTTTCTAAATTCTAATTCTAAATTGGCTTATCTCTTAAAAAGTCAACAAGAAAATTAAATTTGTGCCCACTTTGTCTTACCAAGTATCTTGTTTGTCTGTTTGTGAAATGTTTTATGTTTTGTGGCAAGAGATTTCTAAGGAACATCTAAGGTCTGTAACTAGAGAGAGAGAGAACATTGGGAAAGAACTCCCACCTTAGGCTTTCAGTGGGAGATTAAGATTCTTTTCTTTTGGGTCCCAACACTGGCCAAGCTGAGATAGTAGAACAAAGTAAAAAAATAAGTAATGGAATGAGAGAGAGAGAGAGAGAGAGAGAGAGAGAGAGAGAGAGAGAGAGAGAGAGAGAGAGAGAGAGAGAGAGACGGTGAGACTCTTCAGAGGTCGGAGGTGGAGCTAGTAGCTTTTAGAACTGATAAAGAATAGGAACCCAGGCAGCCTACAGTGAAAGGCTGAGAGTTTTGAATTCAGGTTTAATTAGATCTCAGAAGTTAAAGTTTGTACTTTAAAATTACAAAATAAGTGTTCTTCTGTCTGATAATGTGATTACTTTAGGATTTCAGTGGCTTGTTTAAAATGTCACTGAAGCTCTTTGCAGAGGGTGCTGGGAGAAATGTGGCTCTCTTGATTTGTAATTAATTCCCTCACATTTCCAAAAGGCGCAGAAAAGCAGGACAATATTCAAGTATGATTTCTTTAAAATTTATTTGGAATATAAAGGAAAATGGAGACAGTCTGAGTTTGAAGATTAGAAAAGAGAAAATAAATAAAAGCTTGAGTGAAAATAAAGAAAGTAGAAAAGAAAAAGGAATAGTTTGGAGATAGATGGGAGTAGGGCAACAGCAAGCCCATGTTCTCTCAGCTACTCCCTCCTCCATCCTCCTAATTGTTGTTCTGGCCATCTTTGTGGCAGCTTCAGATGATTTGGGCATGTTGAGAGGGTGTGTGAGGAAGTTTAAGTTTGATTTTGTTTTAAGTAGAAGGGGTTGAAAATGAAAATTTGTAACCTGATTTGAAAACCAATAGACAAAGTTATGGAAAGTTAGAAGGAATTATGCCTATCTGGCAGATGGATCTGTGGGAGGTTTTTATTGAATTTAATATAATCTGATTCAAACTGTTTGTAAAACTTTCCCAGGAGAATGTGAATAGGGAATTGAAATGCCTAGAGCAGCTCTTTATCTGAAGTCTCAAAGGGGACCGGACTTCAGCTTTTTATGTCTTTTTAAGGGAATATATGAATTTGTGGATATTTCCTTTTAAAAGGCCAGGAGTATTGGACTTAAATATATGTGCATGTGTAGAGATAGATAGATAGATAATGATAGATAGATAATCAAAATGTATACATATTGTTATTTGGTATTAAAATTGTAAAGTGCTTGGCACAATGCTTGGCATAAAACAAATGCTATCTGAATATTAACTATTTAAGTTAAATATAATAGCTTCATATTTGGTAACCTTATATGGGTTTTCTTAGATATGAAGTTTATGCCAGTGGTGACGAGATGAATAATTTTCTGTATAAAGCAATTTGGAAACATATCCAACTAAAAATTAAGGTCACCAGATTGATAATTAATTGGTTTTGGTTTCAAGTTTAAGTACATGACAATTGTTTGTGTTATATATTTCTAAATTTCTTTTAATGTGTAATTTGGTAAACAATTGTATCATCTGTGTTATTAGAAAAGCAATTTCTCTTATAATCTTAATGTTAGATTAAGAATTGTATTGTCAGAGAAAAAATGATGAATGGGTTGTCGTTCTATTTGACTATGTGTTTTTGAAGTACTGTAATTTAAGAAATCATAAACTTCCAAGTTTTGTCTTTATTTAAAAGGAAGTTTCTGTTAAAATTGTTCTGCTATCACTTGTGAAATTTGTGAGATTGTTAACTAAGCTATTTGGAGTTATTGTTTAAATCAAGTTTTTACAAAAGTTTGTTTGTGAAAGGAAACTGGGTAATTATGCAAAGAAAAGACCTTGTAAAATCTCCTCTTGTAATTTTTGTCAATTATGTGCAAGAGGTTTTGTGACCAGAGAATTTAGGAATTTTATGGCATTTAGGAATTAATAATATCAGGATAAATTGTAAGCTGTTTTTGAGAAAGGGAAATACTTTTATGAAGAAATGTTTTGCAAAATCTTTTGTATGATTTTTAGAAGGCCTACTAAATTTCTATTTGTAAGCTAATTTGTTGTAGTAATTTGATATTGATGACAAATTATGTCCAAACTGTGAATTTCCTGAGTTTCTGGGTGAGACCCTGATAGTTGGAGGATTTATGCTTATACAGAAGTTTCAGAATGGTGAGGTAATTTTAGAGGTTTTATGGGGGCTGAAGATTAGAGACAGGATGAGGAAGATGGATGACAGGATAGGAAACACAAGGTAAGGCAAACAAAGGAAATTTTATGACCCAGGATGGGGGGAGGTGAAGTTTTATGGTATTTCAAGATAAGGGGAGGAGACTTTAACCCTTACCACCCTTCCTCCTCCTCCTTAGGTAAGAAAGTAAATCAGAAGGTACCCCAGTACAAAAACAGCCCCAGGATTTTTCTGTTAACCCCTCTCATTCCAGATCAGATTAAGAAAAGAAAGCTTTACTTTCCCCTACCTGGCAAAAGGAAGGAAGGGAGAAGGGGACGGCAGCTACAGTGAGGGATCCAATGGTAATGACCCTGGGCCCTTGGAGCTAGAAAGCCTGGAAGCATTAGCAAGGTAGCCCGGGATTAGAAACCAGCCCATCTCCAAACTTGGATAAGCCTGCTCTCTTAAAGTTGTAGTCTTAACATGTTAATCATGAGCTGCTGATTCTCCATGTAAAGTGTATCCAACAAAATTGAAGTCACCTGATTGGTAATAGGTTTGTTGCAAGTTTCAAATTGGTAAACTTTCTTTTATGGAGTTCCTAAACAAGGAACTTGGTTGGCTGAGAATTTGCAAGTACATTTAACGATCTCAAGTAATTGGCTTTTGTACAGGGACAAGTTTAAATTTGAGATATGAGCATAATGCAAGTATTTCAAATCTTGCCATTTTCAATCTAAATGGGTAGTCATAGTCACATGAAAGATTAAAATCCCTCACCACAACATTCTTTCTAAATGTTATGGGAATAATTAAAGGGAAAATAAGTTTGTGAAACAAAGGTACAAACAAAATGATGAATCATTATCCCATAGACTAAGGCTGGGATACATTTAAGTTACTGTAATAAAGTGTGTATGTCTGTAGGGAATAAGGTCCTAAAATGATGTAAGAATAATTGGGTATTGACACAACTGACTGAAGGACCTAGCTGTTATTTTATTAATCATTGAAATTAAATTAGAAATATCTTCAGTTTGGGGAAAAGAATTTCAGTGAAATTTTCTTAGAAGGAGGTAACTTGTGGAATACTTTTGCACTGATGGAAAAGTTAACTTCATTTAAAGTTTGTTACTATTATGTTTATATGTAGTTCTATGGTACTCCAAAACCTAGAGAGTTTTATGGGGAGAAGAAAGTTCATAATTTGTGATGTTTGGAAAGTTCTCAGGGGAACTCTCACTTGGTGGGGAGGATTTTGCTGGTTTGATCTGAATTCAGTCCATGACCTAAACATGAGTTAAAGTTAGTGTTTGAACATATGTATACGGTGCAATTCCTTAAGTATCTCATTCTTTCAGATTAAGCATGGTTAGAAAAGGATAAATAAGCTTGAGAAACAGATGCAAATCTGTTAGAGCAATAGTTTATGATCTTAATGAGAAATCTGATTTTATGTTGTTATTTAATCAGGAACCAGAACAAGTGTAGAAATGCATGCAAGCTACTTAAGGCTCACTATAATCTATAAAGATTATAGTCATGTCTGAAATTGATTACTAGAACTTGCTATTCAAGCCCTCATGGGACTGTTAACTGTTATTCTGAGTCTGACTCCAGGTATAATTATCAAGAAATGCTGTTGAGTCACTGATCCATGAAGCCAGCAACAGTGTGAGGTCCATGAACTACATCTATGAACTGCAGAGGATGTTCTCATGGGAAGGCTGGGGAAACGATTATTCTGCATAAGCTGAGGTAGGATTCTTCTGACTCAATTTCCCCACTGTGACCCCGGGCAGCCTGGCTCAAATGCAGTTGGCAGTCTACAGCTTCTGCCTGAAATTCTCATGAAGTCAGGGAAATATGGTTCCCTTACTTTAGTTACAACCCTACTCTTTCATAGCGAATTTCTATAACCAAAAATTTGTAAGCACAATAACAAATCTACTAAATAATAGATTGGTAGCAGAATGTGTGAGGTTATTATAATAAGATGTAAGCATAAGATTTAGCTATTTGGCCTAGGATTTTAGCCCAAACCACAACTAACTTTTTAGCCTTGGTATCTGTTACTAGTATATATTCCTTATATGAATTAGGGTCCTTTAGTTCTTCATAATGGTGTGGGGTAATTAGGTCAAGGGCTTGAGAAAACAAGATATTATTCTGTTACTTAGTTAAAACCATACTTGTCTCAGTTTTGTTACAATTAGTTAATGTTAAAAGAAGAATGGCTTGTGGTTTAACTTGTAAATGCCTTAAAAGAAGCATAGCACGACCAGAAGTTGGAATTGTTTTATGACTTGATACGTACTGTGTTAAAATTGATGACTCGATGTATTTATGTATGTATTGGATCCTGTGATTAATTCTTTAGTGGAATCTCATCCTCCTGGTGGGGGAATGAATAGTCGATTAATACCGTAAAGCATAAAATAACTGGGTTCTAATGTGAATTTCTTGCATGTGGAAAATTGGCCAAGGTTCTAATTTTGATTTTATAAGAATAATAAAGGTAGAAGGGTTGAATCATAATTTAAAATTCTGTCAAGATCAGTTTTGTAGGAGAGTGGACACAAGAAAGGAGATTTCTACAAGAAGGCATTTAGAAGACAGCGTGCTCATGATGGCTGGAACAGCACCCAGACCAGAAAACTGCATCAGATGGTGTTCCCCTCCTCCCCCACCCCACCCCAGACAGCTGTATGAAATGAGATTTCTGAATCTTAGACAATTGATTGTTCATTATTTGTTTTCTTTTGGGTCTCTATCTGTACTTATTAAGTGGACTGCCCTCTTTTATTTGTCAATGCATCAATCAACCTCTCCCCTATCCTGCCCCCCCTCCTATATTTATTAATCTATACTTACTTAAAAGGGAGATGGATGAGGGGAACAATTCATATGAGAAAGAGAGTGAAGAAGCATTAATTAGATCTGAAAATATATGGAAACCAAAACCTTTGGCTACAAAAAGAGAAGGAATTGTAAGAGATGATTGAACTTTTGTTTCCACAGAAATCATGTGATACATAATTTGCCAAACCTATGGTTAATGTAAGAGATAAACTGATTGTAGTAGAAAGCAGCAGGGAATGTAGCCTAGAGGTTGAGAGCAGACACTCTTTGTTCTCTGAGAAGGCCTTTTTCTTATGTAAAAAACTGCCAGGCCAGGTGAAGCTCACTAAGGATGAGGCCTATTAACCCAGACTCTGTCTTAGATAATAGGACTTTCCTTATGGCTATCCTGAGTTGAATCTTCAACTCAAACTTCTGTCAACTCTTATCAGTTGAGAAAATTCCTTTCTCATGCTATGAAGATCATAAAATCTGAGTGATGCCGGCATCCTGGGATGAAATTAAAAGTATTTATGGCTTGTCATTCCTTTACTAAATAAAGTATAAACAGAATGAAGATGAAAGCGGGGAATAGAAATGACAGATGTAATCAGGGCAGAGACCCACATGTGTGGCCAGGGGTGGGGGTGAGGTAGTGGGGAGGGCAGGTTAGGTGTTTTTGGATAGGCTGTGAACCCTGAAATACACAGCCAATGGGGAACAGGGGTGGGAAATTCAAATCAGATAAGAAATAAAAGGCTTTGTAATTGTCTGAAAGGGCATGACTTTTCCTAGGGGTTACCCATCTGAAATGATGTAAAATAAAAACCTTTTTTTCCTAAATTCACTTAGGGCCATGTGGAGTTTTTGGTAAGATGATTATTTCTCACAAACTCAGATCTTCCTAACTTTGGGGTGACAGCTCCATCCACTGTAGCACCTATAAACTGTATCAGTGATGAAAGAGGATTTCATCAATTCAGGTGTATTGACTTCCCTGGATAAATATGATTGGATATGAAGTAATCACGATTAAAATAAATCCTTCACAGTGGTGTGCTTGGCAGAGGTGGAGAGTGATTTGAACACCACAGTTACACACTACAACCCTGCAGATCAAAGCACTAATTATAGGATATTTCAGATCAATAGTCACTACTGGTCTGATGATGGCAAGAACCAAATCCATTGAATAGGTGTGTAAAGTCACTTGCTTGGGTAAGAGCAACCTTATGGATTTGGGGCACAACGATACTGCTCAGTAAGGCAAACAGTTATGCATATTAAAAACATACACAAGAGAAGAAACTTTACATGGCCAATTTACATGGCTACTCTCTAATTAACTTTCCAGTCCCTGTCTCATGATTCCCAAGACCAAAAAGGCTATCTCTTCTTAGGAGAGGATCATTTCTTAATCATTTTGACTGAAATGTAATCGATCAGAAGGAATGGACACAATCCTTCAAATTCTCTTTTCATTTTAGGTGGCTCCCTAAAAGAGCTTCCTCAGTAATTGCCCTTAGGTTAGGGAATGCCTTTAATGGAAACTTTCATCAGTTCAAGCAGATCCCATTAGTCCACATAAAAGGGTCATAGATAAAGAAGAGATCAAAGGAGCCATCTAATTTCAGCTCAGAGCTGGGGCTGGTACCTGTTGCATCTGGATCACTCCCTTGCTCCCACACTCCCTGAGAACCACCTCTTCTTCCTCCTCCTACTCTTCTTCCTCTTTCTTTTTCTCCACTGCTCCTCTCTCCTTCTCCTCCTCCTCCACTCCTCTCCTATCCTCCTGAAGCTCCCCAGCCACTGCCGTGGAGCCTCTCACACCATCATGGTCACTTTGCACATACTACTTAAGGCAAGTTGTCTGTGATGAGATAAGGAGGAAAGAACTGGAAGGCACCAGTTGGGAGGAAATAGAGAGCCAGGATGAGTTGTAATGTTATTTGGCAGGCAATAAGTAGTCATTATGGGACTCCTGTCAATAATCCCATACAACAAGAACTACTTAGACTCATGCAACCTAGAGTTTAGATGCAATTTCTCTTAATGTATTCAGAAGGTAGATCTTTGACTGACACTTGAACAAGTCAGAAAAGCCGGGAGACAGAAATGAGGAGGGAGAGAATTCCTTGCCTTAGGGTGAGGCAGAGAAAATGTTGTGCAGTTGAGAGATGGAGTGCCATGATCAAGGCACAATTAGTAGGCCAGTGTCACTGGATGGCAGTACAGCAAGGAGTGTATGGTGTTAGAAGACTGGCAAGGTAGGTTTCTTCCAGTTTGTAAAAGGCTTTGATTGCCCAAGATAAGAATTTGGATTTGATCCTGGAGGTAATTTATAATCACTGGAGTTGTTTATTGGATAGGGGGTAACATGATGAGATTTGTGTTTTAGGAAGAACTTTTTGACAGTTGCATGGATGATGGACAGGAATGGAGAAAAACTTATGAGAAGGACACCAACCAAAAAGCTGTTGTTATAATCCAAGTGTGAAGTGCTAAAAACCTGCAACTACATTATGGAACTGTCAGAATAGAGAAGGGAACATATATGAGAGATATTACAAGGGTGGAAAATGGATGTCTTGACAACTCATTAGAAAAGGGGAACGAAATGGAGTGAGGTGTTAGAAATCACTCCTAGGTTGAAAGCATGGATAAATGGGAGGACTGTGGTATCTTCTGCAATAATAAGGACTAGGATTGGGTAGGGTGGAGGAATGCTCCTTTGGGCAACACTAATATGTTTTGAATTGATTTCTTCAGCATTGGGTAGCATGTTTGGTAGTTACTGTTTATAAAATTCATTGCAGTAACAAAAGGCACTGTATTAGATTCTTGAGTTAACTCTCTCTCCAAGAATCCTACAACTAAATAGGAAGGCAAAGACAAGTATTCAAATGGTTATGAAATGAGGCAAAATGTGTTAGAGGTAAAGCACAGGGAGGAGGTGACATGGAATCAAGAAGAGGGGTGATTTTATGTGGTAAAAATGGCAGGGCAGATGGCAGCTGGAAAACAGGGACTTGCTTAGGCTCTCCCCAAAATCCTCCCAAACACCTGTAAAAAAATGACTCTAAACAAATTCTAGAGCTAGAGAACCCATGAAAAAACAGAGGGAAACAAGTCTCCAGCCCAAGACAGCCCGGATGGTCACTGGGAAGGGTCTATCACACTGTGCTGGGAGCGGAGCACAGCCCAGCATGGGCCACGCCAGGACCAACCAGACCTAGAGTTGGGTAGAGCAGGCCTTAGGGCCATAAATCACTGAGCTGTAGCAGTTATCAGACTTCTCAACCCGCAAACGCCAAAGACAACTTAGCAGGTCAGTGGGAAAACTGCTGGATCTGGGTGAGAGAAATGCATGGTCTGGCCCCAGCACCATGGGTGGGCAGCGGAAGTGGTGTGGCAGGAGCAGCAGGAAGCTCCAGTGGCTGTTTCAAGAGCTCCAAATGCCTGGCACACATGGTGGAAGGAATCAAGTGGCGGGTTAATAGCAGGACTGTAGGGAGCATTTTGCTGGCTCAGAGGCAGAGGTCTCTTGCTTTGCCCTGCTTGGATCTGGGTTGCGGTCCTGGTTGACAGTTCTTGGGGGAGGAGGAATGCTGGTGTGGCAGAGTTTGTGGTGACTGCAGTAGAAGTAGCTCTGAAAACAGCAGTGCAGTCCCTAAAACTTGGGACAAAGAACTCTCTAATCTACAAGCAATCATACCCTGAAAAAAAGCTCAAGGGTCAAGTAGTTGGCTAGGAATATGACCAGGCAGCATAAAAAGGACTAAGAGTCAGACTATAGAATCTTTTTGGTGACAAAGAAGATCAAAACATATAGCCAGAAGTCAGCAAAGTCAAAGAGCCTATAACAAAAGCCTCCAAGAAAAATATGAATTGGTCTCAGGCCACAGAAGAGCTCAAAAAGGATTTGGAAAAGCAAGTAAGAGAAGTAGAGGAAAACATGGGAAGAGAAATGAGAGTGATGCAAGAAAATCATGAAAAACAGGTCAACAGCTTGCTAAAGAAGACCCCAAAAATACTGAAGAAAATAACACCTTAAAAAATAGACTAACCCAAATGGCAAAAGAGCTCCAAAACGCCAGTGAGAAGAAGAATGCCTTGAAAGGCAGAATTACCCAAATGGTAAAGGAGGTCCAAAAGACCAATGAAGAAAATATCACCTTAAAAATTAGATTGGAGTGAGTGGAAGCTACTGACTTGATGAGAAA
>CM053623.1:203646194-203733841 GCA_028646595.1 Phalanger gymnotis
TTTTTTAGCAATATGTAAGTAGCAGAAAAGGAGAGGAGGGGTGGGAGTAATCTAGGGTTGGGGTTTGGCAAGAGTTGAGTTTTAGAGGGTTGCCTGCAGTTGCTGAGGGTCTAAGTGACTGACTTATGGTGACATCGCAACTATGGATCAGAGGCAGTTCTTGAAACCAAATCTTCCTGGGTGACGGTCTATCTACTATGATACAGTGCATCTTACTCCTACTAATTTACATTTTGAAATTTTGCTTAATACATCCACAGCAGTCCTAATAACTTAAAACACTCAGTATCTCTTATGTATTCTTCTTGTTCATTTACAAATTTTTCTGAATAAATTTTAAACTGCATACACCTCTTTGACCCAGCAATACCATTACTAGGTCTGTAGCTCAAAAATATCAGAAAAAGGACAAGATCTTAAATGTACAAAAATATTTATGGCAGCTTTTTTTTTGTGGTGGCAAAGAACTGGAAATCGAATGCTGGAAATCGAAAACTGGAAATGAGATGCTCATCAATTGGAGAATGGCTAAACAAGTCGTGGTATATGAATGTAATGGAATACTATTGTGCTATAAGAAATGAAGAGCAGGATTCTTTCAGAAAAATGTGGAAAGACTTAGATGAACTGACACAAAATGAAATGAGCAGAACCAGGAGATCACTATACACAGAAATAGCAATATTGTACAATGATCAACTACAAATGACTTAGCTGTTTTCAGCAATCCAGTGATCCAAGACAATTCCAAAGGACTTATGTTTAAAAAAAAAATGCTATTTACCTCCGGAGAAAGATCTGATGGAATCTGAATGAAAATTGAAGCATACTTTTTAAACTTTTTTTTTGGTCTGTGTTTTCTTTCACAACATGGCTAATATAGAAATGTTTTGCCTGACTGCACATGTATAATCTATATCAAAGTGGGAGGGGAGAGAGGAGGGAGGGAGTTTGGAACTCAAAAATTATTTTTAAAAAATGTTTAAAAATTGTTTTACATGTAATAAGAAACAATATGCATTATGAAAAATAAATAACTTTTACATTAAAAGCAGAAAGGGACAGTCTGGCTGACAAGTCCATGTACAATAAAACATCAAGATCTCTTGGTTTTACCCACCCACCTCCAATCCCTTAACTGTTGAAATTCCACCCATTTTTTACAGTCAAACTCAAATGCCAACTCTTCAGTGAAGATTTCCACAAGATCTTCTAATTGCTAGTCTATCTCCCCCCTGACCTAATACAGCCCTTTGAACCTGTCTTGGTCATTTGTGATATTTTTTAAAAATTAATTTGAGCATTGCTTCTATCATATGCTAGGCAACAACTTAGTTTGATGAGAAGATTCTTGTCTTATTTAATATTTGCATTTCTCCTAGCAGCTATTATGGCATGTCCGTATCAAAGAAGGTGCTGTACTCCATGAGCAAAGCAATATTACAGCAATAAAGGAAACATGAGCTGCAGCAAATCTAGAGACATCTCCATTCCAAATGTTCTAATGGACTACTTGGGCCTAGCCTGTGTTAAAGTCTTCTGAACTAGTATTGGACTGATCAGTCACAGCTGATCACTATACTCTGACCCCTACACATTTTGACGCCGTTGGTCCTCTTTGAAAATAAAGAAGAAACAACAGCAGCTAGTACAGTCCTCTGCATGTAGCAGACACTTAAACATTTGCAGAAACAACCATAATTTTTTAGCATACATAAATGCTTTGTAACACAAGGGAGGCTCACATTCATTGATAAAAATTCTATTTCGTATCATTTGCTTTTTAAAAAAAATGCAACAATTTCTGTTTTCAAAACCATCTTACTTGTCTCAGCTTTCTTCCATGTCCTCTTCTCTTCTGCGCATTTTTAACAATGGCCCTCTTTTTGTTTTTTATCTTTACTGCTTACCTTATCACTCCTCTCCCTCTCCTGCCATTAAAAACACAAAGAGGAAAACAAGACCAAAAACAAGTCCTTGCAACAAATAGCATATTCAAGCAAATCAAATCCACACAGTGGCCATGTCCAGAAATTGTATGTCTCTTTCTGCACCTTGAGTTCATCACCCCCTCTTTCAAGAGGTGGGTAAAGTGCTTCATCACAGGACCTCTGAAGACAAAGTAGGTCACTGTATTGATCAGAGTTCTTAAGTCTTTCAAAGTTATTTTTCTTTACAATGTTGCCATCCTTTATAATTCTTCTTGTTCTTCTCAATTCATTCTTTAACAATTTATGCTACCCTGTATTCTCTGAGTAATCTCATAATTTCTTACAGTGCAATAATGTTACATCATATTCATTTATCACAATTGACTTAGCCATTCTTCAACTGTCTAAGATGAAACCTACCACACACTTTTAGATTCTCGTTGCTTCCCTCTCCCTTTTTATTTTCTACTTCAGGATCACAAAGTTTGTTTTACTTGCAGCAATTCCCTTCCCAGTGTTATTTTCCTTACCTGTCTTCCCATTTTATTTCTCAGTTGGGTTGGATGTACTTTTGCACCAAACTCTGTGTATATGTGTATGTGTGCATGCATGCTTGTGGCTTGTGCCCATCTGTTCAACCTTTGTCCATTTCAGGCAAGAATGAGGATCATTTGGTCCTCGTTTTCCCTACACCTTCCTCCATATTTTTCTCACACGTGTCAATTATGAGAATTATCAAGTTCTGTCCCCTCTAACTCCATTCTATACTATCATATTCTTCCTTTTATCCTCTTCTACTTTTTTTAAAGAAATTTTTAAATTTAAATTTTCCTCTTAAAATTCTTAGAGCAGAACCAATCTGTCTTTCTGTTTAACTTGGCAAACATTCAGGTTCTGAAGGTTCACATTTTTTTTTCCTTATTAGAATATTAGCATTATTTCATCATACAGCTCCTTCCATGAGCTAAAATAAAATTACCTTTGTATGTTTCTCTGGACTCTTGTGTTTGTATTTCAGCATTTCTAGTAAAGTCTGGTCTTTTCATCAAGAATGCTTAAAAGTCCTCTTTCCATCAATGATTCATTTTCTCCCCTATAGTATTTATACTTACCTTTGCAGGGTAAGTTATTCTTGGCTCTATCTTTTGCCTTTTGGAATATTATTTTCCAAAATCTCCTCTTATCTGGTAGAAGCCACTGGTCTTTTGTGATCCCAATTCTAGGTCCTTGGTACTCAATTCTTTCTGGATGTTTGCACTATTATTTCTTTGGCACATTTCTGGATTTGAGTGATGACATTCTAGAGACTTTTCTTTTCTTTCAGGAAGTGATTGGTGGATTTTTCCTCCTCTGGCCTGAGCAGTTTTAATTTATGATTTCTTGAAATATAATATCTAGGCCTCTTTTTGTTCTTTTCATACCATGGTCTTTCAGTAAGTCTGAAATTACCTCTTAACCTGTTTTCCAGGTCAATTTTTTTTTTAAAAATCAGCTTACATTTTCTTTTGTTTTTTCAATTCTTTTGATTTTATTTATTTATTCTTGATATCTCGTGGAGTCATTGCTTTCTCTTTGGTCTAGTATAGTGTTAAGGGGATACATTTCTTGGTTAAGATTTGCTATTTTCTCTTCTAAGTATTTACTCTCCTTCTACTTCTATCCTCCAGGGCTTTTCTTTTCTTTTTAAAAATCTTTTTGCCTTTCCCCCAAGATGGTGCCAAAGGTGAAGAAGGAAGCTGTTGTTCCCCCCCCCCCCCAAGACAAAAGCCAAGTCCAAGGCCTTGAAGGCCAAAAGGGTGGTGTTGAAGAGCGTCCATAGTTGTGAAAAGAAGATCCGAACATCTCATGCCTTTGGCAACCCAAGACACTAAGACTTCAAAGCAGGCCAAATACCCTCAGAAAAGTGCCCCTCGGAGAAACAAGCTTGACCACTATCCCATCGTAAGTTCCCCTTGCCCACTGAGTCTGCTATGATGAAGATTTAGGATAACAACACCCTAGTCTTCATTGTGGACATCAAGGCCAACAAGCATCAAATCAAGCAGGCAATGAAGCTGTATGACATCAATGTGGTCAAGGTCAACACACTAATCTGGCCTAATGGAAGAGAAGAAAGCCTATGTCCAACTTGCTGCAGACTATGATGCTTCAGATGATGCCAACAAAATTGAAATCATCTAAACTATGGCCTTTGTTCATGCTTTGTCCTGCTCTTGGAATACCTTGGTTAACTCATCTCTTCCTATCAAAATCTTACTAATTCTTTCAGGCCCAGCTCAAATGCTATCAATCCCTATCAGACTTTCCCTGATCCCCTTAAGCAAATGTGATCTCTCCCATTATTGAACCCCATAAAATGTTATCTCTTTCTTATGGAATCTAATATAGTTTTTTTAAATAGTTGGGTTTTTTTTTTATAGTTAGCAGTGAACTTAATCATCCCTACTAAACAGTAAACTCCCTGAAGACTGGGGTGGACTATGTCATCTTTGTAACTCCCACAATACCTAGTGCAGAGTTTGTATTGTGGGATGGGAGCTTCATATATGTATGAGCTGACTACTAAGGAGTGAGAAAGATTTAAAATAACTTTGGGAAACAAATGAAGTGTTAGTGTAGACCAGTAAGAAAGAGTTATTAGTTTTGGAGTGTGAGGAACTGGATTCAAAACTCTGCCCCTGCTGTTCACTGCCTGTATGACCTTTGGTGAGTCATGATTAATCAATCAATAAGTATTTATTAAGCACCTACTGGATCTCAATTTCTTTATCTGTAAAATTGGACCAGATGGACTCTAAGGTCCCTTCCTTCCAGCTTGAAATCCATGCAGGGTTACCCCTGAAGGTAGTTCAACTAAGATAGTTACAGACTTATTCTCAAAGTTTTAGAACTCTTTTTTGTAAGTTGCCGTTTTGGAGAAATTACATTTAGAGTCAATTTGTGGCTCAAAAGATACCATACAGAGATAGATGGGAATTAAGAGATCATCTCATTCCATGTCATTTCATCTCATTACAAAATTTCATTTTGTAAAAGAGAAAACTAAGGCCCAAAGCAGTGACTTGTCCAAGATCACAGGAGTATTTTTTATAAAACTCCAGTCCTCTGACTCCAAATTCAATGCTCTTTGTACTATTTTTTACTATATCTCATTTCTTGACAGATAAGGAAACTGTCTTAAAAATGAAAGGGCTAGCCTAGACAACCTCTAATGTTGCTTCTATCTTTAGCACCCTATGATTTGAGTTGCACCTCACCTGGGACTCCAAATTGTATTATTCAGCTTGACTTGTCACCAAACAACTTTTGCTTCTTTAGAGAAAATAAAACCTTAGTGGAATCTGTTCTAGGTATGGAGAACCTTTGAAGTAGGAGTGAGCAAAATGAGAATAAGGACTGGCTGGAACACAGGCTGGGTAAGTGGAAATAGGAAGAAATAAAGCTATCACAGTAGCTTGGGGTCAAACATTTTAAAGGTCTTGGATGCCATGAGGGAGAGTTGCATTTTATTTGGTGGGTAATGAGGAGTCAATGAAGATTTGAGACATACCTCAGTTGACAACTCATTCTAGAAAAAAAAAAGATTTCATTTTATTCAAAATGCTAATTAACGACAATATTTTCAAACAAAATTTTCAATGTTTTCAATTCAATTAATATATTCAAAAGAATATAAGCATCTACCTTCCAAATATTTTTTAGATAAAAACTATTCTAGTCTATTTCAACTTTGTTAACAGTTTAGCCATTTTAGTCATGTTTTTATTGTTGTTTAGTCATTTTTCAGTCCAACTCTCCATGACCCCATTTAGGTCTTGGCAAAGATACTGGAGCGGTTTGCCATTTCCTCATCCAGCTCACTTTACATATGAGGAAAATGAGACAAACAAGGTTCGGTGATTTGCCCTGGGTCACACAGCTAGGAAGTGTCCGAGGCCAGACTTGAACCAAGAAGATGACTCTTCCTGACTCCAGGCTCAGTGTTCTATCCACTACAGCACCTGGCTGCCCCTATTCCAAGTACATAAAATTAAAAAGAGAGACAACCTAGGTAATGGACAGAGCTGGCCTCAAAGACAGAAAGACCTAGGTTCAAATTCTACTTTTATCATACTCTGGCTGTGTGACTCTGGGAAAGTCGCAACTTCTAAGTCCCCCAGGAAACTGTCTAAATCTATGAACTGCAGAGACAATAATCTGTACTGGCAGAGGAAGTTCCCTGTCCTACGCCAATAAAATCATTGTTCCCATTCCCAAAAGTTAAAAAACAAAACCAATAAACTTTATAGAAATAAAATCAGTGAAACTAGGATGAGAAGGAAAACTGTCGATAGGGCAAGGAGAAGCCTTTGCATAAAATATCTTTCTAATAGTCTGACATTCAAGGTTAATACAGAGGACATAAATATATAAAAGCATGAACCATTCCCCAATAGATACATAGTCAAAAGATATAAACAATTTTCAAAAAAAGAATTGACAACTACCAATAATCACATGAAATACTGCTCCAAGTTACTAATAAAAATTTGTATTTTTAAAACAACTTTAGAATTTCATCTCACACACTACAAATTGGTCAAAATGACAAAAGACTTAAGTAGTCTACATTGGAAGGGCTACAAAAATGCAAGCATGCTAATATACACTGTTTGCACCATGAATCTGTCCAAACATTGTGAGAAATAATTTGAAATATGGGAGAAAAGGTCATGAAATTATCCCTACTCTTTGATCCAGAAACCTCAATTCAGGTCATATACCCAAGGAAGGCAAAGACAGAAAGGGTGCTATATATACATATATGTGTGTATACATGTATGCATGTGTGTATATATACATATACACACACATATGCATATATACATATACACATATATAAATATATATATATATATCACAAAATATTCATAGAAGCACTTTTTTGTAGTAAGAAAAAGACCAGAAATAAAACAGGTATCCAGTGATTAAGGAATGGCTCAGGAAAAAATGGTGGAATATGAACACAATGGATTAATATGGTATGAGAAAGGTCAAATATAAGAAATTCAGAAGCATGAGAAGACTTGAATTAATCAACAGAGTAAAGTAAGCAGAATCAGGAAAAGTATATGCAAAGTGAATGCAATAACATAAATGAGAAAAACATTAAACAAAGTTGAATATCGGCCCAAAGCAGAGATAAGGAAATGACCATCCCTCCTTTCCTTGGAGACGTAAAGGACTATTGATGCAGAATGCTGCATATATTGCCAGACCTGCTTGCTGCCAGTTTGTCTTGCTTATTTTTCTTTTTTTATGAGAGAAGGCTCACTGGTTAAAGGGGGAAGGGGCATATGTCTGGGAATGATTGTAATATAAAAACAAAGGCATTAATAGAAGTAATTTTAAAAAATCTATTCTGGTTCAATAATAAAAATCAATTATCTTTTTCAATCAACTACCAATTCTTTCCTTTCACTACCATTCTCCCAGTTGCTCAACTCAGGTGCCATCTTAGATCACTCATTCTATCTTGCCCCCCCCCATGTCAAAACGGTTGCTGATGTCAATTCTACCCACATAATGTCATGTATGCATTCGCTCCCTTCTCTCTTGACAGTGCTACCACCCTGGCACAGTTCTTCATCACTACACATTGAGATTACTGAATGGTTCTGGCTGAGTCAAGTCCGTCCCTACCCCAATCTATCTTCACTCAGCTATCAAAGTGGTCATGCCATTCCCCTGCACTCAATAAACCCCAGTGTACCCGTCATGGGCAGGATCAAATATGAAATCCTCTATTTGGCATTCAAAGTCCTTCATAACCTGGATACTTCTCTTTACTTTTCCAGTTTTCTTATACCTTATACTTCTCCTTATAGTCTATGATCCAGTGATGTGACCTCTTTTCTGTTTCTTAAACAAGACAGTGTGTCTCCTTACTACAAACATTTTAACTGGTTGTCCCTCGTATCAGTAACGTTCTCTCTCCTCAGATGTTTCCTGTTTTTCCTGGCTTCTTTCAAGTCCCAGCTAAAATCCTATCTTCTACAGAAAGCCTGCCCTCTTAATTCTAGTGCCTTCCCTCTGTTGACTTTTTTCCAATTTAGCCCCCTCTATGGCTTTTTTTGTATGGTTGTTTACAGGTGGAGACTCAGTTTCTTGAGAGCAAGGACTATGCTCTACCTCTCTTTGTACTCCCAGTGCTTAGCACAGTGCCTGGCACTGAATAGGCACATAATAATTGTTAATTGACTAACGTTCCTTGACTATTAGTTTCATTTTTAACTGACTTAAATGGGACAGAAAATTATAAAAATATAGGGCTCAGACTTTCAAGATACTTGATCTGGGACTTAGAAATGAAATAAATCCACATATGGTGACAAATCAGGTAGTTTTGCATTATCAATATCATATAGTCATTCTTTCTCCCCACTGATCCTGTTAGTTCAAAACAGCTTTGCCTAAACAGGCAGCAGAAACAACAACTTGTTTTTATGATCTTTTCGGGATCTTAAAAATTGAATCAACATCAGTTTGCTCAAGATATATTAAGTGAATCCACATCACAAGGCACAGAAATTTCAGCCCATGAAAACATGTTGTTGCTGTTGTTGTGCAGTCATGACCAATTCTTCATGACCCCATTTGGAGTTTTCTTGGCAAAGACCCTGGAGTGTTCTGCCATTTCCTTCTCCAGCTCATCTTACAGATGAGGAAACTGAGGCAAACAGGATTAAGTGACTTGCCCAGGGTCACATTGTCTGAGGCTGGATTTGAACTCAGGAAGATAAATCTTCCTGACTCTGAGGCTTGGCACTCTACCCACTGCACCACCTAACTGCCCCTATAATATCACATTCCAACTGGGAAATTCCCTTTACCGATGTAGATTGGCAACTCATCTGTAACTTAAGAGCCATAGAGCTGTCTAGAGAGAAGTTAAGTAGCTTATCTCTGGCCACACAGCTGGTATGTGTCACAGATTCGACTGGAACTCAAGTCTTCCTAACACCAAAGCCAGACCTCTAGCCACTGGTACACCAGCGATTCTTAACCTTGCACCATGGATCTTTTTGGCATTTTGGTGACTCTTCTATGGACTCCTCTAAAAAACAATGTTTTCAAGATTTATCTTCCCGAGTTCAAATCCAGCCTCAGACACTTCCTAGCTGTGGGACCCTGGGCAAGTCACTTAATCCTGTTTGCCTGTTTCCTCATCTGTAAAATGAGCCGGAGAAGGAAATGGCAGAACACTCTAGGGTCCTTGCCAAGAAAAATCCAAATGGGGTCATGAAGAATTGGTCATGACTTTACATGTTTTCATGGGCTGAAATTTCTCTGCCCCGTGATGTGGATTGACGTAATACATATGATTACAAAGAAAACCAATTATATTGAAATAGTTATCAAAATACAGAAAAAAACTACAGATACCCAGTAATGGTTTTTACCATTACCACTCAATTTCTTAGCACACAGGAAGCCCTATATATTAGCTATTATAATTAATTGGAACTTTGGGATTAATTCTACAAACACTTCTCTGAATTTAACTGTTTTCCCAACAGAATCTCTATATTATAGCTAACATGGTTTTCTAGCTTAACATCCAATTTCCTGCTTCCCACGTGCCAATCATCCCTTAACTACTCTAATATGGTGTACCTGTATTAAAGAATTGCAGCAGCTCAAAAGAAACATGCCTTGTGCAAATTTACCCCAAATATTCCTATGGACTGTGTGTGCCTGACCTGTGGCAGAGCCTTCTGAGTTCATATTGATCTGATCAGCCACAATTAGGCACCCTGTACCTTGACCTCAACACAGTGATGTCATGTTGGTCCTCTTTGAAAACAAAGGACAACTGCCAGGATCACCTCTCTATGCTTATTAAACTCAGTGTTGCCCCTCCATCAGGCTCTACTCCCTCATTAGGGGCAGTCAGGAGCACAGCAGGACAGAGCACTTGGCATGGAGTCGACTTGCTGGCTGTGTAACCCTGTGCCAATCCCTTAACCTGTCTGCCTCTATTTCTTCATCTATAAAATGGGGTGCTAATAGCAACTATCTTACGGGGTTGTTGTAAAGAATGAGACAATCTTTGTAAAAAGTGCTTAGCTCAGTGCCTGGCGCACAGTAAGTGCGATGTGAATGCTTATTCCTTCCCCTTCCCCTGCCCACTTAACCCCACTAGACTTTTCCATAGCACTTTGGAAAAACTGTCCTCTTTTAAACAAACTCCTCCACCACCCCCAGCCTCTGGTTCTTACTCCTCTCTTCCGGAAACCTAGTTTTCCAAGGCTCTTCCAGGAGGACCCTCCTTGAGTCATGACTCACAACACCTGCAGAATCCTTGTGAGGATCATACAGCGCCCTGCTCAGCTACCACAAACTTCTTGATGGAAATTCATGCAGCTGATGCTGCCCTGTTGGTCCTTATTTATGAATAAACTGACTTTGGCACCTGGCTTACCACTCTATCACGTCTCTGTGAGGATTTCCATTGTCACACTGAACATCTTAACATTTGCTTTAGCCACCAACACAGAAGTCACAGAATCAGAAGGTACCTCAGAGGTCACCTTGTCTAATTTATAGCTTAACAGGAATCCCTGCTGTCCATTACAGGGATGTCTCCCTGAGGACAGCTAGGCGGTGCTAAGAGAGCTGGACTTGGGAGTCAGAAAGACTCAAGTTCAAATCCCACCTCAGAAAATTACTAGCTGTGTGACTCTAGCCTTCTTCATAATCCTCAACAATGTTTTCTGTTTTCTTCTAATACTATCCTTTGTCTTCATGTTAATCAGCAGGCATGGGCAGTTCTCATTTGCAAATGCTTCTCCTCCAATATTTTGTCCTCTCGTTCTTTTTTTGGCTGCTTTTCTATTGGCTTTCAGTATGACATGTGATCCTTCAACCTTTCCCTATTCTTTTAGCATATTAGCCCTGTCTTCCTTTCCTATATAAAGGCACTGACTGGAGCATAATTTTAGTTCATTTCTTCACTACACAACTGTTCACATCCTTTGGCTACCTATGGGAGAATGGCTTTCTTGGATATCATGCATTTATCAGACC
This sequence comes from Phalanger gymnotis, assembly GCA_028646595.1. Lineage (NCBI taxonomy): Eukaryota > Metazoa > Chordata > Mammalia > Diprotodontia > Phalangeridae > Phalanger > Phalanger gymnotis. Next base: position 203,657,195 of record CM053623.1, read on the forward strand.
TTAGCTTGAAAGATCCCCCTCCCCTAACCCCAACTTGTTCTCTTATTTTAGTTGCATTGAATTTCTTCATGCAGTCAATTGATTTTATATAATCAAAATTACATTGCATATATATTTGTGATCTCCTGCATCCCTTACTCATAAAATTTTCTTTCAAAAGACAGATATGAACAGCATTCCTTTCCCTCATTTCTAAATGGTGCAACTGTTTGTAGTTTGCTAGTATAAACTCACTTACTGCTAAACTGCTTTGCAATTTTCCCATCTGGCCTTGTCAAGCAAGGAGTTCTTTCCCCATATAGTTTCTGTTCTGGGGTTTATCAAACACTGTTTTTTTTTTTTTTGGTTACAGTTTTTGCTTGCTTTTGGGCCTTGCTTATCTAACCAGTTCCACCAATAAAACTTGTCTTTTTAATCGGTTCCAGTTTTAATGATTATTGCCTTCTAAGAGACACAGTAATGAAATTAACTCAATTAATGTCATTTTCATTATATTGGCATGGCCCAACCATGAAAAATTAATGTCTCTTCAAATCATTTAGCTCTTCATTTCTGTGAAGATTTTTGTAGCTGTATTTATGCAAGTCCTGAACATATCTTGATAGGTCCTCTCAAACATATTACGCATGTTGTCATTTCCAAAATAGTTGTAGCACATTTTCTATAGCAACAGAAAACTAGAAACAAATATCTGTGCATTTATTGGTAAAGCCTGAAAATACTGTGGCATATATGACTGTAATGGAATACCAGCAAAACATAAGAAATCACAAAGGAGGAATTCAGAGAAATATGAAAAACCTTGTGGGAACTGATGTAGCGAGGGAAGTAAAACCAGAAGAGATGTGCCACGAAAATAATGGAAATGAAAATACTACTAAAATGGAACTAAGCTGATATTAAATAGGATTGATATTGGTCCCAGAGAATAGATGCAGCATATTTCCCTCTTCCAAAAACAGATGAACTAATGAGTAAGGAATACTACCTATGAGTAAAACATGGTTGATGCATCAGTCAGTTCTGCACGTTTTTGTTATGAGAGTTCTATGTGCATGCTGGGGAGGGAGTGTAATGACTTTTGTTGTTCTTCAGTTGTTTTCAGTCCGAGTTTTTGTTTTTGTGACCTCATTTGAGGTTTTCTTGGCAAAGATACTGAAGTAGTTTGCCATTCCCTTCCCCAGTTCATTTCACAGATGAGGAAACTGAGGCAAACATGGTTTAGTGACTTGCCCAGGGTCACACTGCTAGTGTCTGGGGCCACATTTGAACTCACGTCTTCCTGAATCCAGGCCTGGTGTTCCATCCACTGTGTTACCTAGTAGTGTAGTGATGATGACCAAAAAGGGGTATTAATGGAAAAAAAAAATTTAATACATAGAACAGCATTAGTTTAGAAGGGGACACAGTCAAATAGGGTAGTGTTGAAATGCATTAAATTTAATATATGCTTCAATAAAATCCAAGCTGTATGGAATTTTCTTTACATACAGAAATGTCCATGTTAACATTTGTCAAATTCTTAATAATCAAGCAAGCATATGTGTCCCACTCATGAGAGGCATTATTTCTTTTGTTCACATTTATTTACTTAGCCTTAATTATTTCTTAATTTATACATGCTTTTTCCACACATATATGTGATCTTGGCATAGTGAGCTCACCTAAGCATCAGGCCCCTCTCTAATTGTACTAATTGTGTGCTAAATTCTCTTTGCTCTAGGAGTTCTTTAAAATGACAAGTTGTAAAGGTGTCTCAACTTGCAGCATGAGGAATTTCTTTATCCAGGAGTTCCCAGTATCAAAGAAATTATAGGCCTATTCCCTATCCTTTTCTGTGTAAACTCGTTCTTGTGATCTAGGATGATTCATGTTAGAATAGAATGGAAAGGAAGGCAGCAATGAAAGCTTGCACCAAGGTGGTGGCAGAATAATGGAGACATAATTAGGGCTAGAGACCACAGATCTTTGGGACTGAGGCAGCAAAGGGAACTGAAGCAAATTCCTTTGCTTGAGGGGTTAGTGTTCAGTGATTTAGAAAACAGGGAATGTGAAAGGCCTAGGAACCGAAATTATCTTTTATCCTGGTTTTACGTAAAGCCAGAGCAATGGGAAGCAAACATGGTTTAGTTCAGCCAGGTTTAAGAACCAGGGCTGTGTTGATCAGCTATGTCAAGAATACGTTCCACACTCTGGAATTTCTAATCTCTACGATTTTCACTTTGCTTTGCTAATCTTCAACATCTTAGGTAACCTTCATCACCTTTCTCCTCCAATTCTATTCCTGAGTCATTAAGTGCTGTTGCAGAAATCAAGAATTATTGCCAAGCTCACAGCAAATCTTTGCTGAGACCTCACCTGGGGGGGCAATGGGGTCAGAATAGTATTTGGGCGGTAGGGTGAAAGATGGATTGGAGTGAAGAGACGGTTAGTTAGTAGACAGGTTAGGCCTAGATAGATTTGAGAATCGTTAGCATCAGATGATAATTAAATCCATGGGAACTGATAAGAGCAAGCTAAATGGCATGTAGCGGAAGTAAGGGGAAAGCGTTCTTAGTATTAGGACAGAGAAAGGAGTTAGAAAGGAGAGAACGTTTCACACTTATCACTCACAAGGAAATGACTTAAGCTTCTGTTGGCTCCCTAGCCCACTGTGGACCCACCACCACCTCATTTGCCATTTAAAACATTTTTTCATACAAATAAGCAACTTGTTTTTCATTTGTGAGATAAAACTACCTAACCCACCCCCAAAAAATCTGTTTTCTTCCTCCTTCCCCCTGGCTTCAAAGAGATTTTCTTATTCGTTGGCAAAGCTAACCTGACCCTTCCAACCTTGCCCTTGATAGCCTTCCTCCATTCAACACCTCTAATTTCTCAACTGGCTCATTCTCCCTTTACTAACATGCTCAAACTCATCCTTAACCCTCTAGTTCCACCCCTCCCACTCCTCTGATGATATTTTCTCATGTGACCTTCCTCTTCTTTTTCCTCATCATTATCAAATAACACTCACTCAATCCTTTGCACTGGGGCTTTTAACCTCACATTTCTGAAACTTTGTTTGAAGGTAATCAGTGACTTATCCAATGGCCTTCTCCAGAAAACACCCACCTTTTTATATCTAGACTTTTGTTTTAAACTACAAAACTGTACTTTTCTGCAAAACTAGCCTCTCCTGACTTTTCTATTGATTATTCCTGGCTGAAAGCTTTAGTTGTCTTTTACTCTTTTCTCTCTTCTTGATACTTCTGCCAAGTGACTTAAATTAATGTCTATTTCCTAATTTTTCTCTCACTTTTATCTATCTCCCTCTTCCTCTACTCTAATATTAAGGGTATCACTTGCCCTTGCATGGGTCACCAGCCTTATTGCTTGCTCTTTATCAACTCCCATGATTTATGTATCATCTGAATATGCATGCATCACCTAATGCCTCCTTACTCCAACCCATCCTTCACATCACTCCCCATTCAGAAACTTTGTCTCCATTGCTTTTAATTCAACACAAACTTAACTTGCTTTAAAGTAAAGGTCCTCTATAATCCAAATCAAAGCAACCCTTCTAGCTTTCTCACATTCGTCTTTGTCTTAACCTCTCCAACACCTGTGGCTTTGTTCATTCTGCACCTCATGCCTTGAGTGGACATCACACCAGATCTTCCACCTTCACTTGCTGGAAACTTTCCCTGCCATTAGGGCTCAATTCAGATGTTGCTTTTTTCAAATCCTCGGCTGGAAATTACTTCCTTCCTCAAATCACTCCAAATTTTGCTTAGTCCTTTCCTATGTTTGTTCCAGTTCCTTACTGTTATGTCTCCTACCAGAATACATAAGCTCCTTAAGGGGAGCCAGAAACGTTTAATGCTTGCTGAACTTAGTTACATATGGGTTAAGGTAAAAAGGGTCACCCCCTTAGGCTTTTGGAAGGCAGTCTTTTGGCATCATGGTAGAGTGACTTTGTATATTCCTGAAAGGGGCTACCTATTAACAGGACATCACATGAGAACGATGGTTACCGAATGTTTATCTACCAACTTGTTGTCTCATCACCTACCACTTATTATCTCTCCAGTACCTCTTTTCTCAAACATTTAAAAAAATAAGTTACAGCAAGTTTCTGAGCAATTTCAGACATTTTAAGTCAAGATTCTCAAGAAAAGGTAGTTTTGCTGAATTCTGGCTCTACTTGCTTCCTGGGTTATTTTGGAGAAGTCACTTTGCTGTTTCTTAATTTCTAACTGAAGTGAGTTGGACCAGATGACCTTTAAGGTCCCTTCCAAAGCTGTAATTCTGGTTTTGCAATTGACCACTTTCCTAGAAAAGTGCTTCCACTTCAATGATCATATTGAATTTTTCAGTGACATGAGTTGTATTGTCAACTGCAAGACATACGCAAGTATTATGATTTAATGATATACCACCACTTAAAGACTGAAATCTTATTTTAATTATAACGACCAGAAATCTTGGCTGTGGAGAAGAGCTGAAAAAATGCACCTTCCTTCCTTCTTAAAAGATTGGGGGAAGGAGGGTTTTCAGACATTAAATTATCGCATTGTCAGATTAGCTTCTGTTAATCTTTCATATTTTTATCTTTTCTTACAACCAATGGCTCATTGGATAGGGGAGGAAAAGATATTTTAAAATGAAGGTGATCTAAGTAGCATTTGCATTATCTGATTGCTGTACAACATTCAAACGTAAAACCCCTTGTGTACCTAATTTGCAGATGCTGAGCTATTTTTCATTTCAGAGTAACTAGAACCATGGAAAGAAGCATGGTACAGTAGAAAGTATACTGGCTCCCAGTCATTGGACCTGAGTCCAAAGTCTAACCTCTACTGCTAGCCGCATGTGGAACTTTGGACAGGTCAGACCCTAACTGCCTCTTAGAGCTTTCATCTTCAAAATCGTAAGTTTGCACTAAACAATCTCTAAGACGTCACCCTAAATAACTGGATGGAGGTCCCTATAATCACAAGGCCCTCACTGATGTTTTTGAACTAACCTCTGTGCTGATCAATTGCTTCTCATTACTCATAGCTTCCGTTCTAAATTTTTTCTTCTATCTTCCACCCTTACTGAAAATGATTGTGTCAATCTTACTATAAAGACGCCTCTGTTTCCATTAAGACTTCTCAGCATAATTAGCCATTTTCCTTCACTGGTTATGGAAAGAGGTATCCATAAAACTCATTCCGTACCCTTGCTCTCACTTCCTCTGCCTCCTCCAGTACACCCCATTTCTTCTATTTTTCATTTCTTGGCCATCTCTTTCCCATTTGACTAGGAAAATGTTCCTATCTCTGTAATCCCCAAGTAAGCTCTCCTTTTATTCTTACGCTCTTTTATCGAGCTATCCACATCCAGTGCTTCCATGGTCTTCTGTCCTGCCTCTCATCACTCTACTAATACGGGATCTGCATCACCACCAACCTTCTAATTGCCAAATCACAGTCTTTCAGGCCTCATTCTCCCTTAATCTCACTCTTCTTCCTTAGCTTTAAACGTATATACCACATTTTTCTCAATTCTCTTACCTTTTCAGTGCCTCCTCTGCTTATCTTCTTTTTGATCCTTTAATTGGGGGCGTTCTTCAAGGGCTGGTTCTCTCTTGGAAATATCATTCAAATACAGGGATTTGATTGCCACCTTCACTCCTAAAATCTGTATGGCTCATTTTGACTACTCTATTGAACAAGAAACTTATAGCTCCCAAAGCCTACAGTTAACCTCTTCCCAAATGCCTCACTAGCTTAAAAAAGTTACTGCACATGGGCTCTTCCCATCTATGAGGGTATGCGTACGTCGGAGGCAGCTCTGGGTCCAAAATATTTGCGCAGGCTAGTGAAGCTTGGGGCATAGTTCCAAATTGGCTTTCTTCCAGAAGGGTTGCACTATCTCCACCAACTGAACATTGATGGCATACTCCTTGATGTTGCCATCATCCACAAATGCGATTCTTTGCTCATGAACTCTGAAATTCCCTTATCTGACCACTATCTATTGCCATTCCACAGCTCCCTGTGACTTCCAACCCCCAAAACTACGATATTCAAGCCTTCAACCCCTTCCCCCCACTCTCTTCTCAGCTGTCACTTTCACACTAACTACACCCACCTCAACCTCTTGGTGAACGAGTTCAACTCCACATTGCTCTAAGTTCTTCACCCAGGATTGTATTACTGATCTTGCCCTGCCACACAATTGCCTGGCATTCTTACCATCTGCTTACTGCCTTCATTCCTACCCAATGTGCCGTCAAACAAAGCTGAAGAAAATCCTGTGTGCTGACTTGGGTCTACTACAGATTTGTTCCATAACCAAAAGTTGGCCACTACTGCTACAAGTAAATCCTTTTCTATCACATTCACCAACCACAGCAGCTCTTCCAAATTTTTTTTTTTAACCTGCCATGCCTTTTCCTTCCTCGATCTCTCAACTAAGAGCCATGCCTCATTATTTCACTCCACTCACTGAACACAGTAATCTTTACCCCTCCTTACCTCACATCACCCAGATGCCTTCTGCCCCTCTCCCCTTCGCCTACCTCACACGATCCTTCTCTTTACCAAATGATCCCAATTGCATCCTGTCTTCTCCAGTAAACAGCCCTTTTCATCTCATCAATTGTTGTTACCCTCAAAATATCCCTACTAGCTTATTTCCTACTGCCTACCAATATGTTGGTCTCCTCCCATCATCAAAGTCCTCATTTGTTCCGTTCATCCCCACTCCTGTCCTATAGTTGTCTTTCACGGCTAAGCTCCTTGACAACACTTGTGTACAAGCAATGCTAACTCCACACTTCTGACCTTATCATTTGACTCTTAACTGTTCTCCCCAAATTACTAACAATCCCTAATTGCCAAATCTAATTGCCTTTCCTCAATCCGAATCCTGCATAACCACTCTGCAGTCTGATCACCTTCCTCTCCTGGATACTTTTTTTCTCTAGGTTTTGTTTTGTTGACACTTTTCTCCTGGTCCTCTACCTGCCTCTTCTTTGTATGTGTACACACTAGATCTCCATCCAAGTCATGCCTGCCATTGGCACCATCCTGAGCCCTGTTATCCCTCTGTGCTGTGACTCGGTGTTCTTATCCAAGTCCCTCGGATTTATCTGAATGCTGAGGATTCTTCTATCTACTTATCTAGCCCCATCCCTCTGTTACCTTTCAGTCTTGCATCTCCAACTATTAGAATTTTCATACTAGATGTGTTAAAGAAATTCAACATATCTACAACCTAACGCATTACCTTCCAACTCACATACTCCAAAACCTATTACAGTCAACAGCACCATCATCCTTCTAGTCACCCAGGCTTATAACCTAGAGATCATCCTTGACTCCTCTCTCACCTCCTACATACAATCTATTTCAAAGGCTTGCTGATTTTGCCTTTTGAAATCTCTTACCCTTATCAAATTCTCTCCTCACACCACCACCACCACCCTGGCGTAGGTCTCGATCACCTAACACTTTTTCCCATTCCAGTCCATCATATGCTAAGTTTTCAACTTAATCTTCCTGTAACATACCCGAGTCTCTCTCATACACACACACACACACACACACACACACAAATCTCCACTCCTTTTCTCTCCCTCCCTGCTCCCATTCCATCGACTCCAGTGCCTCCCTATCACTTCAGCCAAATATAAAAACTTACTTGGCTATCCAAGACCTTTACTAGGTCCACTACCACCATTTCAGTCTTCTTTCACCTTGCTCACCTCCACATATTCTGCAATCTAGTGATACTAGCCTCTGTTCTTCCTTGCACTAGACATGATCTACCCTGATTAGGTATTTTCACTGGCTATTCCCCATGCCTCCCTCATCTGTCTTCCTTCCCACTATGATTAACTTTATTACTTTGTCTAGTTCTATAAATTAATCAACGTTAAGTCTAGCTGATACAATAAATTTTCAAAACCATTTAGGCAATACTGTTGTTCATTAGAATATCACAAGCCGACCATGAACTCTCCAGTTGGCTTTTTGTTACTTTTTAAATTGTATTTATAATCCATGTCTTGGTAGCCGGATAACTTGGTATCTTTATTATGTTTTAAATTTCCTATTTATATTTTTCCTGTTTCTTCCTGCTAACTGAACGGGGGGGGGGGCATTATTTTATATTGTCAAATTTTTCAATAACCTTTTGATCCACTTTCTCTTAAGTGCAAAAAATTCATTTTTCTCTTTACCTGTGCTTATTCTTTTTGACTTCTTGCTACACTTTTAGAATTACATTAAATTAACAAGTTATCTTTTTTGGCTCATATGATCTTACTGAAGGCCTCTAGGATTTTAGCAAATGCTGAAGAACTCACTGCAGATGCTAACTTAACCTCTCTAATCTTTTAGATAAAGAGTTTACTACATTATGGAAACGTTCTTTCATTCAGGAGTGTTACATTGTTTCAAAATTTTTACCATGTCTATTGGTGTCTTGACTTTTTTCCCTTATGTTTATCATTTTCCTAACATTAAAACATTCCTGGAGAAAACCAATCTGATAAGTTTACTTTTAATAGATTCTGCTTACTTGGCATGTCTGAAACCAAAGATCTTTGTCCTAACCCTGATCCTCTTTCTTACTTCAATTGTCTGTGGCACCACTCACTATTCACCATTTTTTAAAATCTTCCCTTTGATCCTGCATATATACTCAAATATCAAATCCTGTCCATCCTTCATCTCCCTCAAATCTTTCCGGTCTAATCCCACCACTTAAAGGCATCGTTGCAATTGCCTAACAAGTTTACCTCCACTTCTCTTTCTTTTAAATCAACTTTTTAACCACTTCCAAAACAAAAAACCCACATTATTTCATCAGTCTACACAATTATTATTTGTAATTATATGTGTGTGTGTATACACATACGTATTTGCTGATCATTCATTAGACTAAGTTCCAGTGTCCTGCTCAGCACTTAATACATGATCAACTGAAGTAGACTATGTAAAGCACATACTGAAAACTTGTGATCCCATTTCTGAGGGAGGCTGAGGCTGACAGATCTCTCAAAATCTCAAGAGTTCTATATTGAAGGAAAATATACCTATCAGCGATCCACTTGAAGTTCACCATCAGTATCGTGAGCTTACTGTCTCCTAGGGAGTAGCAAACTGGCCCTGGTCAAAAACAGAACAGATCAAAGCTCCCAAGAAAATAATTACTAGGATCAGGCCTGTGAGTATCCTTTTTACTTCTAGTCTGGGTAAGATGGGGAGACCCAGGCTTAACGGGCTTATGATTTGGCAGTCCATGGGCTATAAAGTGAAGATATCTATTTAGATGCTCCAGGAAGAGATTCAAGTCTAAAGATGTCATGTAAAATCCATTTCTTGCCACGTGAGCTTAATTTATGGCTTTATTTTTATGGGAGAATAAAGATTTTGTTGAATGTCCCCTTGACCAAAAATGCCTGTTTTAAAAATTAACTCCAATTAAAAACGATCATAAATTAGCTTATCCGTACAATATTGTGATGTTAGAAAAGAATTATGGTATAAGTGGTCACAATTGTTTAACGGAATGTCTCAACATCAAATAATGTTTCAAATATTTACTATTTTCTCTCAACACTAACCATAACATAGATAAAATCACCTTTTGAGAAGCACCTTTGCAGCCTGACAGGAATTAATGCAACAAGATGCAGAAGCATTTTTGCTTACATTAATAAAGAGCTAACCACTATAATTTTTAGACAGATGCTGTAGACTCTGTTGTAAAAAAATTAAAAAAAAAAACTTCCACTAACGTTTTAGTAAGAAAGATCCCTTTTTGAAAAATAAGGTATAAATACCTGAATGAATTTAAGCTCATTCAAGGAGGCTTAGCCACAGTGAGAGAAAAAAAATCCAACTATAAAAACAAGCATTAATGCTCTTATGTACAAAGTAGGCAGTTATGTACCAAGTATCAGAAGTACAGGGAAAAACGCAATGTGGCAAAAAATTTAAATGCTTATTTCTTAAAATAATTTCAAAACCATTTCCAGTGTTTAAAGTCAATTTCATTTTTTAAAAGTTTTATTTATTTTGGAATTTAGGTTTTGAAGAAATGCTTTTGTAATAATAGCTTAAACAATAATTCCCTGGCCCCACTACCTAGGGCAGAAGCTATCAGAGTAAAATCAGAAAAATAGCACCACTGCTCCCCTTTCTTTAAAGTTTAAAAACTCCAAATTTCCTCAAATAACATAAGTTGAATTACTCCTGAAAACAAGCACTACATTGAATTACAGTAATAGAGGAGAGAAAGGGATCTTAAACCATTGAGTCTACAACCCTCTCATTTTACAGGCAAGGAAAGGGAGGCCCAGAGAAAGGCCTCCTTCTAATACCTTAAATTACCTTTTCCAAACTTGGAAAATTGGCCAAGGTTGCACAAGCAGTAAGAGGCAAAGCTGTATTTTCACCCAGAGCTTCTTGTATTCCCAAATCCATTGTTTTCCCCTCACTATACTACACTGCCTCCTAACAAGCTAAAAAGAATAATCATTTGAAATAAGGCACAACAAAACTTTAATGAGAACCCAATTAGAATTGTCAATCTTCTTTTCCTATACATATACAACCTTAAATAAAACAAACTATGAGGGATTGATTTTTTAAAAAGACTACTTCTACACAAAGTTTCTGTACAAATTCAGTCCAGCATCCTACCCACAGATAAGTGACTTTCAAAATGATTGTCTTCAAAGAAAACATTCAACCATATTTACTAAAAAACCATGTAATAAATATCTAGTATTTTCAAAATAAAGACTGAAAAATTAAAGGTTATCTGGCTAACCTAGAGCTTTTGCCACTTTAACAATTTGATGCTATTTTCAAAAATTTCAAGAAACGCTGGTAAAGTGGTTCTGCAATCCACTTAAGTCCATACATTTCAGTATCATCTTCAAATTTTCTTCCATCTATGCAATATACACTTAAAGTAGCAAGAAATCTTGCTGATTCCTTTCTGTAACTTATAATAAACCAGCTAATGGTCCATCAGGTAATATCTGTTGCAATGTATAACCACTGAATTTCTCACTTGAACAAAAAAAACTCAACCGTGCACTTGTTGATTTGGATTGTTATGCAATCAGTTATCTGGACTCCGGTTATATTGGTGAGTCCAATATAAAAACAGAGTAACAACAGTTGACATTACATAATACTCTAAAGCTAGCAAACTACATAAATGTAACCCTATTTTAAATATCCTCTCATAACTTTGAAATAGTTCCTCTATCTTTAAGAGGAAATAATCTTGGGAAGTGATAATTAAACTGCACTGAAAGTACAACAATTAGCTGTCATGAATAAAAAGGCTGTTATGGATAAGTTGTCTTGCCTCCAAGAGAATGCGTAAGGAAGTAAGAGTTAATCTCTGGAGAAACGGTTCGTGAGAACCCAAACTGTGAACAAGCTTACCTATCTTTATTCCTAATGAAGACTTAAGTCAGAAGTGATCCTGGCTGTGCTCTTACTCATAGTCAATATATTTGTTGGTATTAATGTGTTATACAGCCAGCAACAATAGTGTTTGCCAGCATCTATGAGATCGGGCTTTGAGACTGAGGGGGACAAATAGTCTATGACAAATTTCCTCAGTATTTCTGGAGTGGGAGCTTGAGCTAATTTATTAAGAGATTTTTCATTATTTAGTAATTTATTAAGTAACTGTAAAACGAACTCCTTAACTGGCTTTGAACCTGGGCAAGGAATAAAGTAATGAGTCAATAGCAGACTGAGTGAATGGGAGGAGTAAAGAAATTGCTAAGGAACCAAAAAACAGCATACTATTCCTGGACACTCTGCCAAAAGCCTGGCACGTGGCTATTTGTTCTGGAGATTATTTTTGATCCTCTGGTCTAATACACCTTTACAAAAATTCATACAAAGGATCAATTAAAAATAAATCCGGGTTATTAGGGGTTCAGCCTTACAAGCCTAATTCCAGTTTTTGTTGCAAACTGACACAGGAAAAAAAAATCCATAATTTGAATCTCTTAAATATTTTCGCAGACATCATCTCTTAACAGTGCATTGTATTTACTCAAAGCAGAAAATTGAGTTTATAATTCTCCCCCCAAAATTAATTGCATCAAAAAGTTATTGGGAGCCATGGATGGTAAAAAATATTAGTTTTCAAATTCAGTATTATACTAATTTTAAAATAGAAAAAATTAAGTGATTCAGTAGCACTAATTACATTATACCTATTATTTAAAGTAATTTCCGCTACCTTAAAAAAATAAGGTATATAGAAAGACAGTTAGTGCTTAAAGATCGGGACTCCCATATTGCTACTTAAGGTGTCTTTAATGCCAACAAACAGTAGCTTAAAACTTCCATGAATGTTAACTATCAGTCTTATCCAGTAACCACAGCTAGGCTAGTCACAGTGAACATGTAACTAACAGTATTTTGCATTGTTCACTAATGCTATTATTGCAAAAATTCAAGCAAATAAAATTTGTTCAATTAATGTTACATAGTGTTCCATGGGTTTTTCATATTTCTTTCTTTCTGCATATTATCTATCTTTTTAGGTGACTCTTGAGAAATAAAGGAAGATAACAGATTTTGAGAGCTAGGAGGAATCTTATTCGTCAATTTGGTTACTCCTCTTACATTACAGATGAGGAAACAGCAATATGAAATGAGTTGCCCCCAGACAGCTTTAGTCTGGGGGCATCATAGACTAAAACCTAAGCATCCCGATTCCTAGTCCAGTGAACCCTCTACTCTTATCAAATAGCCTTCTAATACTAGCATCCTATACTTCCAATACTAGCAGTCCTAGTATGAAATAATCTTATTTCTCACAACAGCATATAATTTTACTTCTTAAGCTTTACTATGCAATGCCGGTAGTGTATGATTTATGACTTTACAAAATAATGTTACAAGAAAAACTAAAAAGGACAGACTGCAAAGTATTTATCAAAACTGTATTTTATTTTTTCAATACAAGATAAATACCATGCTCGTTACTACTGCAGTTTAAGGCCAACAAAGGCCATATAGCAAACTGCTGAACAGTCACCTAAATGCAAAAGAAAGAAAAGTAAAGATGGAAAGTGGACATTAACACAAAATTCCAACTACAAACACTTGTTAAAAAATGGAATGAGATTTCAAAGAAGCTAACCTTAAAAATCTAGTTTCGCCTGGACACGACGTTAAAACGATGTCCATTTGATCAAATACCACCTTACCTTTGCACAGATATCTTATGAAGTCACCATATATTGAACAGCTAAAGATGTATGACTTTCTTTGGCCTGCTGGTATTAACTTATTATTTACAAACTCTTATTCAAATAGACACTGGTTACACAGGGTACAATTTTTTGTTAGGGGCTAACACAAATCACACAAAAATTTGATATGGTTGCACAGTACCACAAACATTTGGCTATACAACCTGGGCCAAGGTGACAATATAATGATAAACAGGTAACTTTTAAGGCTAGCCATCAACGTTAGATGTATCCTTTAAAATGATTATTTACTGCAAAAGATCCTCTCTTTATTTACCACCTGAGTACTATAGGTTTTTTCCTTGAAACACACCAACAAGCAAAATGAATTTACCATTATATTTTCAAACCATGTAACATGGAACGCCAAGGAGTACTATGCATATTATGCAGCAACAGTGTGACAATAAGAACCAGTGTTCAAAGACATCCTTTACACTAACTGCAGGCACCTACCTAGTTATAAAATACTTAACAGTAAAACATTAATTCAAAACGAAGTTATATGATATATCCATGTGGAAAACTTGGTCATATTTTAATACATTAAATTGCCTTTTTGGAACTTTTGTGACTTCATTCAAATTGGTTCTACCTGAAGTCAGCTTTTTGAAGATTTCCATTCACAAATGCCCAGTGGAGTACGAAGTCCTCTAGTACTATCAGATCAACAGACGTTTATGTCTGTATCTATACCAAGTGTATTATTTCCCACATAGAAAAAATAAGCAGTTCCGATTGTTGCACATTGAAATAGCAAACATCAACCACCCAAAGTTCTAAATAAGAAACAATGGTTAAGATAAACACTAAATCAATCCAAGTAGGATAAGTATAACACAATTACCTGAATATTTTGAATATTCATAAAAATCCACGTAGCTTCTTCCCAATGCTAGGAAAGACAAGTATAAGAATTTCCTCCCAGAAGCCTAGACAAAGTTTTTTCTTCATATTTTCTACCTCTTTAAGATATTCTGAACTTTTAACAATGAAAATTTCAATTGGTCTATGTCAGATATTTTATATCAGAAACATTAATGCTACACTTAAGGCCACATCTCAATTTACTCTATTCTTTTGTATAATGTTCATTGTATAAGAAACTAGTCTAAGGCTTCCAAGAGTCAATTTGTATAAAAAAAATTTTAAAGGCATTATTTTTGAAAAAGTGACAAGGAAATACATTAATTATTGTAGGAATAGGAAATCAGAAATTCTTTCTGAAAGTCACTACATATACTTTTACCATAAATGGCAAATATATACAACGTATGTCTGTAGTTATCCACATACAACTGGGAAAAACATTTACAGAGGATATAGGGATGCAACTAGTCATTATAACCAATTTTTAAAATACAGTCTTCTGAAAACTGTGAGAACATCAACAACGTATTCTCAAAAATGAAATCACAACACAAATGTCCTCTTTAAATAACTTAATCTGAAGCTTAAACAGAAAAAAAGACTTATCTTACAAAGTACAGAAAATGTAATGATCATTCAGGTATGACAGCCAAAATGTTGGGAGTATTATCAACAGAAAGGCCTATCAGCAGCATCTCTCCTTGTAAAATGATGTGTATTTTTAGGTTATTGGCACATTGAAATACATGGGGGAGAGAGGGGAGAAGCTTTCCCCTTTGAACACCCCTTCATGACAAAAGATTGTGCAGCTTTCTATTAAAGCCTCCATGTTTATTCAGAAATTAGTGACCTTTATAATGGCAAGTAAAGAAACATTCTCCACAGGAGACTAAAAATTATAATCTTAGCTATTTCACATACCTTTTTTTGAATGGTTCTCGGAATTTGAATTAATTAAGAACCACCTTTGTAAAGGGACACAGAATGAAACACAAGTATAAATCAATGTTACCCTTTGACACATATTTTACCTAACCAAATTCCACAAGCCAATAAGCATTTGCAATTTGATATTGTAAAAAACAAAACAAAACAAAAAACAAAACCTGAAACTCATATTATACACTTAAGCAAATAATGCTCAAATAGCAAATAAGGTACCATCCAGGTGCTACAACAGTAATGGAACTGGCAAATAGCATTCTGTTTAAGAATAACGAGCACTATTATTTTCAAATTAAACTAAAGCTTGAAACCACATTCTTTACAATTATGAATCAAGAAACAATGAAAGGCTCTGGAATATTTTTCTTTTTGGTGTCTACAAAAGGGCTGACCTCTTTGGATTCTTTTCATATGCAAAAACAAGAAAACAGTTTTCAATAACATTAGAGTTGATGAAATAATTTGCCTAGCTCATAAACAGAACTGAGAGGGAGATGGAAGGAACATTGAAGAGAACACTCATTCTATACATTCATGATAAACTAGGTAGTAAATGAGGGTCAACTGACACAGTTCGACTGTAAACCAAATTGGACTTCTTTCCAGCAACAATTACTTAAGATAATGAATTAGCATTTTGAAACAACATTTGGTACACTCTGCCCACAGCACAAAAGCCATATTAAGAGAAAGTGGGGGTGAAAACTGATTAGCAAAGATCTCTTGCCAAATATGTAATAAAGACTATAATATGTATAAGTTTCCAATGTAAATACTTGTAAAATGTTTTGATCTTTATGATTCCATTCTAACATTAAGACAAAATTCTATTCTTATGGACACTTTAACTTACCTGTGAGTTGTCCTTTTAATATTAACCACTCCCTTGCAATAGGTATATATTCAATATTAATTCCATTACGTATTTTGAATGATATTTTAACAAAGATAAGAAACAACATCAAAACTATTTGAAACCCCTACGTACAAACTAGGAAAATAAAAATCACATAACCTTAATATATCTTCCAAGTTACATTTTTTTTAAAAAGGAAGCATCACTTTTAAACAAAATCAAAGAAACATATAAAAATTACTTCTGATAGCAAAGTTTTGACAAACATCAATGATCCCATGCATGAACATTCCAGTCACAAAAAAATTTTTTAAATAAAAATGGGAACAAGTATGTGGACAATTCCCAAAACAAAAGGCGATTTGGGAGGAAATGATCTGATGTTAAAGGATCAAAGCCAGTGGTTTGCAGCTGCACATCACACAAGTTCTCAGTAAAAACTAACTTGAATCTGTGTCATTGGAGAGAGTCCCACTTTTAAATTAAGCCCCTGAGGACTTAAAACTTATGCTAAAAACAAAAGCCAATATTCTTAGGCAGTTTTAAGGACAAGACACAATTCTGGATGAATCATTACAGTGATTTATACTGTATTCAAATGAATGACTTCCATAAACAAAAGTCTAATTAAGGTGACATTCTGCTGATGCAGAACAAAGGTCATTTTTTTTTTTTTGCCATTTTTCCAAATCTGATAGGTCATGAGAGCCAGTTGCTTTGTAAACACACCTTTGTTAAGTCATATAAAACAATTTAGGGTAGGCTTGCGAAAATCTCAGATGATTAATTTTGTAGCATGAACCAGCAGGCTGCATGAATGTAAAAGATGTATGTATATATTCCCTAATAACGGGAGGGAGGATGTACATATTAAAAGGAATGTGAGAATAAAACTTAGTATCTTAAGAAAGCATATTATGGTCATGAAAAAATCCACATTATTTGAAAAATCAAAACTAAGGCTCTCTTTACTCACATTTATCTGGTGCACAGCTGTATATATACTCTCTATGGCTTCAAAATACACCAAAAGCACCTTTTCAGATATAAATCTGCAAACAATGGCAGCACCTCAATTGCCAAGATGTTTCTTCAATGATAATAGTTTACAATTAAATGTTCCTCTATACATTCATGTTATAATTAAGTTGCATACCATGGCAGATGATACAGGTTTTGCTAAGATGTTGAACCCATAGATTTTTGACCCCTAACATTGACTGGATTACTTGGATCACAATGTTAGTCAAACTGCAGTTTTTACAATTTCACATACCATTTAGTAAATTCACAAGCCATCTAAGTAAAAATAGCTAGAAAAGCAGAATATAGAAATATTAAATACTCCATGTAATCATCTATTCTAATATCAAAATCAAGTGCAAGAGACACTTAATTAGTATGTTTAATCCACTGAACGCAAGATTAGGTTGATGCATATCCAAAAACTATTGCGATGCTTTTTTTTTTTAAAGGACAGTATAAATGTTGTCATAGTAACATTATCTTCAAATATTGCTGAACACAAGACTTTCCCTGAGGTGTAAACATCAAATAACTTGAACAGCTTTACACATCAGCCCCATTAAACAGTTTATTACAACACTACATCTATTGTAATCAAAGTGGTGCTGTTTACAGACATTACCATATGAACATTTTAACAAGAACAAACTACTATAAAAACAAGCATTTACTTGACTTTTTTCCAATTGCTTGCACATTATAATGGCCAAATGTATATAACCAGTAATAAAGTTGCAAAAGCTATAACTTTTAAATCACACAGGTTTCCTTCAAATAAAACAGTTAAGCAACATAAAAAGTAAAAGTAGAGCTACTGGTTACCATTTATGCAGATTTGCTTTATTCAGATCTATTCCTGTTCATTTTATCCATGAATCCTTACAGGTTCAGTTCAATCACAAGAAGCAAACTGCTGGACAAGCGTCATTTTCCCCCATGAAGAATGTTTCTTGTCTTGCAAGGTGTTCCTCTTCCTTCAGCTGTAATGTGTCAAAATTTGTGATGTAGATTTTGCTATTCCCCATAATACACAGAAAAAATGTTGGCTTAACTATACAGACACAAGTCGTGCATCTACTTCACCATCATGTAATCTAACACAAAATAAGCATTATGGAAACAGTAGCTGTTTGTCCACTGGCAGAGAAACTCAAATCAACAGATCATCTAACCACCTGCATTTTTCTCCCACAACACATTCTTTCTCCCCCCCACCTCCAATGAAATTTTAGTGGCTTAAAAAACCATATATGCACCAATAACAAAGCAGCTACTGTCTCACTGTGATGATTTAAACATTTAGACCTTTTCCTGAAGGTATACTACAAAAGTAAGTGAATGTGTGCTTGGATGATTTGACTATATATTTTCATCCACCTACATACCAATTCTAAATTAATTCATAACAAATTAAAAAGCTGAACTGAAAATAAAATTATTCTTTACATATTAATTATATTTAATAACATACAGGAAGAATATCTATAATCGTTATAAATCATATGCTGCTCCACATTACAAAAAGTATAAATAGAGATCAATATGGGCAATATAACTAAATATGATGACATCTAAGTACAAATTTTTAGACATAATACAAATGGAAAACATTTACTTAAATTTCCACCCCATTCCACCCAGACAATTTTCTAAACCAGCATTACTGGCTAAGAATGAAACAAAATTTAATTTTTTAATAATCTACAATGTTCACTTTAAATAATTGACTTTAAAATCTCACAAGTAAATGGCATAATTTGATGAATTTAGAAGTCAATAATAATCTATTACATAAATTTTCATATTTCAGGTAGTCACAGTTTAAACATTCAACAATTTCATAAGTATTAAAAGCAATTTTTTCCAGTGACAACATAAATTTGTAGTTTTAACACCAGATAATTCCATAAAAGACCATTCAAAATTTTTTGTAAGGACTCCTTCAATAATGAAGGGTGCTGAAGCAATCATAGGAATTATATATTTAACGCTAAAAAAGTAGTCTTTGTTTTAAAATACTTTGCTGTGTGGATCTCCTTAAGTCAAAATTTAAATTTACTACTATTAATATACAAAATGGATCAAGAATTCCTGTCAATTACTTAGAAGTTTCCTAAATGGATTTTAATTACTTTTTGTCTTCCCAACTAATTTGGAAGATCTTAAAGTTAAGGACTGTTTTCTCATCTTTGGCTCCCCAATGCATTCCATACAGCTAGCACTGAATAAAACGTTTGATGATAATGATGATGATGATGATGATGAGTCTGATTATAGAAGCATGTGTGTTTGTGTGTAGAGGGGTTGGAACTTGATAATTAGTCTGTATTTTCTTCTCTAAAACACAGTTACCAAGTCCTCAGAGCTATTTTTGTAGACTTTATATTCACTCTGCAAAAAGTTACTAAAGATTTCTAGTGTTTTATTTTATTGCATTTCTAATTATGGAACTTTTGAGAGAACTATAAATTGTCAATTATGAATTAAGTCCAAAATTGTAGTTTGAAGTTTATTTCACATTTTTTCATCCTTCACATTGCATATTTTTGGTTAGGACAAGTATTAAATTAATGCAATGCAAAGTATAAAGGTAAAGCAAATGTTTAGATCTGACATGTCAAATAACAAAAATCAATTGGGGGGGATGGGAAAATAACATGTATTTAGTACCCCTCCACACACACATTTTACCACATACACTGATTGGCATTTTATATTGTTTGGTATTTAAACATGATATTATTTCCTGACTTTTCTAGGAAGGCCTTTAAATGCATAGTACAAATTTCTATATATAAAACAAGGTGGATTCATCATCTTGTAAAAAAAAAAAAATTAAACCCAACCTGAACCCTTTAAAAAAAATCATACAGAACATAAAAATTAGAACATTCCAGTATTTTTTAATCCTTGTTTCTAAACACTTCACACATTTATTAGTCACTTAGAAATACAAATTTCACAGTTATCTCAGAAAAAAGCGAATTTAAAAGTAAATTACAAATGTTTCCATTAACCCATTCAACAACTTTTCAGAAATACTTAAGTAGACATCTACATGAACAAAGAATTAGAAAAGAGCACAGAAATTCCAAATATTTTCTACGTTTCTGCTTGAAGGAAGGTCATTCTGTCTTATCAGTAATGACTATGCCATGCATGATAACTGTGTCATTGACCTTCTACAAAAGCTAGGATTATGACAGCAGTTATAATACAAAAGCTATGGGAAAAATTTGGAATTCATCTATCAATAAGTTTGTAAATGGAAATGATTAAGTGTATTAAAGTCCATACACAAAGAAACAAGATTCATTAACATTTTTTGATAATGCAAAATCATAACAATTCAACAATTTCATTTTTAAAATTACGAATTTCTGTTTAAAAAAAATCTCAACAAATCCATCAGGTATCTTTAAACTAAGAAGGCAATTTCATGTGGCTAATAAGATTTTGGTAATGCAAAAAGAAAAGCACTATAATGGTGGACTTTGTTCAACTCAGTGGACCCAAAACTCTTTCTTTATGACTGAACCTTTCCTTTCCCCTCTAGCTTAAAAGTGTCCTGGAGTAGGAGAGAAGAACGAGGGGCACTAAACAATGGGTACCTATATTTTGTTATTAACACCCTAAATAAAAAAGGACTGTAGGTCTAAATTCCTACACATTGATGTACTTACATAATACAAACAATTCTCTGTTTATTGTAGATGTTTACAAAAAAAATCCCATTATTAAAACAATTTTAAGATTTTTCCCTTTTGGCCCTTGAATAGTACTTACCTCTCCTTTAAACTAATGTCTTTTTTAGAAGGTACAGGATGGTATTCTAAATTGCCTCACAGTGGCAGCAGATTAATTATTTGGCATTCTAACCATATTCAAAGTCAGTTCTAACACCCAAATAAGGCTCATAGCATGTAATCTCCCCCCACTCAATTGGCTAAGAATTACTATGTAAATTTAAAATGTGCTACCCTTAAGGCAAGCTTTGAGATTATGATAACATAAACTTTTGTATTAACTAATCATTCAACATTAATCTGAAACATTCATTTAAACAAATCTACACTCTAGTTTACAAACTAAACAGTGAAAGTAAGTTTCACATTGAAATGAAGGTGAGGAGATGCAGCAACCCACAGTCACTGATAAATAGTATAAAAACGGGAAACTCAATGAGTTTTTAAATAAAACTATACTTATTCTCAAACCACCATAAGCAAAATATTTACAACACATTCATGCAAATCACCATTTTACAAATAATGTACCAAGACATCTAAAAGTCCTTAAATTTAAGAGAATATTACAAATAGACATACTTTTTAACCATTACTGGTCAGAACTTTTATTATATCTGGGGAACAAAAAGCATATGCAATAAAAGGTAAAACATTTGAAGGACAAAAGAAACACAGGGCTAGATTATCCAGTTTTTAATATGCTTTTAAAAGTTGAAAAACTTATTAGTAGAGTGCTTTGTATATAGCAATTGCTTTAAAAACGCTTGTTGAATAAATTTTTAAGTATTTAAGTACCAAATATAAACATTCGTGAGGGATCCCTTTCTCTAGCTCTTTCTTGTTTGTCAGTTTTAGTCTAACTGCAAAATAATTGTAACAATGCATACAAAAATATTTACTTCTCCCCCTCACCCAATAAGCCAGGTTTTTTAAAAAATTATTTTCAAACTTGTTCTACAGCAGTTTCCTGGGCACTAGGTTTTTTACTATACTGCTATGTTCTTAGCAATTTTGTACAACCATGGTTCTATACAGAATACTAGAATGAGAGAAACTTTGAAGTTCAACTAGTCTAAATATTAGGAAACCAAAAAAATCTAGGATCATAACTTTAGAACTAGTAGATACCTCAGAGGTCAGTGAATATTAATCCTCTCATTTTACACATTAGGAAACTGAGACTCTCACGGTTAAAAGTGTCTTGCTCAAGGTCATAGCACTAGTAAATCCTTCATGGCTCAAAGTCCAATGCTCTGTTCCCTACAACATGCTGATAAGATAACGTTCACTATGTGAACTTTGCAGAAGTGATTAGAGATAAAACCAGACTGATTCAGAGCAATGGGAAAAAGGGGAAAGATCAGTCAGAATTTGCCAGGTCAATAAAGAGTTATACTTTTATTACTCTGAAGCATATAAAGCCCAAATTAACATTTAATGTTCTATAATGTAGGCATGTTACCAGAAAGAGGTCTTGTCAGAATAAGTGAAATTTGCTATCAGCATTTTTAACTGTTAGAAAGCAAAAGCACTGCTAAATCATGTGTCCACAATAAGCTACACCCCACAATCTTGTTTCTAACATGCTTGTTTTTCATAGCTAGTACAAATAAAATATAGAAACTTCAGCCCAGCTTAGAATAAATGACCCCACATTCCCAATTAATATACTGTGAATTAATTGAATTACTACACTATAGTAGGGCTGACAATTATTCAAACCAAACATTCAGGTTTTATTCTTTTCTTTTTAAAACAACAATTTCAGATCAAATTTATTTTTAATTATCTTTCAAAAGAAAAACTTGTATCAGTAGTTCGACCTCTCTCATCCTGATAAAACTAATCACTTCTGAGATGTTTTATAGGGAAAAGAGGGACAAAAGGAAAAATTAAGCGACCCACAATACTTTCCTTTATGAAGATAAAGGAAATTCACATCCAGAAAAGAAAGGGAAGATTAGACTATCAATAACAACTCATTTTTAAAAAAACTATATAAAGCAAGCACTATACTACTTATATTTTGCTTAGAGTGGTTTGAGAATACTGATGAAGAAATTACAAAAAATGAAGCACAATGCAGTTACACACCAAAATTTACAATATTAGAGGTCTTCCCCTCTAACTACTAATAGTTTTATAAAGGTAGTTACACAATTTTAAGAAATGAGTGAATGTACTTAACACGTTACCAACACTTTGAACACACAAAAAATTAAGATGGGACAGACAAATAACAACTTGTTGACATCCATCAAATTAACAATTAAGAAAGTGCCTGGTTTTTGTATCAATGTGTCACTTTTATAAAAATTCATTGCTATTTTATTTGCATACATAATTTCCACTGACATTCATTTGGCTTTCAGGCTGCTATCGATCCATCAAGTACATCTAAAATCTTACAAGAAAGCTCAAGAGGACTCACGAATTTAAAAGCTTCAAAACGGGTCAACAGCAGACCTCATTTTTAGTGGGTTAGCAATAATTTTTATCATTAAGGTTTGGGGTTTTTAAATTTTGCCAAGATTCTTTGGCTGAAATATTTTACTCTGCTCCACAACCTTTTAATTGACTTTTACATCCGTAATCAATAATGTTGGTACAGCAAAAAGCACACTATATCTCAGAAATCCATAAGAAATGCTTTTTTCTTAGATGAAGGCACATATTACAACTCAGTTTGAATTAATGTACAAAAATAAAATGAGGGAATTTTGGTATGATACATCAGAATTTTAAGAAAAAGATTTCAATAACATGTTCCCAGTTCATAGTTAATCGCTTAATATAACTTAACTCATGAAATACCTAAGTGATTAACGTTGGAATATAATATCAAAGTATTTTAAATTTACAATGGACTTTACATGTCAGGAATTTTTGCTCAAACGAATGTATATTTTCAAAATGTCATTAAACATATTTAAGAACAAAAAGAAATAACCAGGCACAAGGCCTTTAATGAGGATCAACAAATTTAACAATTAAATCCTAACAGTATTCAAGTTTTATTATGGCTATGCTTTCATTAACTAGAAGCTTGCTGATGTTAACTGACAAAATCTAAGTAACAAATTAAAACACAGAACCTGTAGCTGAGCATAAATATGTAGTTACTAATATGATTCTTGAAATGAGATTGACAAAACTCAAATCATTAAGGATTACAAGCCATATGATGGTCACAATTTACTTCAATATTTAATTGGCACAGTAAATAGAATTTTTCCTCATTAGTTTGGAAAGTTCTCAAATTTGGGGCATAAAAAAAGTCATACTTCTTAAGATACAGATTCACAAGATGCTACAACATTCAATTTCTACCCACATCGAAAATAAATTTATTTTTAAAATCTCTATATTTCTGTATATATGAGGTCTGGAATTTTTTTTTAACCCTCAGTAATTTGTTTTTATCTCCCCTTAAGGGGTTGTTTTGCCCATTATCTATACCTACATACTGAATTCACAAAAATCTGAATTTTCAGCAATTATGAAACTAAAAGGCCAAGGAAGAACATTAAAACTAGGCAAAATTTAAAACCACTGATGTGTTGGTTGAAGTGTGTAACCACTATTCAACTTAAATGGGTCACTTTCTACAGAGCAGTAGAATTCTTGAATTACTTATTTTAAAATGTGAAAACAAATCTGAGGGTCTAGGAAAAAAAAATCTATTCTAGCTGTCTATACTAGATAAAGTTCGAAACTTGAACATTAAAAATTATACCTGTATCCAGACAACAGTGATTACATTTCATAGGTGTACCAAATTATTACTAAAAGTAAGCTATTAGAGGATAGCCCTAGATAAGAAAGGGCTTAATTTAGTTAAATATGGATCCACCATCAACATAAGGGCAAATATGCTATTGATAACAAAAAAGTAACCCTTCATGTCACATGCATAAGCCATGTAATACCTTTCCCCACTTCTCATGTTATGAATCAATGCTAGTTACAAATATAAAATCAAATTATACATGAAAATGAATTATACAGACATTTCTTCTATTAATATCCTTAACACATACAGAAGAAATTGTTTTAAAGTACAGAAAAAAAGATAAGACAAGCAATGGTTATGGCTTATGAATGACACATTAAAGCAAATTGATTTCTGGCCAAAGGCTTTGTCTCAAACTGCTAAATAAGGACCTTCAATTTTTTTAAGTTTTATTAATCTATTGACATTCTAAACAAATCAGAATTAAGTCATTTTTGTATTTATTGCATTATGAAATAGCTTTTTATGATTCTAACAAGTTCTGTGATTGTGAAATTATATGCTTTCTATGGAAAAGCATTTAATCTTGTAACCATTTGCTGATCCTCAAACTAATAATGATACCAAAGTATGTGCTTACCCATGACAAACAATAACAATTAGGGGGGTAAAACTCATAAAGAAATTTTAAACCTTTTTAAGAAAATCTGGTGTGTAGGGATTTATATCTTATAGGAAATTTCAAACAATTTCTTTTAATTTATTGAAAATGAAAACTATGAAAATGATTTAGGGAGATAACAAATTTTCAGATTTTAGTAGTGGAGAATGAGACCTCTTGATTAAAGTAGTTAAGTATCTTCCTTTTTTCCCTAAAAAAAAAATCAATCACATATCAAACAAATTAACATATTCATGCAGTAAGAATATTTAAAAGGGAGAAGAAATATGGATTTTTATTTTACCTGGAATTGCTTACCTGGCATTACTGTCTTGTGTGTTTCCTGAAGAACAAATCCTGTACATGTAGCGGGACCATTTAATATGTAGGTATTTACTGTATAAACAACAGCCTTGGAGTTATATTTAATGTTAACACTACTAGAGACACTGACATACAGAAGGAACCAGCAATACCCACCTTCTTTTAACGGTGGCGATATTCTCGCTCTCTATCACGTTCTCTATCACGGTCTCGGTCACGATCCCGATGTCTTTCTCGTTCTCTGCTTCTCTCTCTATAATAATCATCATGACGATCTCTACTACGGGATTTGTGACGTCTGCTCTTTTCTCTGGATCTACTGTGGTCCCTCTCTCTTGATCGTTCACGTCTTCTAAAAGAAATTACTAGATTAATACTCTTCTTAACTAGGTCCCTAAAAAAAACGAACATTTCTTCCACATAGACAAAAAACCCTTTCAAATATTGTTTAGATCTTCTACCTTGTCCCATCCCTTCCCTGTATTACTTGTCTTGTGTCACAAAGAGCAACATAAGATATTTTTATTAATGCTATATATACACTCTTTAACACAAACTAGCAAACACATCAATTCAGCAAATATTAAGAATTATACTTGGCTAAAACAAAGTAAAGATGCTATTATAGAGACAGGTAGCTTGGGTTATCAGCAACTCAATAGAATCCTAGAATATTACTCTTCCAATAAATACTGTGTATAATGAAAGCCTGAGCATTTTGGGTTCTCCCTCTCAATTAATTAGGTTTATCCTATTTGAACATTCTTTAATCAGATTTTTCTGACACAGCAAACAACAAACCAAAGTTTCTAACATTATTTTAAGACAAAATTACATTTTGTAACACGAGGTATTTTGGTTAATTTTTTTAAGTCAAGAATGAATCAGAAATATATGAGAAGAAATAAAAAACAGTCCATGAGAGGAACACACACACACACACAAACACACACACACACACACACACACACACACACACAGAGAGACACAGACAAGGGTAGTGATTTTAGGAATGGGTACTCAGTGCTAGGGGGAACAGCATCTAGTCTTAAGAATTTGAGATTAATCCATTGAAGAGATTCTCAAGGGATAGTTTTTCTTTCCTCCTATCCATCTAAGGAGTATGAATCTGACCCAGGTAGAGAGCAATGTAATCTTTAGATGAGCACATGTTCACAGAAGTTGGATTTTGCTGTTGCTGTCGAGTTGTTTCAGTTGTGTCTGACTCTGTGACCCCATTTGAGGTTTTCCTGGCAATCACAGGAGTGAGTGGCCATTTCCTTTTCCAGCTCATTTGACAGATGAGGAAACTAAAGCAAACAGGGTTAAGTGACTTGCCCAGGGTCACACAGCTAGTAAGTGTCTGGGGCCAGATTTGAACTCAGGAACCTGAGTCTCCCTGATTCCAAGCCCAGTGTTCTCTCCACCATACCACCTAGTTCCCCCTTACAAGAGTTGGATAAAGAAGCACAAAATCTTAGAGCACGAACGGAAGTTAGAGATTATCTACACTAGGTAATACAAAAATTGCTGAGTTCTAAACCTATTCTCCAGACATGGTTTTGGGCAGAGAGACCTACTTAATTTCTTGAGGTATCATTTTCTTCCCTCTTCCTTTTATCTCAAGTTCCATGGTTCTAGTGACATAGACTATAGGACAAATTACATTCCAAAGACAAAAAGAAAACATCTTGGGAAATACTTTGTTGTTTCTACTCTCCCCCTTCCTTCTTCTCTGTGATTACTTTTCCCCATTTTTCATTTTCAACAGATGCAACATGCTATCACAAATAAAATGGTGGACCTGGAGTCAGAATGATTTACAAAGAATCCAGGTATGACACTTAGGTATGACCGTGGACAAGGCACCTGACCTATACCCACTTCAATTTCCTCTCCTGTAAAATGGCTTGTTCTTGTTAGCCCCACTTCCCAAGGCTGCTGCGAGTCACAAATGAGGCTACAAAGAAATCTGCAAAGGCTTTAAAAGGTTACTACGATTTTGTAAAGGCTCAATTTCAGGGACTTATGTTTGGTTTTTTTTTTTCCTTCTCTGCCCATTACTGTGAATAATGTTAGTTTTCTACCCCACTTGACCAAAAGATAGTAATAAAAATGGAAGTGGCAGAAAAATAAAAAGTAATTTCAAACCAGCTATTTTAGGCCTGAGAAAACAAGACACAAATAGCTAACATTTATACAGCACTTGTACATGCCAGGCACTGTGTTAGGCACTTCACAATTATCATTTCATTTGATCCTCCCAACAATCCTGCAGCACAGGTGCTATCATTATGATCCTTATTTCAGAGCTGAGGGGCCTGAGACAGCAGAGGCTAAGTTGCCCAGGATCACACAGCTATTGTTATGATCCTTATTTCAGAGCTGAAGGGCCTGAGGCAGCAGAGATTAAGCTGCCCAGGATCACACAGCTATTAGGTGCTGGAGACTGGATTTAAACTCAGATCTTCCTGAACCTAGGCCTAAAACCCTATCTACTGGGCCACCAGCTACCTAGGTGCACAAAACACTTTTGGTTTGCAGAATGCTTTACATTTGTTACCTCATATAACCTTCATTCATCTTATTCAGTGTAAAAGTATTCATCTCACTTTACCTGTAAAGAATCTGAGGTTTTAGGTGATTAGCCCAAAGTCACACAATAAATAATAGTGGAGGAACTTAAATCCAGTTGTTCCAGACTCCAAATTAAGTGCCAAACTTTGGCCAGTAGATCAAATTGCCTCCTATTCTATTATTCCTTTTGAGCAGATGTTGACAACATTACTCCAGCTAACATGGAGCTACTATTATAACAAAAAAGATGAGTGACTCAGTGGCTATTCTTCTGTGGCTTACATGGTAACCAAGATTTGTTCCCTTTGAAGCTTTTGAAGGATACCAGTTGAGTACATTAATCAAGTTTAATATTAAAATACTTCTTATTCCAAGAATTATTTTTAGAGCTTTTCTACTATACTGCCAAAGGTAGCCATAGGTAAGGTAAATCACACCTTCTAGACATATTTCTTAGTTGAGGACTAGAATTTCCACTAATTTGACAATTCAACCTATGTACTGCACTTCTCCTTTGCAATTTGTAAATAAAATAACATTAAAATTATTTTTGGCAAAATTGACTTATTATATAAATGTCACAGTTGTTGACCAAGAACAGACTGATGATCTGAGGGAGTAAGAACAGCAAACTGGCAGTGCATAGTCTTATGTTCCTTTTTAGTCTTCCAATTCCCCAACTAAGGATTTGGTGTGGTTAAAAGAAGCGCCATCATATGCCAGAGATGTATTTCTCCACGAGGATACGGAAGCTTCTTAGCAAGCAAACTTCTAACCATTAAGAACCCTAACCAAGAGAGAAATTCTTCCTTGGAAAATGAAAAGCTAAAGAGATCAGTCATGTGAACTGCTAATCAGTGTGGTCAGTGGCTATGGCACACATAAAAACTTTAGAAAATAATTTAACATCCATTTTCCTCAAAAATTGCAATTTCTACTCTGGGCTTAAAATGTAACAATCAGTCAAAAAGCATTTGCTAAACACCTACTATGTGCCAGGAACTGAGCTAAGCCCTGGGGATCCAAAGAAAGTACCCCTCCCCCAAAAAAACAAAACCAGTCCTTGCTCTCAAGGAACTCCCAGTCTAATAGGGGAGACAGCATGCATACAACCAAGTTTATAAGTATCTGTCTCAGCACCTGGCACAGAGCAGGCTCTTAATTGCATCTGTTGATCAAAGATTCCAGACCCTTCAGTAGTGACTCAAAGAAGGTAAATAATGACTTTGCTCAAACTCATACAGATTGTGAAGAGCAGAGTCAAGGTTAGGACTCAAGGACCATGGAGCCAAAGCTAGGGCTCTACCCACTGCCACATCAAAGGTACAGTCAAGACTACCGCTTAGGACTCACTATTCCAGAAAGAGATGATGCATCCTTTATCTAAAGTAAAACCAAAAGCTTTATTTTAAATCCTAAAAAACGATTGCAGTAATTTTGTATTTGTAAACCAGTAGTTTTAAACAGAACTAAAAAAGGAAAGTTTTACCTTGATCCAGAACCATAAGATTTGGACTCAATTCCATGAAGGCAATCCTGCAAGGAACTAATAAGCACTTTGCAACGATCATCAGCAGATACTTTGGATTGTTTAATTAAGGAAATAGCAGTTACCAATGTCTCAATAGCACTCCCATAATCACCTAAAATAAATAAAACATTGCAAGTCAATAAAATTCCAGTAAAACTTACTTTCCTATTATTTGTTTTAAAATACCATCTACTCATCACAGCAGCACTTTGAATGTCATATTATTTTCCAAAAGCAACCAATATAAAACGACCAAGGATTTCAATTATGCATTTTAAAAAGTTTCACGAGACGGCAAAAACCATCCTGGGTAAATAATTGGCTCACTAAAAGCAATTTTTCTGATTTTCAAGGTCTTCTAAGCACCAAGAACAAAGACAATTTCAAAGCCCAAGAAATAACTAACCAGCACTGGCATCAGACACAGCTCTTGAAATGGCACTGCTCGAAATCGCCCTGTTTCTATTCATGATTTCTTCAAACTCTGCTTCACTTAATGGAGTTCTTGCAGCATCCATTTCTCTGCAAGAAATAAAATAAACTTTAAATTATGCCTTTCAATTGTAGAAATCCTTTCCATTTTAAACAATCCAAACAAAAAACCTTTAGCTACTGTTTTTTCAGCCATAGGGATGGTGGTTTATCTATTCCAGAAAGGGTGGCAATATAAAGTTCTACTTTTCCTCAATAAAATAAAGTTCAAATTAATTTCAGTAGATTTTATCTCATTCAGTTGAAAAACTACTTTGAATACAAGGAAAACCTTAAGCTATCTTAAATTTTCATTTAAGACAGCATGATGAGTACAGCTGTGCTCAAATTCACACTTAAAAGTTTCTTATGACCAAAAAAAAAAATTCCCAAACTAAAAACTGGCCAACATATAACAAAAGGACCAGAATAACCTCACAACTTAATAAAGCTTTAAAATCAGACGGGACCTCCAAAGTCAACCAGTCCAACTACACCATTAAACAGATTAGAAAACCTTCAGAGAGGTTAAAAAAATTGCCCTAGAAATCTGACAGAAAGAAGCCAGGTTATTTGGTTCCCTTTCACAGAAGCCATGTATGGCGTTCTCAAAGTAGCATATACTCAGACATAACTGAGAGAAGCAGAAGGTAGGCAGAAAGGAGCATAAACGACTCATTCTAGTTGTCATTAAATGTAATGGAAAAAAATGAAATGAGTGTTAGTTCCATTTGTTAAGTATTACAGTACTGAACTGCCAGCATTCCTTAACATGCTACAAAAGCATAGTCTAACCAGGTGACTAAATGTGAGGAGGCTGGCAAGGAAAGGCCACTAACACGGGCTGGCTGGCTGTTTTCTAGTCCATAAGAGATTCCATGACAGAGAGTTTCAACAACTTGCTCAGGGCTACACAGACCACATTAAGGCAAAGACGGACCTTGAACCAAGGTCCTAATGATTTTGATGCTTACTTGATGCTTTCCGTTAATGCTTTTAACATACAAATAAAAAAATGTTTTCCAATAATTTGATTATACGATCATACTTTCACATACTGGCAATCTCTCCAGCAAAATAATCTGTACATTGCCTAAAGTGTCTAATATGTTATAGAAGTACAAGAGACCTGACAAACAAAGCAGTTTATCAAAACTAGTCATTTATCATGCTGTTAAGATACATAGAAGCATTCCAAAGATAGAAGCCAATTTGAAATGAAGAATAGCTGCTTAATTAGCACACAAATTATACAGAATGCTTTATTTATGAAATAAGGAAAAATTTCAATGGACTTAAAAGAGATAATTTCCTATCAGCTGACTTAACCACCAAAGAAAATAAATGCATGAACAAGTAGAATGTACACTTAGACATGCCACAGTAATGAAGTCAATTCTCAAAATTGTGAATGGAATAAATGCATGCTCTTTGATATGTGATCACAGATTCAAGAAGATAGAAAGGAGCCCCGTTTAAAACCATCTAGTCTAATGCCTTCACTGTAACATCCAAAGATGTAAAGGGTTGGCTGGCACTGCACTAAGTCTCAGCTCAGCCAGTCAAGAACAGTTAGGACCAAGCCCTGCATCCCCTTCTCATGCCTCTCTACAAAAATGGATGGATGTAAAATATCTGAGGCAAAAAGTTAAAAATATTTTTACAGAAAAGGCTTATGAAGCACATTTTCTTTAAAATTAGATAAAAAGGCACAAATGGCCACTAACATCTCCCCCCCCCCCAAAGAACAGAACACGTTGCTCTCTGATTTGCTTCCAGCCTAACTTACCTTCCTGGGGGCCCATAGTCACCTCTATCATATGGGGGAGGTCGGCCATATGGGTCTGTGGGTGGTGGACCCCGGCTGTCTGATGTTGGCATGCCACTGTTGGTTGGTGGGGGAAAGAAAGCTGGGTTCACGTGTGGAGCTGGTGGGGGGGCACCTGGAGGTGGTCCAGGAAGATGTGGAGGAGGAGCAAGTGTGAGGGGTGGCCCCAGAGGGCCAGGTGGGCGAGGTGGAAAAGGGCCTGGAGGCGGAGGTGGTCCCTGCTGTGGAGGTGGAGGACCAGGAGGGGGGCCATAGCCTGGCACTGGAGGTGGAGGACCAGGAGGAAGTGGACCCAGTGGAGGCTGCCCAAAAGGCTGTCCTGGAAAAAGAACTGGTGGTGGAGGGCGATCACCTCGATTAGGAGGCCCAGCTAATGGAGGAGGAAGAACCTGACCAGGAGGTGGAGGGCCTGGTGGGCCAGGAGGGCCTGGAGGACCTAAGGGTGGACGTGGTGGAGTTTGTCCAGCTACAGGATAAAGGAGAGAGAGAGAAAAAATTCAATAATGAGATACTTCTCACTATCATGCCAAGATTATCCCTCTTAATATATAACCCACAACTTAAATCCTATATTAACTATGAAGGCAAAGCATATTTGCATAAACTTAATTTTTTAAAACATTTACTTAAGAGATGTTACTCAAATAAATGAAAACTTTAGTAAAAAGGATTACAATACTCAAGAGTGTTTTTTTAAATGTCTACCTTTCAGTGTATATACACTTCTTACAGTGAAATCACCCACCTTAAATTCTATTCTGATGCCAAGCTAGAAAGTGAAACGAGGAAAAATGGTCTTGAAAGGATTTTTTTTAAAAGAGGTAAGAAAATAAGACGGATGTAAATATTCTATATATAAAGTCAAGCAAGTTTGGAGAAAAATAAAGACCTTTTAGGCCAAAAATGGGTATTTCCTCTATGCTGTGCCCCATATGCCATGGAATCCTAGTTTCCAGGAACAAAGGCCGAGTTCCTTTAACAAGATGCTTGATCAAATTTCCTGGATTCCAAAAATAGCATAACAAGGAGAGTAAGTCACATTAATAATGCATAACTTGAAAAAGAGAGAAAAGGAAAAGAGGTATTGGGAAGTCAAGTTTATCCATGGTAATTTGAGAAAATTTTTACCTGGGAAAGGTGGGGGTGGCCCTCCTGGTCCAGCTGGTCCAGGAAATCTGTCCCCACCTGGAACAGCCCCTGGAAAACGGCCCCGTCCTCTACCACCTTGTGGAAATGCTGCACGTGAACTGCCTCCTGGAGGGCCAGCTTTACCTTCCCCAGACATTTGTCCTGATTGTGTAGCTGCAAATATCCAAATACTCATAAATAGCATTTATTAAACCAGTCCATTGAAATGTAACCACTGTTGTCAGGGGTAAACTCTCCCCCACCCCATCTTCATTCATAATATACTTAAACTTGTAGATGCCTTGGGCCTGTGCAAATTGCGTGGAAGTGTTGGTTTAGTAGGTGTTCATATCCATGTGATTTCTTAAAGTCTCAGAATCCAGGTTTTAAGGTACATCCAATGAGGAAATGCAAAACCTACTTTCAAAATACCAGGTATTCTGCAGCAGCCAAGAATTTCAGTTGTACAAACCACTCAGTTTTATAAAAAGTTCTACAACATAAGAGCTTCTCAAAAAAATGATAAGACATTTAAATTTTTTCTATTCATGTTGGCTATGTAATTTAGCTGTCATGTCTCCCCAATTAGATCAGGTTCACTGAGAGTGTAGGATATGCCTAGTCTTCGTTTTACCATGTGTAACAGTAGTAGTGATGGATCAATAAATATTGACTAGAAAGATTAACTTAAATCCTTTTAAATACAAAACTATTTATACTGCAGTTTCTAATGCTTCAAATACTCAAGATTGTTTCAAAATCAATTCTTTCTACATGTAAAGGGCACAAAAACACTCCTCTACCATTTAACAGCAGGCATGACAGGACTTTGTAACTGCATAATGTCTATCTAAAGGTGCAGTAATACCATCTCCTGTGTTAAGGGCTAATAACAAGACTTCAAGAAGAAAGGACCATGGCAATTATCTGTACTAAGAAAGACTTAAGGGATTATTCATTACTAAAGCCATTCGGAAGAATACATAAACTTTGCTTTCAGATTTCCCACTGACAACAACCTAAGTGTTAAGATGATTTTCACATGACCTTAAGGTCCTGCAAAATATATTATATTATTTTTTAAAAAGGATTTGGGGAAGGGGGAATGAGGAGGGAGAGTTGTGCTTACTTTTCCTGGATTGCATTTCAAATTGACTCAGGAACTGCTTATTACAAGGAGTCACAACAGGATTCTGACCATGTAGTTCTCTTTTAGGCAACAGATCCATTAACTTTTTAGAGGATGCTTCAGATCCAACACCAACAAGGGCAAACCTTCAAAAAAAAAAAAAAGAGAAGCAAGAAGGAGACGGAAGAGAATGAAATTAGAAAGTAGCCTTGAGTGCAATGATAGAGGAATCCTTCTGAATGTTTTTAATTACTTAATAATCACTTGTAAATATTTCTTATATTGTTAGACAAGTTCATAGAGTTGCAGCTAGAAGGAATCTTGAAGATTATATAGTCCAACATGCTCCTTTTACAAGACGAGAAAACTGAGGCCCAGAAAAGTGAATCAAGTTACCCAAAGTCACACAGCTGGCAAATGGCAGAGTCAGGATTCCAACCCAGGTCCTCTGACTCTGTGACTCCTTCCCTGCACACTACAATGGAAAGACCACATGCCTCTGAAGTCAGAGTTCTGAACCCGCCTCTTATAATTGCTACCTTCATGATTACTTTACCTGTAGTATTATGACCTTGGGCAGCAAGTGCCTTACCTTCCCTTGGCATAAAATGAAGGAAGATGGCCCAGATGATCCCTTCTGGCTCTATATCTATGATCCTTTCAACAGTGCCTCTCTTCATTTGCATTTCAGGTATTAAATATCTAAAACATATTTCTAAAAATAGGCTTATGGCTATTATAGTATACTTGAAGGCTCCAGTCACACATAATGAATCAGAAAAGCAAAATAGCATCAAGGTCAAGAGCTATTAAATTTTTGTTCTTTTTTAATCCTCTATCTACCACACAGTAAAGAATGTCAACAAGATCCTTGTTCAACTTCCAGACTTTTTCACTATCATTATTAAGAAATTATTGAAAAATATAGCTACTTTTCAAAAGTGTTGTAGCCATTCCTTCGTAAGTCAGACAAATCAATCTTCTTTAATGAAATATGGAAAAGTCTAGAAATAATTTTTAACTGCCAAGTATCAATTTTCCTAAGCACTATTTGAATTTGTCCAGCAGAAACAATAACTAAACGATGCTAGCACAATTCTTTTTGTCAGGTAAAATAGGTGGAATTTAAGCATTTAACATTAGGTCATCTCCTTGATTCCAGACCCTTTATTTAATTTCAATAGTATTTACTTCCAGACCACCCCACCTGCCCTACCTCAGTAGGAAGCTAAATATTGCTAAAGGATAATCCTATTTAACCTACTAGAACATATTCTCTACTAACATAACCTTCAAGAACCCAGGTTTACCTCCCTACCACAGCAATGTTTTTGAATAGACTTTTAGTGGAGGTTGTTCATGTGTTAGCAAAAGAGTATTCCATTTATATAGTGTTTTCTAAGTTTACAAAGCACCTTCCATACGACAACCCTACCAGATGGCATCTCCATTTAAAGAAAGAGTTAACCAAACATAAGTGGCAAAGCTTGGAATCCAAATCCAAGTTTTCTGCCTCCGAGTCAAATGCTTCTTCTACTAGAGCACCCTGGCTCCCAAGTAGAGTTCACTGAAAATGACTTCAAAATCCGTTGCTAAGAACACAGATTAAGACTCTTCTCCTACTACTACTAGTAACTATCAGAAGACCTCACTCAGTCACCTCCTCTGCTCTTTATAGTATATAAGAAAGTTGCCTAGCACACTGACACACAACTAGTATGTCAAGAGAAGGAAGTTGAAAGCAGGTCTTCCCAGCTTCAAAGTCAGCTATCTATCCACTACACCAGGGTTGTCCAACCTTAGGTTTTTATTGAAACAACAGACAATATATTTTGATTTGCACTTTAGTGAGAGCTCTTCGGTAGCTTGGCTTCATTTACCAGCATTTATCTAAATTTCTATGCTTGTAGGCGGGCCGCCTAAATCGCACTGTTGGCTGCATGTGGCCCGTGGGTCACATTTTAGATAGCCCTGCACTACACCCAAGTGTATTTTCATTTTGCAAAAAGCTGCTTATAAAGTATAAATTTAGGTATTAATCCTGTTTTCTCATGGCTTTTGAAGATAAATCAGATGTTCCTTTATAGAAAAGAGACCTTAAAAAATAAAATGTTACCACATTTCAGAATATTTTGTACTTAAAATGAGTTTTCTCACATTTTTCTTATGTCATTTTTACATGAAATATCAAAAAGCATAGTAATTTATCACATGAAAAGTATAGCAAAAATAGTAAGAGTTCCTGCAGGTAGGCACTAACACTCTCACTTTTGTACCAATATCCTCAGCACCCAGCACAGTTACTGGCACATGGCAGATGTTTAATAAAGGTTCACGTGCTTTTTTCTGATGAATTGGTAAGGGAAGATATCACAGTAGCATGATGTTGGAAGGCAGGTGACAATAAGGATCAATAGTAGAATGGCAATTAGAAGAGAGGATGGATATGACACAAATCTGAAATAGTTGGTGATTCACTGCATAAGAAAGGTGAAAAGGAAAAATCAGAGGTGAAAACACTGCCAAGAAATATGGAGAGGGAGAAGACGGCGAAGGACAGAGTGTTAAGATGAATGAGCAATGGAAACAAAACATCTCATTTAAGAAGTAGGAGTAGTAGTAGTAGTATACTATCTCTGAAGCCAAAGAAAGAATACCTAACAGGACAAGATGTTTAATAGTGTCAAAAGGTGCAGAGAAGCCAAGGAAGATAAGGACTAAAAAAGACCACAGAGTTTGACAGGTCATTGATAACTAGTGGCTAGAAGTTGAACTACAAGGATCTGTTAAAGAGCAAGCAGTGATGAAGTAGAAAACTGTAAAAGGTTAAGGAAAGATAGGAATGTAGCTGTCTGGACTAGAAGAATAAAGGGAAGTCTTCTCTTATGGACCTATATTCTATTTTGTATTCTTGTTACACACTTACACACACACACACACACACACTCTCTCTCCTCCTATTACTATACTACAATGAAAGCTGCATGAGAAGCATGGCCCTTGTCTTCATCTAGGCACCTCCAGTACTTCACACCAAGTTTTACACACCCAATACTCAATAAATATTTGGAGGGAATTTAATTGACTGCTATGCTTTTCCCCACACAAGTACGTACTTGGCAAGTACTCCCCAGTGAAGGAGTTTGTGTACCATTCCTTGATACCTTTGGTGACAGTGAAACAGAAAATGAAAACTGAAAACTCACAAATCATTTAAAAAATTGACCCCTGAAATTGCTTAGAGTAAGAATGACACTAAAGAAAACAAATAAAAAGTAGCTGTATTAGACCAAGTATAAGTATAGGAAATCCTTGATAGAGATGACAATTATGAAGGTGTTGAAAGGCTAAAATACAAGGTACCTCAAAAGGGAATATGCCAAAGGTATGGAAAAAAACTTGAGCCTTTTTAATGCAGGAGAGTGTGACCAAGAGAATAATAATCACAAACCCATGTTTATTCTCCTATCGTGAGATGAGTGTATTAGTAGAGAACGAAGTTTTTGTGGGTTTTTTTAAGTGATATTCAAAAAACATCTTTACCATTTCACAATTAACAAAGATATACATAGGATCCTCAAAATCAGGTCCCTGTTTCATTTTTTTCATTGTATTCAGAGTATATAGTTGGTGCTTAATAAATGTTTTTGGCTTATTTACAATACTTCACTGCTCTGTCAGTATTATTCAGTATCAACATCACTAGCTCAATGAAGTATCATTAATACTATAGCAGGAAAAAGGCCAAAAAAACTCTTACCCCTTTGACTGGCCATTAGCACGGTTTTCAAAAAACTTAATCTCCAAAATATCATTTACTCCCAAAGAATGGACTGCTTCAGTTAAATCTTCATCAGTTGTCCACTGCAAGATATTAAATTTAAAATTCGGCCATAAAAATATATTCAAAGTTCCACTGCTTGTTGTAAAGTGTATTCTAAAACTTTATGTAAAAATAAACATTTACACTGATACTATTCTTTTACCACATGAAATTGTCTCTCTTCATATATTTCACAAATATTAGTGAACTAAAGGACAAGAATGAGAAATTGTAAATAAACACAATTTTATAGAATAGCATAAGCTCTAAATGACATGGTAAACAGACTGACAAATACAATACTACTGTCAAGAATGCTATGTTTTATACATACTAGTTGTGTGGCACAAGCCACACAAGCAGTATCATTTTTAAACATCCTCTTTCCTAATTGGTTAAAATACAGATTATACAAGTTTCCCCTTGCCCCCAAAGCATATAGCCTTTGAGTACAATCCTACAAACACATCATCTCTGTTTTTTAAGGACCATCCCAGCTAAGCAGAGATTTTGCGTCAATAAGCAATTAATAGATTCTTCATCCACAGCAACCTATGAAATGTGAATGTCCCTTATTCCTGTGCAGTGACAGAGAAAGAGGACAGTGGATGTTAAGAATCAGTTTTCAGACTGCCTATCAACAGTAAGAGATTCTAAATATGAAATCATATATTAAATATGTCTACAAAACTGGAAGAATTGAATATTAATCTTGACATTCTTGCTAAAAATATAATGAAAAAATAGGCTGAAAAGACTGCTCACAGGTTCAGTTTGGAGAGGCAACTAAACGATGTGGCTTTGCTATGTAGCTAAAGACAAGAAATATCATTTCATGAGACACTAGGCCATCTCATGCTGCAGTGCTGAACAAAAACCCTACTATGAAGTTAAAATTGTAGCTTATGAACCGTCAGAAGAGGAGTAAAACAAATTCTATGAAAAATTCAAGAAGATACTCAAAATTATACTGACATAAGTACATGATTTAGATATAAAGGGTGTTACTATAAGCAAATTAAGGGAGCACAGAATAGTTTACCTCTCAAATCTATGGATAAGGAAAGAATTTAGGACTAATCTAGGACCAAACAATTTGCCAGAAAAAACTAGACAAACCTAAGCATACTCTTTTTTTTTCTCTTCCTTTCTTTTCAAGTTTTCTTCCACAAAATGAATAATATGGAAATGTTTTACATGACTGCATATGAATAACCTATGTAGATTACTATATAAGGGAGGGGGGGAAAGGAGGGATAAAATTTGGAACTCAAAACTTAAAAAATTAAAAATTGTTTTTACATGTAATTAAGGAAAAATATTATTTTTAAAAATTACAACAACATACACTTTGATACAAAGGTGGACCACAGGGAAAGAAGGTAAAAATGGTAGAACACAGGACCAAGGAACAAGAAATGAATAGTACCTATTAGGTCATATCACAGCCTCATGCCTATAAAACATATGTACCTATTTCAAGGGCCAGGAGGTAGAAGATATGGTGAGCATTAAATAGCACAAAAAAAAAAAATAATTCTATCTTAACAGAGAGGAAACTAACAACCTGAGGTTCATTCCAAATTGGCTATCTGTATTTTGCTGTTCAATTGTTTCAATTGTGTCAGACTCTTCATGAATTCATTTGGGGTTTTCTTGGCAGAGATACAGAAGTGGTTTACCATTTCCTTCTCCAGCTCATTTTACAGATGAGGAAACTGAGGCAAAGTGGGTTAAGTGACTTAGCCAGGGCCACACAGCTAGGAAGTTATCTGAGGCCAGACTTGAACTCAGGAAGATAAGTCTTCCTGACTCCAGGCCAGGGACTGTATCCACTGTGCCACCTAGCTGACCTAGCTATCTGTATATCCAGACTTATTAACATTTTAGACTAATGATTAAAATTTCAAATTAAAAATGAGAACACATGGCACGTAACTGAAAAAAAAAATTTCAAGCTGATATATTTAAATAAGCTGCTGAGGCTGAAAAAGTGAAAATTGGTAAGTAACAGACACTGAACCAGACTGTCACTATTTCCTACAGAAGATTAATCAATGTGTAAACAAACACGAACAATGAGGA
Source organism: Phalanger gymnotis (assembly GCA_028646595.1). Classification (NCBI taxonomy): domain Eukaryota; kingdom Metazoa; phylum Chordata; class Mammalia; order Diprotodontia; family Phalangeridae; genus Phalanger; species Phalanger gymnotis. The sequence goes on from CM053623.1 coordinate 203,697,213, forward strand.
GACCAAAAGCCTAGATAGTAATTCCCCCACTATCAGCTGATGTCCTTAAATATATCTTCCCCCACCCCCTTTTTGGAAAGGCAAAAAACTATGGGTATAAAACACTGCACCTCTTGTCATATGTAGCATAAGTATCCATTAGTTTTATTAAATTGGGTTTTTTCAGTCATTATCTTTGTTACAAGGGAAGTCTCAATGGCTTAGGATTATATTTAGAAATGAATATAACATAAAAGCAAAAAAAGACATAAATAAAAGTTTAACACACGACCTCCTTGACAAGAAGAGAATGGTTGTCAAGGATAACATCAATTTAGAACAAGCTCATTTGTAAAAATCTTTTGAAGGAAGATGATGGAAGAACATAAGCTGGAATACTTCACAAAACACTAAGAAGTGTTGAAAGGAAAAAGGATTTTATAGAAAGTTTGATTTGAGACCCAAATAAGCCAAATCAATCATTCCAAAAGCAGTTAAGGATAGAATTGGAACAAACTGATGAAAAATGAAAAAGATCTGTCACAATTCCTGTAACAAATTTCTTATTCCATCAGTAACAATGGAAATACCATATTTTGATTCCATTATAATCTTTGGGGGAAAAGAGATGGAAATCAAGAAAACAAAAAAAAAAGGGAAAAGAAGCTGGATCAGATGAAGTATGCACAGAGGAAGTATAAAACAAAAGTAGCACAATTATGATCACAACTAGGTATGATCTGAAAATATCTTCAATATTGGAAGACTTTACAGCTTTGGGGAAAGGGGAAATCAAACATTACTACTACTATCACTACAAAAAGGTAATCCTGAGCATACTCCTGACTCATATGACTATTCATGTCTTAAACATTTTTTATGAGATTCCAAACATATATCAAGGTGTGAGAAACTTGACAGAAACATGAAAGCTTTTGCAAATTATATTCTATAGCAGACCACATCTTTACATTCACTCAAATGTGTCAAATTTAAGATTCCTGTTTGCTTTTTTTAAAAAGCATTTGGTTTATGAGAAGTTTTTTTTTTTAAGATCTAACAGTTATAATCTTCTAATTATAAATATAAAGCACAGAATCAAAAGCAAATATTTATTCATGTCATGGAATCTATCTACCACAGAATCGATTTGGAAGAAGGGTTCCCTTTGGATAGTGAGAATGCTCTAGGTGCTATTAGAGGACATTGCGCAGGACATTTCAGAGATTCCTAAATGAGATCCACAGTCCTAACTACCCACATAGAAAGAAAAGTGGATAAATAATGCCTGTTATCCAGATAGCCACAGAACTGGTCCATAAACATACATTCTGGGTGGCCAACACAGATGGACAATTAACTGGGCCCAGAACTGAACAGGAAGAGCACAAGCTGGAATGAACTACAAAACCAGGTAACACTTTCAATTACCCTAAATTTCTCCTCAAAATATTAATCTCGCAATTTTTAACACCAATATTACAGCAACATTGACAATCATGGAATAAATTCTACAATCTCAGACAAATCAAAATTGCAGGTCACCCAAAGGACAACTGAGAGATTTACAGTGGGTATGGATAGGCAAGAGCAAATTACCATGACAAATAAAATGCACAAAGCAGAATAGTTATTAGAGAATTGTAACTAGCAAAAGAGTTGGGCCAGTCATATAATAAAAGACAAATACAAACTGATAATCTGAGTGGAGGCAATGCTACCCACACGATATAAAGCATCTAGGGGGAAGGTCTCCAGAGCACTGGATGAACCCATATAGTGGATTTAAAGGACCTGAATAGAAGTCACCCAAAATGAGAAAGCAAGAGTGGGCTATAATTTGCACAAATGGAGGGAGTAATCATATCAATGAGATAAAGCTATTCACTTAAGTACACATATCTATATTTTTCCTTCTAAAAAGGAAAAAAATTATAGGTATGGCTTATATGAACCTACATGGAATTTCCAAAATGAAAGTAATCAGATATGAAGAACAAGTGGGAAGAAAATAGTATTCTAATCCTGATGCCTCTACTAACTAATCTTGGGCAAAACATTCGACGTGACTGGACCTGTTTCTTCATCAGATGACTAGACTAGATGATGTCCTAAATCCCTTCTGGTCATAAAGTTCCATAGTTACACATTTTCAGACCTGGAAAATATAAAGCTTATTTGAAAGGCACAGCAAACAATTTGGTTTATCAACGAAAATGTTTTATGAAACGAATGAATTATCTTGTGAAACATTTTTTTCTTATCCTTAAAGTACAATAAGGTGAATCTGAATTAATAAAAACTAAGTGGAATATTTTTGAAAAGAAATGCAGTTTTATAGAAATACATACCAATACAATATTTCTAATTAAAACATCCCAAGAACCTGCCTTTAGTTAAAGTCTCTTCTACGATACCCAGTTGCACTTAAGAAAATGAAATGTAGTTTTATTATTTAAACACACCCCTTTTAAATGTGTTTATCAGAATCCCAGAGAACATCCAAATTTGGAAGCAAAACCTATGTCACTAGTATATAATGACAATATTCCAATCAATAAGAACTAGATATCAAAGCCTCTCAGCCTGATTTTAAAATACTTTGAAATCAGAAAGCAAAAAAAATATCATACCCTTTCCCTTCCTCTAAAGCTCCAAATCCTACTTTAAGAAACGAAGTTGATTTTTCAGAGTAGGAACGGAGTATTTGAGGTACATTAAGAAGATATGAGAGGAGTAAAAAGGTTATTGCTTAATGTTTTAATTTAAAAAAAAACCACACACATACTCAAAATTTCTTGACCTGCACTTAGATGAAGTCTCCTCTGGCTCAGGTTTAATTATTACAAATTAGTGGGAGTCTGAATTTATAAGCTTTTATCATGTATAGCAGTAGTATCTCTCTACTCCTTCCCCCACCACTCTATTCACGAATAAAAAGCAGGGAAAAAAATTTAAGTAATTTCACATTTGTATTTTTAAGAAACTAAAAAATTACAAGAAAATTTGAATGACACAAATTCAGAATCAATAAACAGCTGGTGTAGCAAGTACTTACCCATGTAAGATTTCCAATGTACAATGCAATTCTCTTTCCGGTATATGTATAGACAACATTTGGTGCTGATCCTTTACCCACATCATCGCCAACAGATGGTGGAAGGGCATCCATGTAATCTCGATCCTCTGGGGCATCTCCATTATTTGCAGATGGGGAGATGACATCATCATACAAATCTATCTGATCATGCCCACCATATTCAGCCTCCTGAGATACAGAAACAATGCTCTAGATTACATAATACTCAGAATACTACTAAAAAAGGTTGAAATACAAGGATATTGTATTTTTTTTTTTAATCTCACAGAAGACAGTCAAGGATCCAAATTTCTCAATACAAATGTTACCTCAACTTTATGGAATAGATGTATTCATGAAAGATGCCTGTAAAGCAAAGTTCTGTATAATGAATCTTATTTTCCCATTGACTTCTATTATAAAATTGGAGATTAGTTCCTCTGGAAAAATTTGACACGAAAACAATAAAATACAAAAATAAAATTTTGGTACAATCATAGTCTAAAAAGTCGCAACACATGAATACAAAACAGATAAGCTAATTTAACATTTGAAACAATACATTGAAAGGGGAAACCCAACAATTGCAACCTCATACATCACTAACATCCAGAATTCACAGCTTTTTTCAAACCCTCCTTAATGTTCTAAATAATTTCCTTTGCTGCTCAAATTCAGTCTCTTAGCTCTTTATGAAATTGCTGACTTCTACAAAAGAAGGGAAGGGAAGGGAAGAGATGTGGCAAAATTGGAAAGAAAATGATTTAAAATGTAGTAGTAAATGAAAAACTGGAGAAAACGAACACGAAGCATAAGTAAAATTCTGTCACAATTGCACAGATTAAACAAATGGTTATGAATGTGCCACTATAAGACTCATTCCCAGTCAATAGGGAATTGATCTCTCTCTCACTGAAGTGGCAAAAGAGGAGTTGTGAACATAGACTATAATAGTGGTTTAAGGCCACAGAATAACCTGTTTACTGAGTACTTGTGGTTCATCTACCACAGGCAGGAAAAAAAATTCAGAGTTGGAAGAAACCAGTCTAGTCTTGTTCCTTCATATTTTTCAAGCGAAGAAAGGTAGGAAAAAAATAATTTTAGTAGTGAAAATCACGGGGAAAGGGCAAACGTTCTTATAGAGGGGGAATAAAGAAAAAAATGCCACCAAAAATTCTGTATTTGAAAGGGACTTGCAGTAAGTGCTAGCTAACCTCTGGCACTCACTGTAAGTAATCAACCTCATTGAAATGGAAATAAAGTACCATAAATGCCCATTTTTCCTCACCCCTTCTTTCCTCTAAGATGCTAGAAGTTTATGTATTTTTGTGGCAGTCAGATGCATTTGAGATGGCAAGAAATCAGAGGAGATTAAAAGACAAATGCTGAACAAGAGAGCTGTAAAGATCTGAAGACACAGCTAACTTTCTCACTATTTTCCTACAGCGAAAACTACTCTGAGAAAAGCACATACAGTTGGTTACTAGTTTTAGAATACACAGCTACATGGAAAAACTCCCAGGGAAAAACTTTTGGTACAGTGGTAGCCAAATCGACAAAACATTGCTAATATGGGTCTCCCAAAACATGGAAATGTCATTCAGAAATGTCACTGTAATGTCATTATAATAGGATTTTATCTTTAATGGAGAATATATTATGCACAACAAAATGTCAAGTTAATCTTTATGTTAATATACCAAATCAGTTAACTGATAAATAGGAATTTTATATCGTTTCTACATTTATGGGGCATACCTATAAATCCCTAATAAGGGTCCTCTGAGCTCAATGGCATCCAGAGAATAAAGTGGCAGAAACCTTTAAGACCCTAAATCACTGAAAGATGCCACAATTTTATTTTGTTTGTACAGTAGCGTAACAAAAAGACCACCCCCATAAAATCTATATTTCTGCTATGCTGAAACTTGTAAATAAACAGAATAACATGCTCATATTTTTATCTATAGTAGTAACAAAATTTGTGGGAATTTTGTTTTGAAGTTTCAGCATGAGCTGAAGCTTCCCGTTTTGTAGTTGCTGCACAAGGGTTCCACACATGGAACAGGAAAGGGGGTCACAAGTTCGAACCTTCGTTTTCAGATCATAAGGGGTTGAGGGCACTTTAAACTCTCTTGCAATCCGGCTCTTAACAGCAAGCAGAATTATTATTATTCAAAAGAAGTTGTGTCCCCATCCTCCTCTGTAGAAAGTATAACCACAACATAGGTCTAAGGGAGAGTAAAAAAGAATGCAATAGTTAATAGCAGGGGTAAAAATAAAGATATTTATGTTAATACTTTCATTTACAAAAAAATAGATTAACATGCCAAGCCACTTCTCTTTCATAAGTAATCATTGTCTATGAAAAAAGTAACAATGAGTAAATAGCAATTTGTAAACAAAACCATATTCTACACTAACCTGGTATTTTAATTTTACAAGCCACTTACTATTTTTGTCCATCCTTGAATTTCTATGTTGACACCAACCCATCCTTCCATATTGATATGGTTCTACCAATACTAGGATCAGCCATTTTGTCTGGTAGTTGTACTGATTCCAATTGGATGAAGCATGACGCTAATGAGACCATGGTCCTGGGTTTGATCTCCATGTAGCTAGAGCTTCATTTTGTTCCAAGGCCACAGATTGTACTCCTAGCCATGGCCAGCTGTTTCACAAATGTATGTCACTTGGATTCGTTGAGAAAATACGGATGAATGTGAATAAATTTATCACCATTACTGGAAAAGAACTCAAAGCATATGCCCTACTATAGCGTCAATTTTGTCAGGTCAGCCCATACCACCTACCCAAACATCTATAGTATCTAACTTTCTATTACCATCTTGATGAATGCCATTTCAGAAAAGCTTATATTCACACTCAAAAAAAAAAAAGTAAACTTACTCCTGGGTACAAAATGAGCCCTAAAACTTAGTTTAAAAATAACACAAAAGTTTTTCCAAATAAAAAGTGACAAGGCTCTACTACTCAACAGGTCTTATTTCTAAATCTTATCCTTTAAGAATATTTTGTGACATTCAAAAACAAGCAAATATCACCATTTCTGTTCTCTAATAAAGGATTCAGACAATAAAATGCTGGCCCAAAATGCTGGCCTTTGTATATAAATGGAAACTGACATAGAAGCACCAACTATAAATTTAAGCTATTATTTCGTTGCTAGTAAGAACTGCATTTTTCTACTCTTCCATACTTGATGCTAATGTGTAAAGACTGTAAAATTTATTAAAGCACCACAAATTACTGATAAGACACGTGTACACACTGCAAGATCTAACAAGATTTGTTCCTATACCGGTAGATCTATACTTAATGCAAAGTTAGGGGAAACCCTTCAGAAAATAAAATGTAAAATATCACATACAAGTTTCTATGGGATATTGTTTTTGTGGACAGTTCATCCATGACAGTCAGCAAAAAGTAATGTAATTTAACTTTTACATATTCATATACGCTCAAAGCCAAGGTAGGGCTAGTACAGTCCAACACATTCTTGGTGGTTCTGCCACTCTGGTTAATGCTCACTCTTCTATTTTTCTCTGATCTTTCATTCAGCCACCCACAAACCAACTGTCCCAAGGACATACAAATTGATATAACTGACCTTCAGCTAAAAAAAAGTTTAAATAAGAAAAGGAAAATCAGGGAATTCTAAAGTAAAAGAACTTAATGTAGTCATTAGATTAAAAAGAATTATTTTAATAGCTAACATTTATATGACATTTTATAGTTAAAAGCAAGTTCTAGCCAGTTCTCATCTGATCAATCCTATGAGTTTGGTTAGGGATGGGAAAACCAGGCTCAGAGAGATTTAGTAACTTGCCCAAGGTCACACTGCTTCTAAACAAATGGTGAAGCCAGAGCTTGAAACCAGGTCTTCTGGTATAGTGCTCTTCTACTATACTAGGGGCACACTGTTCTTTACCCCCTAAAACACATTGACAGGATGGATTAACTCAAAATATTCAGTAAAAGAATCATTTGTATTTAGCTTTAAAATAATTATGACTTTTACCTTCCCAACTATGGTCTGACTAGAAAAACTGAAATCCATTTTGAATCATTCCAAACATACCAACTTAATGGGAAGAAGTAATAAGTCTGTTACCAAAAATTTGCCAAAAAAAAAACTAGACAGATCAGCAATGATAGAGATGTACTTTGAAAAAAAAAATTAAGTACATGAACAGGAAAGAATTAGTAACAGTTTTTGTGTACAAGCTCTCCTAGACAGTTTTCAATGCATAAACCTTAGCCCAAGTAACACTGTCATTCTTATAAATTGAGCTGAAATCCTCATTTTATCTTCTAGGAACAATAAGCTCAGCAAGAATAAACTTATCTCATGCAATAAAAATATTAATAACAAGCAATTTAATTGGAGAACAGTAATAGTTTAAAAACATAATAGAAAACTTCCTTAACATCCATCAGCTAAATAAATCACATGAGCTGCTGGGTAAATGAAAGATGCAAAGTAGTCCCACATTGTGAAATAAAAGTGAGGAAGATAATTTGTCTAATCACTAGCTAAATAATGATTTTCTTTTTATAGCTGCAAGTTGGGGCCCTAAGATCACAGAACTCAGACAGTCCCATGTAAACGAACAAAAAGAAACTAGTTTCACATTAGAACCTATTGAAGTCCATTAGATCCAGGTTCAAATCCTACTTGAAGACACATAGTATGTGTTGACTTTTCTGTGCTTTAGTTTCCTCATCTGTAAAATGAGTGTGTTGGACTCTGATCTCCAAGTTCTTTTCCAACTCCAAGTCTATGATCCTGTGACTCCATACTACACAATAACATCAAGAGGTCTACTTTTCCACACATCTACCAAGGTTGATTTTTACGTAGTTGAGGAAGAAGAATTGAGTCAAGATGCTCAATTATAAAATTAAAAATAAATAAGTATAAATCCTGGCATGGACTGAAACTGCTTTAGCAGCTAGGATTCTAATGCTGTTCTCTTCTCAAAACCAAACACAGTGTACATGTATAGTGGAGGGGGGTGGGGGCAGAGGATGTACTTGCCTCGAAAAAAGAAAAGCCCAAATGACTGCCTTCAAAAGAGTAACTGTTCCCAATTTGATGGAATTTAGGAACCTCCAATTAAAAACACCAAGAACACCCCTAAACAAAACAGCAGGGTCCCTTGTGCTTTTTTCCCCCTCTCATCTTTCCTCACTACTCTTAAATTCATGTGGTCAATGAAGGAATTCTCTTCATCCTACACCCAAAGTACATTATATTAGTAAGAAACTATCTAGCTTAACTTCTAATATATGCATGATTATTCATTATTTAAATATATGTAAAAGTTCACTTAAATTTTAACAGAATATAATTATATAGCAAATACAGAATTATCTCTCTGTACATTCAAACACTATACACTTTAAACGTACAGGATCACACAGAAAGGGAGGAGGGGGTAAAAATAGCAGAGGTCAGTGATATCCAGATTATAAAATCAAGGCTATCATTTAACCAAACTACAAACAAAAACAATACCATCTGATTTCATCATTTTGAATCTCTAAAAATGACATTAGTAAAGTCATTTGAATGTAGGCTATCTGGTAGATGTTAAAAAAAATTCTGAATCAAAAAAAAAAAGTTGTAAAAGTAATCAATGAAACCCAGGAAATTTCTCTCACCCAGGCTGCAGGAAGATAATAAACATAATTACAGTACCAACTGGCATTACAAACAAAGGAAACATCCCTCCAGGATCAAGTCTGTAACAGCCTTGAAGTATTTCTGAGAAGTGAAGAAAACTGACAAAAGACTTGGCCACTAAATGATGCCCCATGTATAGCTCCTCTGTGGGGAGGGAGCTCAAAGCCAAGGACAGAAACTCCTGTAAGGAAAAGTGAATAAAGATTATATTCATCCTGGCCTCCAGTCCTAAAGTATACCCAGGACTCAGAAAATACAGAACATTGCCCTCTTTTGGAAGAAATTGTCTGCTAGTAGTAGTTGTGCATCTAAAATCCTTTACAAAAAAAAAAAAAAGCTTTGATACGTAATTTTTGTGTGGTACTTAAAAGATGGTGTATTTTTACTAATAGTTTATTTTTTAATTAGATTTTTTTTTAATTTTTACAACACTCAGTTCTACATGTTCTTGAGTTTCAAATTTTCTTCCCTTCTTACGAATAGTTTAGAGACACTTGGCATAAGCTTTAAGCAGAATGGATTTGCAATATAAACACTGCAAATATGCAAGTAAAAATAACCATAGAACCCCTCCTCAAAAAAAGCTTTGGTATTATATTTTTATGTGATACTCCAATGTTGTGTGCTCACTAAAAGTTGAAAGACATTTAAGTGGCATAACTGTAAGTACGACAAACTTTTAATAAAAACACTACAAACATCAATGGAACCTATGACACAAAAGGTTAAGAACCCTTCAATTAAGAGTTTGGTATCCTATTTTTTATGGTACTCAAATATTATATTCTTATTAATAGTTCGCAGACATTTAGTTGGTATAACCTTTGTAGACAACTTGCCATATTAATATTACACATTTTTAAAATCATTACATTTGTGTGCATGTAAAAAGAATTAGAGGATCCAAAAAAGCTTTGGCATCCTATTTTTTGTGGTACTAGAAAGTTGTATTCTTACTAATAGCTTAAAGACACTGGTACAAAGTATGTGCTTGAAATACAAACCACAAATAGCTAAAATATTTTTTGTCTTAAGGCACTTTACAGCTTAATATTTGAAACATTTTTTGAAGCTTAAAATAGGAAAACGTGGTGATTTTTGTCTTTCCTAGAACACTACCACAAGGTACACTTTTAAAAAGTAAATAAATCTTTAACGAAAAACAAATGTGATTTGTGTCAATTAATACAATCAATAATCCAGATTAAGAAAAAAAATCAGCAAACAGGGAAGGGTGAAAGTTTATGAAGTTCCTTTTTCCCAGAGAGAAAAAAACAAACCCAACAGGTATGAAATTTCTTTGGAGTTTGGGATTAAAAACAACCACCCTCAACAATAACCTCCCTCCCCCAATACAAGTTACCGAGCAAAATACATTATACGACTCCTGGCTTCTTCCGAATTTCAACTAAAACCCCACCTTCTACGAGTAGTCTTTCAAAAAAAAAAATCTAAGGTAAAAAAAAAAAAACCCACCCCCGCCTCCCAAAAACCCAAGCCCCTACCCCCTTCCCCAATTAAGTGCTACGGAACAAAACACATTATCCATCTCTCGGCTTCTAAGTTTCAACTGAAATCTCACCTTCTAAACAAACCTTTCTTTAAAAAACAAAAACAAAACAAAAAAACCCACCACCACCCCCAAACATGTGCTATTGAGTAAAACACATTGAGTCTACCTCCTGGCTTCTTTCAAGTTTCAATTAAAATCCCATCTTCCACCAAAAAAAAAAAAAATTTTTTAAAACAATTAACAAAAATCCTCCCCTAATATGGGTTATTGAGCAAAACACAGCATCTACCTCGTGACTTTTTCCAAATTTCAACTTAAATCCCACCTATTTCCAATGGAAGCCTTTCTTTTTTTTAAAAAACCAACACCCCCACCCCCAACAAGTGTCACGGAGTAAAGCACCCCCTCTCTCCCTCCTGGCTTCTGCCCAGTCTCATCTAAAGCCCCACCTTCTACTGAAGCTTCCCGGGCCCCTCCAGCCTAAACTGGCCAGGGCCTTCCCGGGCGATGCTCTGCCTGCATCTTCTCTGCTCAGTGTTTGCGTGGTGTCTCCCGTTTAGACCGCAAGCTCCTCGAGGGCAGGGGCTGGGTTTAGCCCCCTTTGGGGGTATTTCCTTCAATAAACATTTATGAAGCCGGCTACTAGAGGCAAAAGACGGCCCCCTCCCCCCCAGGAGCTTCGAGCCTAAGCGGAGAAGAGACCCTGGGCAGTCCCCCAAGTGGGCGCTTCCTTACCGGGGGCATCCTCCCGGCTCCCCGCACCAACGGCAAGGATAGACGTTTTGCAAAAGAATGTCCATCCCTCGGAATTAGAATCTCGGTTCTTCCCGAGACTCGGGACCGGGGTGATTGAGGGTCCCCCCTCGAGGCCAGGAACCTCCCCCCGCCCCCCTTGGCCTTTCTTTGTATTCCGCCCCCCCCCCGCCCTAAGCCACAAAGCCCGTGGATCCGGAGCAGGCGCTTAATAAATGCGCAAGAAAATGAAATAAAATGAGTATTTTTTTAAGTAAATGCACCCCAGAGGGGCGCCCACCCACCACTCAAACGCTGGAAGAACCCGGGTCTGAAGCGGGGGGGGGGGGGGGTTGGCGACCACAAAGCCTCCCAAGACCGAGCGGCGTCAATGGACGCGGTGCATTCAGACCCCGGAAGGTCGGGGTGGACATTTTAATTTCGAATTACAGAGTTATGTTGGGGTGTATATGGAGACAGATGCAGAGGCCCTCTTTTCACTCGGCGTCCGATTGGCGCGCCCGGTCCTTCAGGTGTGAAGAAGGCATTCCCGCCCAGAGGCCGCCGCCTCCACCTCCCCGGCCAGGCCCCAGCTCGGCGGCGGCCAGGCCTCGGGGCCTGGGGAGGCGGCGCTGGCAGAGGGGCCCGCGGCCCAAGCAGCAGGCGGGTTCCGGGATGAGGGAGGCGCGAGGAGGGCACAAAGGGCGGCGAAACGGAGGCTTCCATGAGGCGAGGGTAGAGGAAGCGGGTCCCCCCTCAAGGCCGAGCCGGGCAGGAGGGCGGGCCACGGCCGTCCAGCCCCTGCCCCCGCCCCCGGCGCACATGAGGCCCGGCCCCGCCGCTGCAGCAGCCGCCGCCGCTCGGGGCCTACGCCGAGGCGGGAAGCACCAGGACCCGGCCATCGCCCACAATGGGGAGGTGGGGAAGGAGGAGCCGGGGCCGAGCAAGCCTAGAGGGCTATGCGGGGAGAAGAGAAGGGAAGGGTGGGCAGAGAGCGGGAGAAGGAGGCCGGGAGCGGGCGGCCCGAGAAGCTGGCCAAGGTGCAGCCCCCGCAGCGGGCGGGCCCGGCCCCGGCCCCGCCGGCCTGCGCGCAGCCCGCTTCGGCCGCGCGGGCCTCGGGGGGAGGGGGTGGGCCGCACGTACCTGATTGAACTCCTCGCCCACATCCGCGTAAATGTCTATGTGATCCACACCGTCCGCCATTTTCCCTCGGCTGCCGCTGCCGCCGCCGCCGCGGCCACCTACAAGCAGCTCGGTCCGCAGCAGCAGCAGCAGCAGCAGCAGCAGCAGCAAAAGCAGCAGCGGATCTAGCGGAGGGGGGAGGGGGGACCCATTGCGTCACTTCCGAGTCGGGAGGCGGGAGGGGTGGGCGCTGTGGGCGGCGGGAGCTGCAGCTATGGAGGCGCGCTGTGCGTGGGCCTGGGCTGCAGCTGCACGGAGCGGGAGGGTGGGGGACGACCTTTTTTTTTTTTTTTTAATCCCCCCCCCCCCCCCCCCATAAGGCGCGAGCATCTGGCCCCGCCGCCGGCGGTCTACACTAAGGCCTGTGAAAAGGATGACGGTCCGACACGTGGCACAGCCTTCGCTTCCTAATTATTTGCAATTAGAAGATGAATGTTTACGTTTATAATTTGGGAATTTCGTAGCATCTGAGGCCCCTTTCACTTAACACCCACGTATCTACGTTTCCCTCCTAGTCCCACAACCGCTGCAGTTAATGCAGCTCCAGAAAAAGAAAGTGGTTGGAGTATTTGCATGCATACCGCATTCGGTTTTGCAGGCTGCATTTGCCTTTGCATCCTGCACGCCTTGCCTTGCCACTGTTTCCTCATTGCTTGAACCCTCCCCATCCCCCTTGCCTTACTCCTCATTCTTCCTCTTTTACGCTACCAATTGGCTGTTACACCTTCTCTACGCGGGGAAAAAAACAAAAACAAAAAACCGTGTACATGCTAACGTAAAAGTGTTTAAAAGAAGAAAAAAAAGTCTGCCAAGCCTTGAGCACTGCCCACATCTTCTAATTCTATAAAAACTGATGTCAAAGGACTTTCTTCTGTCTCTAATTATGTTCCCTTAAAGGCTTGCTTTCCCTCCGCTATTCCTCTAGGAAGGTGAGATCTGGCAGAGCCTGCGAGGAAACATTGGAAGAGAGGAAAACCATTTAGGAATTCATTTGGATTGAAAAAAAGAAATCTGTGAAGGACCTATTATTTGCTATTGCGGTAGTCCAGGGTTGAGAGAAAAAAGGGAAAGATTAAAGATGGGCGAGATTTCGAAAACATAATAGACACGGCTTAGAAATGTGGAGAAAGAAAAAGGAATAAAATACGTAGTTGTACCCACAGCATTGACGCTTATGATAATACCATTGTATGCATCATTTCCTAAAACAAGGGAGAAATTACTCTAGCCTTCCTCCAAATTTTATTCTCTCTATTGGAAAAAAAAAAGTGTATGAATATGTTAAGAAGGCTCGCGAGATCCTACAAGAATTCTAGGAAAGGATATTAGGGATTAACTTAATCTAGCTGGTCACGAGCATGACTTTGATTTAAATTTCAGTATGAGTTTTTAATTTTTCCAGACCAAAGTGTGTAATGTGTTCTATAATTCATGGGATTCTTATAATGCCGTTGATGATTAGGGCAGGTTTAATTCCATCCCATTCATCCCTCTCCAACCCATCCATGCCCTCTGCACCTTGGGAGATTTTTTTTTTTTTGTGCATATCCTCCTGTGAATCCTCCAGAGGGCCTCTACCCAAGGCAAGGGTTTGTTTGATTTTCTATATGTGCTGTTCAGACAGACCTTGATCTTCATCATGAGACCAACCCAGCTTCCTACCACTTTGCCAGATAACATCTTTCGTGCCCCTTCTTTCCTTATGGGTACCAAGCATTGTCAACAGTTGAGTATGACCTGGGCTCAAGCCTTGTCTCTGATACATACTATCTATGTGATCGTTTTTTTTACAAGTCAGTTAACCTCTTATTGTCCTGTGTACCCTCATTTCACTTAAGCCTCTCTGTGACCCAAGCAACTCTTTAAGGAGACATTGGTAGAAGGAGTTTGGCCGGCAGGAACTTCCGATAGGAATGAATTATTTGTCATAATGAAATAATTTGTCGTGACTAAGAAAGAAGTATCTGTGCTATCCCTCTCTCTGTACTCCAAATTTTTATGCTGTTAGGATTAGGGTCTGATTCTAAGCCATAGGGCATTCCCAGAGAGAGAGCATAAAATGAGGGGAGAGGGGGGGGGCGTGCTCAACTTTTTCAGGACATGGATTCCTTAGAGCAGAGGTGGGGAACCTATGGCCTTAAGGCTACATGTGACCCTCTAGGTCCTCAAGTATGGCCCTTTGACTAAATCTAAACTTCACAGAACAAACCCTTTTATTAATGGGATGATTATTTGTAATAATACTAACACTACTAATAAAACAACATTATTATTTATTAAGGAGTTTTGTTCTGTGAAGTTTGGAATCGGTCAAAGGGCCACACTCGAGGATCTAGAGGGCTACATGTAAACTCGAGGCCGCAGGTTCCCCATCCCTGCCTTAGATTATTTGGTGGAGTCTGTGGACCCCTTCTCAGAAGAGTGTTTGTTGCCTTATGCCCGTAACGAAAGAAAATGCTAAATTTCAATGAGAGGTTAATGAAAATAAAAATATAATTTTTGTTTCCCATCCACATCACTGAAATTGATCCACCAACTCCTTGGCTGAGAGCGTGTATGTGTGTGAACATCAGGCTAAGAATGCTCGTGCAGAGAGAGAAGAGATAGTCCTCGACAGAATCCTTGGGTACAAACTTGGATGGATAAATGCTTTAAAAAAAATTTTTTTTAATTCTGAATTTAACAAACATCAAAAAAGAGAATGTTTTCATCCATAATCAACCAGCAAACATTTTTTCTCAAGGAGAACACATTGTAATGGCATAGGTAAAAGACACATTGCTATGTACATACAAGATACAGACACTGTAAACGAGAGAGAATCCCAGAAAAAAGGCACTAGTACTAGGCAGGGCACCCAAAAAAAGGCCTCTTGAGGAAAGTGGAATTTAAGCTAAGTCTGGAAAGAAAGAAGGCAAATGAAGAGGAAAAGGAGGTGAAATGGAAGTAGAGCATTCCAGGCGTGGGGACATATACCAGGAACAGCCAGGGTTGCTGGATCACAGAGGACATGGAGGGGAGTAAAGTCTAAGAAGGCTGGAGAAGTAGGAAGAGGTCAGGCTGTGAAAGGTTTTAAAAGCCAAACAGGAGATTTTTTTTTTATTTGATCCTGGAGGTAATAGGGAGGTACTAGACTTTATTAAATAGTGGAGAGGGAAGTAATACAGTTAGACCTATGCTTTAAGATCAGTTTGGCCACTGAGTAGAAAATGGGATGGAGTGGAGAGAGAGGAGGCAGGAAGACTAACTAAAAGGCTATTGCAATATCCGAAACATAGTTGAGGAAAAGTCGTATAAATGCAGCGAAGCAGACATATACAAGAGATGTCCTGAAAGTAGAAAAGACTTGGCGACAGATATGGAGTAAGTACATGGGAGGATTTGAGGATGACACCAAAGTTGAGACCTTGGGTGAGTGGGCAGAGAATGGTGGTGCTCTCAGAAGCTGGGAGGAAGAGAGGGTTTTAGGGGAATAGAATGAGTTCAGTTTTGAACGTGTCGAGTTGGATATATCTTTAGGATATCGATGTCGGGATGTCAAAAGTAATTGATAGTTTGAGAGTGAAGGTCAGGAGAAAGTTTAGAGCTAAATATATAGATCTACAAATCAGTATAAAGATAATGATAGAACTCATGGGAGCTGATGAGATCACCCAGGTAAACCATACAGAGGGAGAAGAGGTCCCCAGACAGAGCTTTGGAGAAGGGACACCCATGATTAGTAGATGTGAGCAGGATGAAGATCCATCAAAGGAGTCTGAGAAGGAACAATCCCCATCTCCCACCAGCTATGCTACTTTTAGACTTCATCATGCATTCATGCCCCTGGAAACTCATCTTTGGGAACTGTCATTATCTCAAAAGACAGAATCAGACCCTCTGACTGTAGGGCAGACTCCGTGAGCTTCAAAACCTCCATTTAAGGAGGAAGATTAGTCTTCTCTCCACTTCCTGGCAGCTGAACTGCTCTTGGACTTCTCCATCATGCCTTTGAGCCAGATACCTTCCCTCACCTTGCTGATTTTCAAATTCTTTTTGTGTATCGCCTTCTTCCATTAGATTTTAAGCTCCTTTGGGGCTGGAGCTATCTTTTTATTTGTATCTCCAGCACTTAGCACAGTTTCTTGCTCATAGGAGGTGCTCAATAAATGTTTATTGACTGACAGGTAGGAGAAGAACCTAGAGACAGTGGTGTCAAAACGTTCAGAACAGACAAAAATTTCATGAGGGTGATTAATAGTGCCATAGGCTGCAGAGGGGTCACTGAGAAGAGGCCATTACATCTGACAGTTAAGAGGTCATTGATCACTTGGGAGAGAGGAGTTTCAGTTGAATGATGAAGTTGGAAGTTAGACCACAGAGGGTTTAAAAGAGGAGAAAAGAGAAAATGGATGTACCAGTTGCAGATAGTTTTCTCAACGTTATTAGCTAAAAAAGAGGAGATAGGATGAGAGGTAACACAGGTGTTAGAATAAAGTAGGATAAACTTTGAGTTTTAAATTCTCTTCCTCTCTCCTACCTCTCCTCCATTCTTGAGAAGGCTAGCAATTTTGTCTTTCATTGTTGGGTTTGAGTTTTTGTTTGTTTGTTTTTAAATGGGGGAGATGAGAGCAAGTTTGTAGGCAGCTAGGGAGTATTCGATAGATAGTGAGAGACTGAAGATTTGGGATTAGAGAGGGGCCTATATACAGGAGAACACAGGAAGGGATGGTATCAGGGATGCACGTAGAGGGATTTGTTTTCCTTGACCATATTTATTAGCTATTAAGACTATGTTTTCCCCTTTTTTTGAGGAGGGGAAGGGTTGGGGAAGAAAGGAAAACTTGTGATACTGTTGTTAAAAAGAGCATAAAGCATGTTTTAAAACATAGAGAATAGAAGGAAGGTCAGAGGACAACACAAAAAAGCAATGAAAGTGACATGTTGAACTAATTATATAATTTTTTTAAAAAGTAGTTTGGGTGTAATGCTATGTCATTTCCCATACAATCTTCTTTTTATGCACTTAAATCCCTTGGCCTCTTGTTCTATCACAGTTCTAGCTAAACAGAAGTGGGCTTGAAAAATTGGGATGAGGAGGCATATATCTGAGTAATGTGAGGTGAGGGGGAGGGAAGAAGATGGGTCTCTCATCAAATGAAGGATGAGTTGAGCTCCTCAGCTGAGAGGGTTAGGGAAAGAGGGTTTTGGGGAGATTTAAGGAGGGATGAGATGGTTTGGGGCATGTAAAAATATTGCCTCATTGCAGTGAGGGTCCAGTCAAGATTATATAACATAAATTTGTAGTAGACTGAGTCACCATAATTTTCTATCTCTAGATCCATTCCATGAATAACAGTGACAGTAGTGGAAGGTGGGGGTAATCCAAAATTAGGGTTTGGCAAAGCATTATAGGTGATAGGACAAGAGACCAAGGGATTTAAGTGTATAAAAAGAAGATTGTAATGGAAATGACATAGTATTATATGCAAATTACTTTTTAAAAAATTATATAATTAATCCAACATATCACTTTCATTGCTTTTTTGTTGTGTTGTCCTCTAACCTTCCTTCTATTCTCTATGTTTTAAAACATGCTTTTATGCTTTTTTTAAACAACAGTATAACAAGTTTTCCCTTCTTCCCCAAACCTTCCCCCACCTCAAAAAAGGGAAAAACACAGTCTTAATAGTAAATAAATACTGTCAAGGAAAACAAATCCACACATGTGTCCAAAAATATATGTCTCATTTTGCACCTTGGGTCCATCATTGGTCCTCTAGAGTCATAGTTGGTCATTGCATTATCAGAGAGCTTAAGTCTTTCCAAGTTATTTTTCTTTACAGAAATATTTATTGTATAAATTGTTCTGTTTCTGCTCACTTCACTTTCCCACCAGTTCATACATGTCTTCCAAGTTTTACAGTATACGTATATACAGTGTATGTATGTGTCTATGTGTAATTGATGACAAAAGGGACCTTTTCATAGAAAACACACATATATACACACACACATCCTAGATATTAGAGAAACTTGATGCAAAGGTTTTTTTTTATTAGAAAACAATTACTTTTCTCAATTTAGCTATAGATTTTGTCTGTGCAAAAACTTTTTCATCTTTATATAATAAAAATAGTCTTTTGTATCTTTTATGATCCTCTCGACTGGTCATGAATTTTTCCCCCATCCATAACTGTTAAAGGACATAGGTTTTTTAATCTTTTAAATATATTTTTATTTATGTAATTAAATGTTTCCCAATTACATGTAAGAAAATTTTAACAATCATTTCTACTTTCTTTGGAGGAGGGGAAAGCAGGGCAATTGGGGTTAAGTGACTTACCCAAGGTGTGTCAAATGTCTGAGGCTGGATTTGAACTCAGGTCCTCCTGCCTCCAGGGCTAGTGCTCTACTCACTAGGCCACCTAGCTGCCCCAACAATTATTTCTTAAAATTTCTAGTTCCAAATTCTCTTCCACTTCTCCCTCCTTGAAAGGCAAGCAATTTGATATTGATTATACATGAGAAGTCATGCAAAGCATTTTCATATTAGCTGACATAGGCTAATAAGGAAAAACAAACTTTTTCAAAAACTATATCTGTAACATCAAAAGGACTGCATAACATAAATTTGCTTACAGAATTGCTAACTATAAAAAAAGCTTCATTTGATAAGAAGGACCTGGTGTGACAGGCAGCTCATTGATATGACCAATCACATACAAAGCAACTTTGAATGGCTCAATTTACAGATAATTCAAAGGGAAAAATTGCTAATTTCTCTGAAGATCTTTTTCAATTAATTGAGAAATTTCAATTTTACTATTTTGCATTGGAAGTGGATGAAGCAACAGATGGAGTTAAAGATACTCTGTTGATTACAGATATAAGATATTCTCTTGAAGCTGATATTAAAGAAGATTTGTTACTTTGCAAACCTTTTGGTAGAAATGCCACATTGAGGTATTTTTAATATAATTAATGGATTTTTAAAAAATGAATGTAATGTAGGAAAATTGATTCATTTCTCAATTTAAAAAAATTTCTGCCTTGCGAGAAATATAAGAAACACCTACTTATTAATTATTTGACCAGTCTACAGAAGCCATTCTCATTTTATTTTAAAGACCTAGATATTTTTAAAATATGAATGCATGAGGAATCTATATCAAAGAAAAATATCAATTCTGATAATGTACTCTGTTTTTCAGCTTGACTACCAGAAACAATTTAACATTAATTTAACATCCAAGCATTTCTAGTTTAGAGAGATGTCCAAATTGCCATAGTCTGCCACGCCATCCAACAAGACTGCCCCAAAATGATTTCAGGAAATACAGGAATCTTGAACAAGGAAAAGATCCACAACATGCAAAAATGCAGTTTTGAGTTAACATTCTATAATAGTCAGTACTTAATTCCTTCCTGGACTACTCCCCTTAAAGATTAAAAAATAATTCCTTATTATTATCAGTATCTGAACTATCAGTATCTGAACTATTATCAGTATCTTCAAGTAAGAAGACACCACCTTTAGGTGGGTCATGGAACCAGTAACTCCAGGGGAGTAGGGATACAGTATAAGGATATTATAACCTTAAATTCTTTTTCCTGTGAAAGAACTCAGTTTAAATTCTACCCATTTTCCTAAAGGGAAAAAAAATTTAGACTGGAGAAAATATTACTTCTTAATATTTTCAGCTGAACTAAAAGGTTTTAAATGTGCTTCTCTGCCTATTTGCCTTGGGGGTGGGGCAAGAGGGTGGAATGATACATTTGGTCTTATTTTATCTTAATGTGAATGGTTAGCAGACTTGTCTTGTGATAGTGAGTTTTCTGGTTTATCAAACAAAACAATACAATTTTTAAAATCTTTAATCTTTTACTTGTATGAAATATTTTTCTGCTAGAGCTGCTACAAAAACAATATCTCAATATCCATTACAGATTGAAAAAGAATTACAAGTAGCAACACTGTTGATGAGAGAACTCCATGTTTATAGAAACTTGGTACTGAAAAAATATCACATTAATAATAGTTATCATTTTATGTTATGAAAATTGTAAAGAATTTAACAGTAAGTATATATGTCATTCTTTCAAATGTTTAAAGTTTTTTGAGTTATAAAGTTGTACTAAGTTCTTATTTATTTTAATAAAATATACATGCTAAAATTATTGCTTGGGTTGTTTTATTAAAAGTGTCAGGAGGTGGGGGAAAAGGTATGAAAAGGAGGCAATTACTAGTGTTTAAATATGGAAACCACTGCCTTAAGACACAATTAGGTCTAAATACAGGAGAAAATCCTCTGCCCTGGCATTTGTAGAGCCCAGCACAGATTCTAGTAAACATATCAGGAACTTAAATGCTTCTACATAAAATGACAACTGCCCTCTTTTAGAGTAATTGAAAAGTCCATACTTAGATTACGATGTGTACTTCAGCTAGGTATTTGGACTCAAGATTTTCACATAGCATTGAGAGACCTGTAATTTTCATTGGTCACACCCTTCAGTTAAAAATAAAAGTGGCTTTGAAAGCCATGTTATAATTGCCCTGGGCCATATTTCATTTAGTTTTATGGCACTTGTTCCTATGTTTTGTTATTTTCACTCTCATTCTTCTTGCTCTATATATTTGCATTTGAAATTTGAAAAAAATCCTTCTAGTCATTTGTCATAATTACTATTTTTATGGCCTGCTCTCTGTAATATATCTAAGTTTTTAACTTTAAAAAATTTTTTAACAGTCATTCCAAATTCTCTCCCCTGCTCCAGCCCTTGCCCCTCCCTCTCCATTGAGAAGGCAAGCAATATGATATCAATTACACATGTGAAATCATGCAAAACTTTTCAGTATTAGCCATGTTGTGGGGGGAGGAGAAGCAAGAAAAATAAAATGGAAAAGAATTATACTTCAACTTGCACTGAGTTTATCAGTTCTCTCTCTGGATAACTTTATTCATTATGACTCCTTTGGAATTGTCTTGTAACATTTTATTGATCAGCTTAGCTAAGTCTTTCACAGTTGATATAATCCTTACAATATTGCTATTACTGTGTACAATGTTCTGGTTCTGCTCACTTCACTTTGCATCAGTTCATATAAGTCTTCCCAGGTTTTTCTGAAGCTGTACTGCTCATCATTTCTTTAAAGCACAATAGAATTCCATCAAAATCATATACCACATTTTGTTCAGCTATTCCCCAGTTGATGGGCATTCACTCAACTTCCAATTCTTTACCACCACAAAAAGAGCTTCTATAAGTACATTTAGATCCTTTTCCTTGTCCTTTGATCTCTTTGGGATACAGACCTAGTAAGGATATTGCTGTGTGAAAGGGTGTGCTCAATTTTATAGATCTTTCAATATGGTTCCAAATTATTCTCTAAAATAGACCAGTTCACAACTCCACCAACAGTGCATTAGTGCACCAATTTTTCCATATCCCATCCAACATTTGTCATTTTCCTCTTCTGTCACATTAGCCAATCTGAAAGGTATGAGATGATACCTCAGAGATGTTTTAATTTGCATTTCTCTAATCAATAGTGAGAGCATTTTTTTTTCCCAAATGACTATAGATAGCTTCGATTTCTTCTTCTGAAAACTGCCTGTTTTTCACCTTTGACCATTTGTTAGTTGGGGAATGGTTTTTATTTTTATGAATTTGGATCAGTTCCCTACATGTTTGAGAAATGAGTCCTTTATTGAGAAAATTGCAGGAAATTGTTTTCCCCCAGTTTCCTGCTTTTCTTCTCATTTGGGCTACATTGGTTTTGTTTGTGCAAAAATTTTTAATTTCACATAATCAAAGTTACCTATTTTACTTCCCATAATCCCCTCTATCTCTTGTTTGGTCATACATTCTTCTCTTATCCATAGATCTAAGAGGAAAAATTTTCCACAGTCCCCAAATTTACTTACGATATCACCCTTTATGTCTAAATCATTTATCCATTTTGACCTTAACTTGGTACTCAGTGTGAGATGTTGGTCTATGCCTAGTTTTTGCCAAACTGCTTTCCAGTTTTCCTAGCAATTTTTGTCAAATACTGAGTTTTTGCCCCCAAAGCTTGGATCTCTGAGTTTATCAAACACTAGATTACTGTGTATTGTGTACCTAATGTCTTCCACTGATCCACCACTCTATTTCTTAGACAGTACCAGATTGTTTTTATGATTACTACTTTGTAACATAGTTTGAAATCTGGTACTGCTGGCTGCCTTCTTTTATAATTTTTTTCAATGATTTCCTTAATGTTCTTGACCTTTTGGTTTTCCAGGTGAGTTTTATTATTTTACCTGGCTTTACAAAATAATTCTTTGTTAGTTTGATTGGCAAGGCACCGAATAAGTAAATTAATTTAATGTCATTTTTATTATATTGACTTGACTTCCCCACGAGCAATTGATACTTCTCTATTTGTTTAGATCTGTCTTTATTTGTATGAAGAGTGTTTCACAGTTGTGTTCATGTAGTTCTTGTGTGTGTCTTGGCAGGTAGACTCCCAAATATTTTATACTGTCTGCAGTTATTTTAAATGGAATATCTCTTTCTTGCCCCTGGGTTTGTTTGGTTTTTTTTTTTTTTGGTAACATATAGAAATGCTAATGTTTATGTGAATTTATTTTATATCCTGCAACTTTCCTGAAGTTGTTAGTTATCAACTAGCTTCTCAGTTGATTCTCTAGGGTCCTCTAAATATGTCATCATATCATCTGCTAAGAGTAATAGTTTTGTTTTTCTACTACCTGTTCTTATTTCTTCGATTTATTTTTCTTGTCTAGTATAGAACACTATCAAATAATAGTAGTGATAATGGACATCCTTGCTTCACCCCTTATTGGGAAGACTTCTAGTTTATCCTCATTAAAGATAGTTCTTGGTCTTGGTTTTAGATATTTGCTACTTATCTTTTTTTAAGGTCAATTTATTCTTATACTTTCTAGAATTTTTAATAGGAATGGGTATTGTATTTTGTCAAAAGTTTTTTTTTTGCATCTATTGATATAATCTTGATTTTTGTTGCTTTTGTTATTGATATGCTCAATTGCACTTATAGTTTTCTGAATATCAAACTAGCCTGAATTCCTGGTATCAATCCCACCTAATCATAGTATATAATATAGTTTTTGTCACAAAAGTGACATATTGATATAATCATCTTGCTAATATTTTATTTTAAATTTTTACACCAGTATTCATTAAGGAAACTGGCCTATAGTTTTTTTTTCTGTTTTTGCTGTCTATGGTTTAGGTATCAAAACAATATTTTTGTCATAGAAAAAATTTGGTGGGACTTTTACCAATTTTTTTCCAAATAGTTTATATAGTATGGGGATTAATTCTTCTTTAAATATTTGGTAGAATTTGCTTGTAAATCCATCTGGTACTGGGGATTTTTTCTTAGAGAGCTCATTTATGGCTTGTTCAATTTCTTCTTCTAAGATAGGGTTATTTAAGTATTCCATTTCCTCTTCTGTCTGGGCAATTTTTATTTTTGTAGATATTCATCCATTTTCATTTAGATTGTCAGTTTTATTGCACATAATTGGGCAAAATAACTCCTAATAATTGCTTTATTTTCATCTTCATTGGTGGCACATTCACTCTTTTCATTTTAATACTGGTTATCTGCTTTTCTTTTTTCTTAAATCAAATTAACCAATGGTTTATCTATTTTATTGCTTCCCCCTCCCCCCATAAAACCAGCTCTTAGATTTATTTATTAGTTCAATGGGTTTTTTACTTTCAATTTTAAAAATCTTTCCTTTGATTTTCAGGATTTTCATTTTAGTGTTTACTTGGAGATTTTTAAATTTGTTCTTCTTTTAGTTTCTGTTTTAATTGTATGCCCAATTCATTAAGTTGCTCTTTTTTTAATTGATAAAGGCTTTTAGCAATATAAATTTTCCCCTAAGTAATACTTTGACTACATCAACACAAGTTTTGTCATGTTGTCTCACTGTTGTCATTATCTTTAATGAAATTATTGATTGTTTCTATGATTTGTTTTTGATCCACTCATTCTTTGGGTTAGATTATTTACTTCCTAATTAATTTTTAATCTATGCTTCCAAGGCTGTTTATTGAATGTAATTTTTATTACTTTATGGTGAAAAGGAGTGCATTTAATATTTCTGCTTTTCTGCATTAGTTTGTGAAGTTTTTATGCCAAGGCCTGGTAATAAAAATATATACTGCTTTCTTTTCCCATTTAATTTTCTCTAGAGGTCTATCATATACACTTTCCTAAAATTCTATTTATCTCCTTAACATCTTTCTTATTTGGTTTGTTTTTGTTTGTTATAGATTTATATGGTTTTGAAAGGGGAAAATTGAGGTCCCCCTCTAGTTTTACTGTCAATTTCCTCCTGTAACTCATTTAACTTTTCATTTATTAATTTGGATGCTCTGCCAAATGTTGCATGTATGTTTAGTTTTATATTACTCCATTGTCTATGGTACCTTTTAGTAAAGTGCACTTTCCCTGATTATCTATTTTAATAAGGTCTATCTTTGTTTTTGCTTTGTCTGAGATCATGATTGCTGCCCCTGCCTTTTTTTTTAGCCTCGGCTGAAGCATAATAGACTCTGCTCCTGCCCCTTATTTTAACTCTGCATGTGATTTTCTGTTTCAAGTGTGTTTCTTGTAAACAACATATTGTTGAATTTTGGTTTCTAACTCATCCGGCTATCTGTTTCTTTTTTAAGGATGAGTTCATTTTATTCACATTCACAGTTATGACTACTTACTGTGTTTTCCTTCATCTTATTTTATTCTGTTTCTCTCTCTCTCTGTCTCTCTGTCTCTGCCTCTGTCTCTCTCTGTCTCTCTGTCTCTGTCTCTCTCTCTCTTTCTCTCTCTCTGTCTCTGTCTCTCTCTCTCTCCCTGTCCCTCTTCAAAAGTCCTTTTTGCTTCTGATCATTGCTTCCCTTAATCTGCCCCCACCCTTTATCACATACACCTTTCTCTTATCCCCTTTCTTTCCTACTTCCTTTTTGGGTAAGATGGATTTCTATGCCCAACTGAGTGTGTGTGTGTGTGTGTGTGTGTGTGTGTGTGTGTGTGTGTGTTTATTCTTCTATCTTTGAATCAATTACAATGAAAGTGAGTTTTGAGCATTGCCTGCTATGCCCTCCATTCTACCCTCCACTGTAAAAGCTCTTCCTTGCATGCCTCTTTTATATGAGATATTTCCCCCATTCTTCCTTTCCCTTCCCCCGTGCATCCTTCTCTCACATTCTATTTTTTATTATCCCAACGTAATTGACTTAAACTCTGTCTATGTAAATGCCTTCTAACTGTCCTAATAATTATAAAGTTCTTAAGAGTTACATATATTATCTTCCCATATAAAATATAGACAGATTAATTTTATTAAGTCCCTTATCAGTCTTCTTTCACATTTTCTTTTTATGTTTCTCTTGTGTCTTGTTTTTTAATTTCTATTCGTCTCTGATCTTTTCATCAGGAATGCTTGAAAGTCCTCTATTTTATCAAATATCCATTTCTTTCCCCTGGAGGAGTTTACTCAGTTTTGCTGGATAGGTTATTCTTGGTTGTAATCCCAGCTCTTTTGCTTTCCAGAATATCATATTCCAAGCCTTCTGTTCTTTTAATATAGAAACTGCTAAATCTTATGTGGTCATGACTGTGACTCCATAATATTTAAATGCTTTCTTCCTGCGGCTTGCAATATTTTCTTATTGACCAGGCAGCTCTAGAATTTGGCAATTATATTTCTTGGAGTTTTCATTTTGGGATCAGAAGGTGATTGGTGAATTCTTTCAATTTCCATTTTACCCTCTGCTTCTAAGATATTGAGGCAATTTTCCTTTATAATTTCTTGAAATATGATGTCTGGGGTTGGAGGGGGGTGGAGTCATGAATTTCAGGTGGTCCAATAATTCTTAAATTATCTTTCGTTGGTCTAGTTTTCAGACTAGCTATTTTTCTAATATTTCACATTTTCTTCTATTTTGTCATTCTTTTGACTGAAATGACTCAATATCAGCAATAACAAAAAATAGCCAATGAAAGATGGGGTGAGGCATTTTTCCAGCCCCATGTTTGGAGAGAAATGTTGGGAGAGCAAGGGTAGGTTGCTACTTATATTCCGCTATCTTGGTTTGGTTTTTTTTTTTTTTTTGCCCCAGGTTTTTACAATTTTAAAGATTAAGGTTCTAGGAATTACTGAAAGTGAGATTCATTGAATATTTACGTAGTTCATACATTGGTAACACTGATAAGTAGGTAGTATTGCTATAACCAAGATCAGAACAAATATATTTATTCCTCAATATGTAAATAATTGGCGATCTCATTGGTGCAAATCATGACTCATTTATGCTTTCTTATCCTGTGAAGTTCTTGTCCAGGTTCTTCCAAAGATCTTCCACAGAGGATTCATTCAACATGTTAGGTACCTTTCAAAGGTCTTTTTACATTTTGTTGTCCTTTTTACATTTTGTTGGGCTGTCCATATAACAATTCTTGCTCTTGCTACATTTCCTGAATGGTGTCCATTATGTCAATTTCTTGTGCATAGGTCACCCCTAGAAATATGATGTAGCTTGTTTAAGTTTATTTAGCATCTGTCTGTTGACTTTCAGGTCATCCATTAGTCAATCAACAAGGATTTAGTAAGTGCCTTCTCTGTGCCAGGCACTATGCTAAGCTCTGAGGATACAAAGAAAGGCCAAGATAAAAAGAGATCACATTCTAATGAAGGAAACAACAGTCAAACAACTATGTAAACAAGATATATATATATATATATATATGTATTCATACACTCACATACATATGTATGTATGTATATGTGTGTAACATTATGTATGCATACATCTATTTATCAGTTCTTTCTCTGAATGCAGATAGCATCTTTCATATGTCTTTTATAGTTAATTTAAGTATTTATAATAGTCAAAATGACTTCTTTGCTCAGTCGTTTTTAAAACAAATTGCTGTTACTATATACAATGTTCTTTTGGTTCTGCTCATTTCACTCTTAATTATTTCATGCAGATCTCCCCATGTTTTTCTAACATTATTGACCTCATCAGTTATTATAGCACAGTAGTATTCTATCACAATCATATATCACAACTTGTTCAGTCATTCACCAATTGATGGGCATCCCTGAAATTTCCAATTCTTTGCTACTCTAAAGAGAGCTGCTACAAACATTTTAGAATTTATAGGGTTTTTTCCTTCTTCCCTAATCATCTCTGGAAATAAACCTAGTGGTAGTATTACTCGGTCAAAAGGTATAGGCAGTTTAATAATTCTTTGGGGCATAATTCCAGATTGCTCTCCAAAATGGTTGGATCAGTTCACAATTCCACCAACCATGAATTAGTGTCCCAATTTTTCTACAATTTTTCCAGTATTTGTCACCCTCCCCTTCAATCATTTTAGCTAATCTGGTAAATGTAAAATGATATCTCAAGGTTGTTTTAATTTGCCTTTCTCTAATCAGTAATGATTTAGAGCATTTTTTTCATATGACTATAAATTGTTTTGATTTCTTCATTGGAAAACTGCTGTTAATTTACTTTGACCATTTATCAGTTGAGTGGGTGGTGGGACAAGGGGAGAAGAAAAACTTTAATATATATTTAAAGGGAATAGCAAGTTGTATATAATAGATCTGCAGTTTCACGTGCAATCATCTTTTTTATTATATTGTGCTATGGAAATGCCTGTTTTGTTCCATAAATTAACATTTCATTAATTAATTAAAAAGCCAAGATATATCCAGGGTAAATTGAAAATAATCTCAGAGGTAAGGCACTACCATTAAAGGGGACTGGGAAAAACTCGCTTAAGATGGGATTGTAGCTGACTTGAAGAAAGTCTAGGGAGGCCAGGAAGCAGAAAGGTCAGGAGGGAGAGAATTCTACTGCATTTTTCTTTATTTTTAAAATGTTTCCCAATTACATTTTAATCTGGTTCAGGTGCATGAGGCTGAGTGTTTGACACCCCTAGTCTAGTCAATGCTATGTAATTGGAAGACCAGTCAGTTCCCTGAGTTAGTATATTACCACATACAATAAATCTGGGTCAGGCACTCCAGATGGATAATGATTTGGGCCCAGAACTGAATAGGAGAAAGAAAGCAGGATGTATTGTGTCCGGGAAATTGTACAGCACTTAAAAAAAAAAAACCGAAGCTGCTCCCTGGCACAAAATTCCAACCTTTAAACATGAACATTCTCTCAGTGATGCTGTGTGGTTTTGAACCTTGGAGTCCTATAATCTCTGAAGAACAGATTTCTACTGTAATTTTAAACATTGATATGGCCACTTGGTAAATATCTCGAAGTATTTGCAATACTATAGTGGGGGAAAACAGCAAACTAATGACAGAGATACTAGTTGTGAAAATTGGAGAAAGAACTCTAGTATTACTTGTACTAATAGCTACCATTTATAGAGAGCTTCCTACGTGCCAGGCACTGTGCTAAGCACTTTTGAATTATTATCACATTTGATCCTCACAACAATCTTGGGAAGTAAGTGCTATTATAACCTCATTTTACAGATAAGGAAACTGAGGCAAACAGAGATTAAATGTCTTGTGCAGGGTCACACAGCTAGTAAGTATCTGAGGCTGGATTTGAACTCAGGGAGATGGCTCTTCCTGACCTCAGGCCCAGCACTCTATCGCCACCTAGCTGGACAAGTGTTCCAAAAACTAACAACCTAGTAATTGTTACTATGGACTGGATGCTCCATGAAAATCAATAGCTAAAGGGAGAAAAATGACTTAAATATATGTAAGCTAGAGTTAATGGGACAAAGGAGAGATTGGTGGCACAGATAAGGGTTCTTGACACTTAGTCAAAGTCTCATTGCGTTTCACCCTGCTGTTATTATCCCCCACATCATTTCATGTAGTTTAAATGTCAGAATTTCTGAATCATCCTTTCCTAGAGTTCATGATCCTTTCAAAACTGAGGAGCCCAATTATAAAGCTCTTAAGTGTTAATAGCTTTCAGTCCCATTCTGATTCACTCTCATACTAAAAAGATAAAGCAGAAAAATTTTAAACCCAAAACCCTTGGGACCCAATCTTCATTTTATTTATGGAGCATAGGTTTCTGTCTGAATAGATAGTTATCTTATATGATATCTGTGTAATATTCTATGTAGTATTTTGTAATTTACTTAAAGTTATCAAAGCTATTTAATGAAAAAGTGACTTTTCTAATTACTAAGTGATAGCCCAAATCCTTCCTTATCTTAGTAAGCTAGTGCTGAATTTGAAGTCAGGAAGATCTGAGTTCAAGTCTAGCCTCAGGTACTTACTAATTGAGTGACCCTGGACAAGTCACTTAACCTCTATCTGCCTCAGTTTTCTCATCTGGAAAACTGGGAATAATAAAAGTACCTATCTCCCAGGTTTGTTGTGAGAATTAGATGAGCTACTACTGGCACATAGTAAGTGCTATATAAATATTAGCTACTATTATTATTTTTGTCATAATTCTGTTTTGTTTTGCACAGACTCTTTTAGGATTTAGCTATTTCTCTCTGCCTTGGGCATGCTTCAAACAGGCTCTTTAAAAAAATGAAATCCTTCCCCTTTCTTTCTGATTGTAAGGCATGCTCTACTTATCTGTGAATTATGGATAATTGATGGGATAATTGAATACTTATCTTCACTAGGAAACTGAAAAACTGTCAGAAAAGCTCTGTTGAAAATCATGCAGTACCGTAGTTTAATGATTTATTTTCAGGAAGTGTTATTTCTTCATTGACTTAACTCCCATATTTGTATGTATCTCTTTCATCTCAAGTAGGCCTTTCTACCTATCACCTCCACCACCACTTTATGAAGTACTGATGCTCCCTATTAAACATAAATAGCACAGTTTAGTGGGACAGAGGGACAGAGGGACATGGACAGAGGGAAGCAGACCATGAAGTCTCTGTTTTGGGCAGGTTGAGTTTGAGATTCCAATCTGACATACGAGTAGATATATGATCCAGTGGGCATTCGTGGATATAGGTCTAGAACTTAGTAGAGATATTAAGTCTGAATTACACATCTGTGTAGAGATGATAATTAAGCCCATAGGAAAAAGTGAGATCACTAAGGGAGGCGGGAGTATAGACGGAAAGAAAAGAGAGTCCAGGAAAGAGCATGGGGGGAACCCTTGCTTAAAGGGAAGGGGATAGATAATGATCCAGTAAAAGAGACAGACAAGAATTCATCCTAAGGTACATAGGAGTTAACAAGTAAAGAGTAATAATAGAGACGTGCAGGAAAGACAGATTTTCCAGGAGGATGGAGGTTAGTTGACAAGGTCAGAAGGTTCAAAGATGTCAGATAGGAAAATAACTGAGAAAAAGGCCACTGGAGTCAACAGTTACCTAGTGCTAGTACCTAGTTACTAGTACCCAGTTACTAGTAACCTTGCAGAGAGCAGATTCAGTGAAATGATGGGACTGGAAGTCAGATTTTTAAGGGAATGAGGAAGTGAGTGGGAGGTGAGGAAGTAGAAGCATTTTTGGGTGTGAAAGAAAGAAGAGATAGGATGATAGCTTGAGGAGATGGCACAGTGTCAAGTGAAAGGTTTTTAAGGATGGAGTAGATCTGGGAATGTTTTAGGTAGCTGAAAAGGAGCCAGTTGATAGAGATTAGAGAAGGGGGAATAATCAAAATAATTTCAGAGGAGAAAGGAGGGGAGTCGGCTCAGGGACACAAGTAGAGGAGTTGACCTTGGCAAGGAGAATGGCCACCTCTTTCTGAGAGGGAGGAGCAAAGGAGGAGAGAATAGGAGAGGATATAGAGGGATTGTGATGTGTAGACTTGAAGAGGCTTATAATGGATACCCCTTGTTTTTCCTCCACAAAGTAGAAGGCAAGGTTTTACTTTGCAAGGCTTAGGGATATTTCAGAAGTAACCTACCAGATCTTCCTGTAGTTATCATAATTTCAGTTTCCTGTGTCAGTAAAAAAAATAAAATCATAAATTAAATCTCCCCTTCACTTTATGACTTTCTACCTCATACAATTTCTTGATATTTCTTAAGTTGCTTTTTCAATGGAAATAATTGTTGGTAATATCTTAGAACCTATTTATGTTTTCCATTACCCTTTGGGTAATCTCAAATTTTATTTTTTCAGAGATCATGGTATTCAGTGATTCAAAGACAGAGAAAAAGTACAATACTATCAGTGGTTTTTTTTTTAAAGTATTGTGTTTTTTTTGTTTTGTCTTTGTTTCTTTTTTTTTGTTTGTTTTTAGGAAGGAACAGCTTGGGTGAATTGAAACAATTGAAGGTTGAGTTGTGCCTGTGAAAAAGTTAATGACTTGAAAAAGAAATCGTAAACCTAAGAACACTGACTGAGTCTGCAGTGATGTGAACATACATATCCAACAGCTAGTGTTCTGTATTCCTATGGGAATTAGCCAAAAAAGCTAGAAATCGAGAATAACTGAGGACTGAAGAGTAAAATCTCACTTCCAGAAAATATAGAGAACAAGTAGAAATTTTCAAGGACTTGGAAAGATTATGTCATTTCAAAATTTTTGCCATAGTAAAATAACTTTTCTCTCTGCTCAAAAGGTAGGCTGGTCTCCCTCCTGGAAGAAAAATGCAAAAGAGGCTCAAGGAATGTTTCTCCACTCCGCACTCCTCCAATTGGCACAGCTGCACAACTGTTTGTCCTTCATTCTTGAAGAGGACCATGTCATCAGGGAGATGATGCCATGACTTACAAGTGGCTTGGTTTTAAGTGAGAGAGGGCTGTGCAAAGTCACCAGCCTCACTTTCTCCTCTGTAGTCATGTGGGTCCAGATATCAATCAGGGGGAGCTGGAGATGGCCCCAGGTGCAGTGGGAGATGAATTAGAAATGTTTTAGGGAAGGAGAGAACTTCCCACCAAGATCTCATAAACTTGCTACCGTAGAGAGGGGCTACTACAGCATAGGAAGAACAGCAATGCAGAAGATCAGTAGTTGATGGGCATCAATGTTCATTCAAGAAGAAAGCCAACAATAAAATCTATGGCCTTGGGTGACAGAGTAAAATGAAGAAGCCAGCTGAACTAGAGTGCCTAAGGCAAGGAGGCAAAACTGATTTCAAAGGAATCATTAAGCCTTGGTAGGATGGGTTTCATGACAGCAATTTGACTCGGCAGAGTATACCTTATTTAAAAGAAACATAGATAAAAGTGTCTTCCTAACTCCTCTGTTTCTGTCAAGGATATCACCATCTTTCTAGTCTTCTGGGTTTGAAATCTCAGTCATGCTCAACTTGTCCCTTTCCCTCATCCATTATATCCAAATCAGATTGCATGTCTTACCAGTATATATCACATTTGTACTCTTTATTTTATAATTTTAAAAAAACTAGTTTTATTTAGGAATTTAACAGAGGTTTTGTTTTCAGTTTTGTTTAGCTTATTTTCAAAATTTCTATTTCGGGGGTTTCTTGTTACTCTGGTTTAGAAAACATTTTTAATTGAATTTTTTCAATAAGCACAAATTTGTTTTTCCTCTCTCCCACCTATACTCTGCCCCACCAACTGAGAATGAAAAAAAATAAAACCTCTGTTACAAAATGTTATTGTTCACCATGTCCAACTCTTCATGACCCTGGGAACCATAACATGCTAATACTGTTCATGGGGTTTTCTTGGCAAAGATATTAGCTGGCCATTTTCTACTCCAGTGGATTAAGGCAAACAGAAGTTAAGTGACTTGCCCAGGGTCACACAGCTAGTAAGTGTCTGAGATTGGATTTGAACTCAAGTTTTCCTGACTCTAGGCCCAGCACTCCATCCACTGAGCCACCAAGTCCAGAGACTAAAGATAAAATGTGCTACTCACTTCCTTGTAGAGAGATAAAGGACTCAACATGCAGAATGACTATTTTTTTTGGAGGGGAGAAGGCAGGGCAATTGGGCTTAAGTGACTTGCCCAAGGTCACACAGCTAGTAAGCATCAAGTGTCTGAGGCTGGATTTGAACTCAAGTCCTCCTGACTCCAGGGCCAGTGCTCTACTCACTGCACCACCTAGCTGCCCAAGAATGACTTTTTTTGTACATGGCTAATGCAGAAATTTGTTTTGCCTGACTGTACATGTTTATAAGCAAAACAAATTTCTGCAATAACCATGTGCAAAAAAAAGGTCTCATTCTGCATGCCGAGTTCTTTATCTCTCTATAAGGAAGTAGATAGCATGTTTTATCATTAGTCCTCTGGAATTGTTATTAGCCGTTATTCTGATCAGAGTCCCTAATTCTTTCAAAGTTTTTTACATTTACCATATGGCTGTCATTGTATAAATTATTCTTGGGGGGGGGTGGAGCCAAGATGGCACGGAGGGAACTACTAGAGCTCTCTCACAAATTCTGTCAGATACATCTAAAAAAGTGAATATGAGCAGATTTGAGAGAGTTAGAAGCCACCAATAGACTGAGTGGGGTAGGAGCACAGGGCTCCTGGAATGGGCACCAGACCACACCAACTGGGAACAGCAGAGGAACCCAGCCAGTGTACTGTTCTGGGAGAGGTCTGGGAGAGCACTGGGCTCACAAAACACCAGAGCAGGAGCAGGCCCAGGGCAGAAGTACCAGCCACAGTGGTGATCGATTCCCAGACCTCTCTGCCCAGGATAGGAGTCTGTTGGAGCCACAGGAGACACCAGTGCAGAGCCTGTGGTCACTGCGAAACCAGCTACCCCTGAGGCCTCTAATCCACAGTCTAAAGGTTTGAAACTTGCCTTTTTGGACTTCCAGGAGCCATGATGTCCAGGTAAAGGGCTATTATCCCTCCCTTCCTAACCCAGATAATACTACCTTGGGAGAAACTCTGAGATAGAGGAGCCAGAAGTGGGGCTTCAGTAGCCTTTTAGTGAGAGAAGTTGGGGAGAGCCTTAAGCCACCTTCCTGTTGTGGCTTAAGGAGACTATTGCCAGAAGAGAGGTGTCCCCACAGGCCCCACCTCAGCAGAACAGTGGGAGTTTCTGAGCCCCAGGGGGGTGGAGTTAGCAAACATCAACACCAGGACCCCAGACATGCCTTCACACAGCCAGGGGAAGTGGCAGACACCAGCACAGACAACAGCTGAGACCACCCATGCTATATAGTGCAGCCACAGGGAAACAGGAGACTTCCAACAGCCACACCACCCCTCCCTACACCTCATGAAACCAGAAGCCACAGCACACAAAGCCAGTGAACTCCAGAAACAGAGACCCACTTTAGAAGCCAGGGGGAAAAAACAAAACACCATGAAAAAATAAACTGGAAAACCAAAGACAATTGATTCCTATTATGGAGACAGGGAAGATCAAAATACCAATTCAGAAGAGGACAGCATTAACACTATACCCACATCTGAAACCTCAAAAGGGAATGTGAACTCGTCTCCAGCCCAAAAATCATTCCTGGAAGAACACAAGGAGGACTTTGAAAACTAAATTAGAGAGGTAAAAGAAAAAATGGAAAAAAAATCACTGATGAAAACAAATTTTTTATAAAATAAAATTGGTGAAATGATTAAGGAGTTCAGAATATAAATGGAGAAAATTTCTCTTTGAAAAGTAAAATTAGCCAAATGGAAAAGGAAGTAGAGAAGCTAAATGAAGAAAACAATACATTAAAAATTAGAATTGGACAAGTAGAAGCTAATGACTCTATAAGACATCAAGAATCAGTCAAAAAAATGTAAATAATGAAAAAATAAAAGAAAACATGAAATATCTGATTGAAAAAACAACTAACCTGGAAAATAGATCCAGGAGAGATAATCTAAAAATTACTGGTCTACCTGAAAGCCATGATGAAAAAAAGAGCCTGGAGAGTATCTTCCAAGAAATCATCAAGGAAAACTTCCTGCGGTTCTAGAACCAGAGGGTAAAATAGTCATTGAAAGAATCCACCGATCACCCCAGAAAGAGATCCCCAACTGAAAACTCCAAGGAATATTGTAGCCAAATTCCAGAATTGTCAGATCAAGGAGAAAATGCTGCAAGCAGCCAGAAAGAAACAATTCAAATATCATGGAACTACAGTCAGGATCATGCAGGATCTTGCGGATTCTACAATAAAAGAAAGGAGGAATTGGAATACAATATTCTAAAAGGCAAATGAGCTTGGACTACAAACAAGAATCAACTACCTAGCAAAATTGAGCATAATTTTTCGGGCAAGGAGATGGACATTCAATGAAATAAGGGAATTCCAGACCTTCCTAATGAAGGGGCCAGAGCTCAATGGAAAATTTGATCCTCAAATACAAAACTTAAGAGAGATATAAAAAGGTAAACGGGGGGAAACAACCAGCTATGTTGTTCAAAAAGGGGAAATTATTTACATTCTTATATGGGATTACACTGATTTATATATATGTCAATCTTGAGAATCGTACAGTAATTATGACAATTGAAAGGGATATACATAGACTGAGGGTGTCAGTATAAAGTAACTGATGTGATGATAAAAAACATAAGGGGTAGAAAGGGATTGTTCTGGGAGAAGAGGTAAGGAGGAGGTAGAAAAGGGTAAATTCTGCCACATGAAGAGGCACAAAAACATAGAAGGAAAGAAGGGAGGGAGAAAAGCAGTGTTTGAGCTTTACTCTTATTGGATTTGGTTCAAGGAGGGAACAACATACTCTGATAAGTATAGAAGTCAAATTTGTCCTACAGGCAGTAGGAGGAGAAAGGGGAAAGAAAAGGGGGGTGAATAGAAGGGAGGGAAGAAGTTGCAAGGGTAAGAGGTTAAGATAAGGGGGGGTGTCATTAGGAAGGGAAAATTGAGGGAGAGAGTGGTCTTTTGAGGAGTAGAAGGGAGAAGGGAGAAATAAAGACTTGAACAGGTGGGGAAACAGGATGTAGAAAAAGACACAGATACTAATCATAACTGTGAATGTGAACAGGATGAACTCTCCCATAAAACAGAGGTGGATAGCAGAATGGATTAAAAACCATAATCCTACATTATGTTGTTTACAAGAAACACATTTGAAACAAGGGGATACACACAGGGTAAAGGTAAAAGGCTGGAGTAGAATATATTATGGTTCAGCTAAAGTAAAAAAAAAGCAGGGGTAGCAATCCTAATCTCAGACAAAGCAAAAGCAAAGATAGATCTAACTAAAAGAGACAAGGAAGGACGCTACATCCTGCAAAAGGCACCATCGACAATGAAGCAATATCGTCACGTAACATACATGCAACAAGTGGCATAGCACACAAATTCTTAGAGGAGAAGTTAAGGGAGTTACAGGAAAAAATAGACAGCAAAACTGTACTACTAGGGGATCTCAACATCCCCCTCTCTAAACTTCATAAATCTAACCTCAAAACAAACAAGAAAGAAAGTTAAGGAGGTGAATAGAATTTCAGAAAAGGGAGATATGATAGACCTCTGGAGAAAACTGAATGATGATAAAAAGGAATATACCTTTTTCTCAGTG
>CM053623.1:203734341-203785709 GCA_028646595.1 Phalanger gymnotis
GCTTTGTAAGATTCATGTGAACTCGATGCAATAACTCCACATGGCCGTCAATTTTAGCACATTCACTCTTTATGCGTTCAATCAAGTGTGTTACATCTGTGATTTTCATTGAGTATACCTTCTCCTTTAGCATACCCCAGAAAAAGAAGTCAAGGGGGCTAAGGTCTGTTAATATTCCATATATTTCAAAATATGCATTTTTGCCTATATGTCCAGAGTTTAGGGACACCCTGTACAATTAACCACCTAAAATTTTGTGTTTCCTTCAGATACGAAGCCCTTGTACCTTGTACTTAATTACACCCTTCCAAAGACAACCCAAGACACAGAGTCTTGTGCCCAGCTGCCCGAGCCTTTCCCTCTAAGGCTGCTATTGTTGTATGCTTTTTGAGCTCTATTTCCCCTTTTTTATCCTTATCACTTAGCATAGCACCTTGACATATAAGAAACCCGTAATAAATGCTTGTCGGTTAAAGGATTATTCTGTGGTTTGCTTCCTCTCTGCCCCACCCCCACCTCCAACTCAGCTATAAGGAGCTGAGGACTGTTATCCTACCCCAGCCCACTCTACTGATCTTTGCTTCCTGCATTTTGAGGAAGAGCTTGGACCAGTCATATTTTACTCTTCCAACTTGACCACCATGGTTGTGCTTTGTTCTCTCTCAGCCCTGTGGTTCCCTTATCCCATAGGTTGAGTGCCTCCTGGAACTTCCAGTCTGAAGAAGGGCCCAGACCAGTTTTGCTTCACACTCTGGACTTCACCAGTATGATCCACGTTGGTACCTTCCCGTCCCCTCTTCACTCCCTCTTCCCCCCATCCACAATTCACCTTCCTTGTGTTGTAATCCGCCTTTAGAATGTAAGTTTCTTGAAGGCGGGGACTGTCTTTCTTTGTGCTTGTATTTGTATCCCCAGCACTTAGCCTAATGCTGGCATCTAGTAAGCACTTAACAAATGTTGGTAGATTTTGTTGACTTCTGGTGCAGATCTGATTAGTGCTTTAAATCCCAGCACTCTAAAAAATGCTGAGTCCTGACAGGCTGTAGGTACTTTAGGAATTTGCATAATACCACTACACTTAATTAATGGTTACCTAATAAATTCTTCACTTATTATATCCATTCATTCAGTGATTTCTGCTTATAAAGCTTTGGTTGCTGGTTAAAAACAGTGACTTAGGGCAGCAGTGACAATGTTCTGGAGGAGGTCACATCCCTACTCCCCCTAAAATGGAGAGAAAGCCCTGACTTCTTTCAGTCTCCCCTAGAGGACTAGCACAGAGTAATACACATATAAAGCACTCTAAATGTTTTCTCAATGAACAAATAAATAAATATCCATACAATCCATCTATAAACATACTTCACACCCCACCTCACCTTTCTTCAAGGATCTGCCATCTTGAAGGGGTGGATATTTTTCCCACCTCAGTGCAGATCTGAGTTCCTCTGCAATTTGGCAGATAGTCTTTGAGAGTTCCTGGGGCTCAATAATTCTTCACAGTGAAGCCTACCTGGGAATAAACTTCTACGATCATTGGATTACAAAGATTCAGTCTTTTACTGGCACTGGACTGAAAGCCTTCCCAGCTTGGTAGCACCTACCACTGCTTGCACTCGGTTAATAAGATGTTTGAGAGCTGAAGGTTCCCTCTTTTTCCCCAGTAACCAAGGCAGAAAAAAGTTCCTATCCTCCTTCCTTAAATACCTTTGAGACTTCTTTTTCATGACTAATTTTGCCTTTTAGAACTATGGTTTGATGCTAGGACTGGAGGGGGGGGGTGAAAGGAGAGGTGGATGAAAGAAGATGAAAAGAGAATAAATTAAGACGCTTTGCTTCAGACTAGCACAATGAAAGTCCTTGGTGAGGCCTTCGAACATTTAAATGCTGCAGAGGCTGTTTTTGAAAAGAATGATGGACACCTCTAAGAAAGACTCTAAGGTCAATTCAATAATTTTGAAAGTCTCTGCTTGCAAAAGGGGAAATTATCTGGAGGAGGAAGAAGGCATCAGTTCAAATTTCCCTGAATAGCTTTTTAAAAATGAGACTTACATCATCCAAATAATCTCTCCAAAGCTCTTTTAATTCTAAGAAGTCAAGGAAAGTTATTGTCAACTGAATGTTTAACTTATGTTTATTCTAGTTCATATTATGATATGAACTTCAGATAAGCCAAATTAATGATTTGGTGGAATTGTATTATTTATGTGCTATGCATTATAGTACTCCAGATCCCCTTGTATAATTAGTATGTACAGCTTTATATGACTTGGCACAAAATTTTACTATTTCAAATTGTTGTAGTGGTTTGTTACTGGTGCATCTTTGCTTTTATGACATGTTATTGGGCATATCAATGATTTAGTTGATGCTGGGTCCTTGAATGCTGCCCCACATTATAACATCTTTTCCTATGGGGAAAAACTAGTTTTATGGTGATCTACTTTATAACATGATTTCCAGAAATACAATGCAGCAAAAAAAAAAAAATAACGGACTGACCGTAGAGGGGAGACCCAAACTACATGTACTGTTACAAGCAAAAATACGCCATATTAGAAAGTGAGTGGAGCAGGAAGAGCCTTGGTTAGGGAGTCAGGAGACCCGGTGAGTAGGTCCCAGCTATGTCACTTACCAGCTGTATGTCTATAAGGAAGCCACTGAACCTCAATTTCCTCATTTATAAAATGTTGATAATAATAGCTACCTTATCACATAAAGGAAAAATACTTTGCAAAATATAAAGCATTATGTTGATTTGACTTCTGATTTGTACAAGGATAAAACCATGATTTATGTTTGGTTTCCAAGACCTTTCTACATCTTTGGTGTTGACAGAAAATTGTTAACATAATTGTTAATATAATAGCAAAAATTATTAATACCAAATGTAAAAGAAACTACCACTCCCTTAAGTGATCTTTATAATGTCAGAATTTCAGTAATGTCCTTACATTCCTACTCTTAAGATATTTATTCTTGATTAAGTTGAGATGAACCATACCATAGGTCCCCTCACCCAGGGATGTTGTCTTGTTGGCTTTAAGTAGTTCAATTCTAAGGACAAGAGTTTTAGGTGGGAGGGAGGAAAGCTCTGAAAGGGAGATTACAGAATTTCTCTCTCCTCCTGCCTCCAATTGGTTATGACATCTACCAGACTTGTTCAAATTAAGACACCCTAATCAGAAGTTTGAGAGTTTGTTCAAATCAGCTTGTTGGAGCAGACACATATTTCGGACAGACATTGATACACAGAGACTGTCAGTTCAAAGAGTTGATAGCTTTGAGGAATAAGAACCCTGGAAGTGAAAGGAGAGCTAGCTATGGAGAGAAGCAGACTCTGAAAATCCAGCTGAGCAGTCTACTCAACAGAGATGCTCTACCCAGGGGAAGCTACATGAGGTTTCTATGACTAGAGAAAGGACTCTGAGACCTGAGAGCACCAGCAGCTTTGGACACATGTTTATTCTGTAAGTATGCTTCATTACTATTGTACAATAAGTTTGAGAAAACTCATAAATAACATCAATTTCTCCCCTGGATGTCAATCCTGCATCTCCCAATGACCTCTAGACATTTCCACTTGGATTACCCAGGGGCAACTTAAACTCACCATTTCTTAAACCTAAATCATCATCTTCCCTTCTATACCCACCTTCCCTCTCAACTTCCCCTTTTCTGCTGATAACATCCCACACTCCTTTTCTCCAAGGAAACCTTGGAGTCATCTTTGACTCATCCCTGTCTTTGACCCCCCATTTCTAGGTCTAAGCAACTGTCAAACCCTATTAATTCTCCTTCTCAACATCTTTTGCATTGACCCTCATTCTACTCCCCCTTTCTTTCACACTGCTACCATCTTAGTTCAAACCTGTATCTCTCCTTGTCTAGGCTACTATAAGAGCATTCTAACCGGTCTTCTGGACTCCAGTCTCTCTACTCTCCAGTTTCTCCTATACATAGCCACCAGAATATTTTGAATGAAGAAATTTGATCATAGGCTCATAGACAGCTAGGTAGTGCAATAGATAGAATGCCACTCCTGGAATCAAGAAAACCTGAGTTCAAGTCCGGCCTTAAACACTTACTGGCTCTGTGACCCTAAGGAAGTCACTTAATCTCTGCCTGCCTCAGCTTTAAAATGGGGATAATAATAGCACTTATCTCCCAGGGTTGTTATGAGGATCAAATAAGATAATATTTGTAAAGTGCATAGCTCAGCGCCTGGCACAAAGTAGGCACTACATAAATGCTTTTATTAGATTTTGGCAGCTAGGTGATATAGTAGATAGAGTGCTGGGCCTGGTGTCATGAAGACTCGTGTTTGTTGTTCAGCCATGTTCAATTCTTTGTGATCTCATTTGGGATTTTCTTGGCAAAGATACTGGAGTGGTTTGCCATTTCCTTGTCTAGCTCATTTTTACAGATGAGGGAACTAAGGCAAAGGGGGTTAAGTGACTTGCCCAGAGTCACACAGCTAGTAAGTGCCTGAACCCAGATTTGAACTCATGAACATGAGGCTTCCTGACTCCAGGTCTGGCACACACTAGGAGCACCCTAGTTGCTTCAAAACTCAGCTCAGATACCACCCCCTTCATGTAGCCTTTCCTGATCTCAGCTGCTACTGCCTTCCTCTACCAAATTATCTGGATTTGGTTTTGCATATACCTATACGTGCATAGATATGCAACAATAAAATCTAACAATAAAATGCAAGCTTCTTGAGGAAGCAACTGTTTTATTTGTATTTTTTAGATACTAAGAGCCTATCATAGTGCCTAGCACACAGTAGATACTTAATAAGTGATTGCCAATGGATTAGTAGATTTCCCATCAGTGGAGGTTCTTTAGCGGGAGCTGGATTGGTACTCACTTGTCAGGGATGCTATAGAGAAAACTCCAGATCAAATAGAGACAAGTCGCACTAGATGAACTCAGAAGCCTTATTGTTAGCCTTTCAATCAATGTTCCATTCCAGTCCTTCCTGTACTACATCGCAGAGGCACTACAGAAACTGAAGCCTTTAATTGTCCATCTTGAGAAGCTTAATGCCCACATTTTTCTAGCAAAAGCAAGGAAAAGCAGGTTGAGAGTTATTATGTAATCAGCTTCCCTGAACAGAGGTCTGGTAAGACCTTTTATACCTCCTACTACTATACATTTTCTCTGAAATCCATTTAAATCCTTAAATCCCTGCAATGCTTTGTTCACTCCCTTGCAACTACTGGCCATCATAATTATGTAGCATACTCAGTCCCCTAATGGTGTCCCTGTTGGCTACTCCCTGGTCCATGGTACTCAAGGGGCACTTATCTGTCTCAGTCCATAGCTCATTCCCCATTTCCTCTTCAACCAAGCCAGAATGGAACACATGGCATTATAGTAAAGCAAAAGTCATTTACTTAAGATAGACCGTTCGATAAATGCCAAGAAGTTTAACTAAGCAGCATGCACTCGCGCCATTCATTTCTCAAAATGCCACCTGCCAAACCTCAAGGGATCAGAAGCTGGGAGTCAACCCAACTCTGATTCTATTCATCTGCATTTCTACTTTTTTGTAGTGCTGCAGTTTAAGATTCGGGAAAAGAGAAAGAAAGACTTGCCCATGGAATAAATGTTGCAACTTTAATAACTGGAAGGCACTATATCTTGGCCCATAAACATTGAAGCATTGCAAGGAAATTTATTGCTTATTCTCAGGACTCAGAAGTAAGGAAACATCTCCTACCACTGCTTCTTCTGTACCAGGAGTGTAGACACTACCTGGCCCAGATGTAGTTGCTTTTTTTCCTCTCTTTCTCCCTGACTCCGTCCTGCCTGTCTCCAGCCTACATGTGGTTCACTGACATCCTCATAAAAATCTTGTCTTCTTTTCAAATTAAGCATTTTAAAAGTTACTGACATGCACAGGATTCTGAGAGATATAGTTCAGAAATTCCTGCAACCCCTTTATAACTTGTACATTTTGTCCCTTTTCCTGAAATGTAGAATATCCCACAATTTCTCTGAAGAGAACCAGAGCAAGTCTATAATATAAGCTTTGACCACTGAAATCTTTGTATGATATTTAACCACTTATGGTTGGA
Organism: Phalanger gymnotis; assembly: GCA_028646595.1. Classification (NCBI taxonomy): domain Eukaryota; kingdom Metazoa; phylum Chordata; class Mammalia; order Diprotodontia; family Phalangeridae; genus Phalanger; species Phalanger gymnotis. Next base: position 203,740,428 of record CM053623.1, read on the forward strand.
GAATCTTTTAGTTAAGCTCCCTGATCATCTCATTGTTGAGAGAGTCCATCTCCCGTCCTAACTCACAGTAAACATTGGCACAAGTACAGATGCATTGGCCTAATGCTTCAAATACACACCTTTGTCAGAAAATGTTGTTTGACAGTTGCCTACATTTAAGCATTAAAACAAATCATCTTAAGCCAAACTATAAGCCAAGTTATGTCAACTCTGAGATTCTATGATTCTAGGTTTCCGTTATTTCTTTTTGGCACATTTTAAGCTGGAAGATCTGATGTTAGAGCCACGTGCAAATGTCTAGCAGACAGTTGGAAATTCAGGGCAGACACTGCATATGAAGATAACATTTTTCATAATCACAAGTATAAAGGAAACCATTAAAGCTATGTGGGGGACCCAATAATTGCCAGGGGAAATAATTTAAAGGGAAAACAGAAAAGAGCTGAAGACGGAGGAGTGGAGCATTGTTTACACTTAGGAGATATAAGGAGAAAGAAAAGCAAAAGGAGATGGATAAGGAGTGGTCAGACAAGTACAAAGAGAGCCAGGAGAAAGCAATATCTCTGAAGCCAAGAAAGCAGAGTTACCAAGAAAGAGCAGAATATCTAGAAAAGTCAAAATAGTATTAAATAATGAGATAAATCAAAGTCATGAGTTGAGGAATAAAGTGTCTTTAATAGAGATAAGATGGTAGCAAACCTGCCATCCTGGGAGATGCCCCACACGTAGACACCATAATCTTACATATATATGTACCTATTTGTGTCTAATGATAGTCATCTCTGGGGATGGGGGGAGAGAAGGGAAAAAAGAAATTTACATGATAATTTTGTTGTATATTTGAAAGGAACAGCTAGCTGTACATAATAGATTCACAGTTTCATATACAATATATTTTTATAGTACTATGCTATGGAAATGCTTATTTTATTGCATAAATTAAAAATAAGATAAAAAAACCAAAAAAGTATAAAGTTCTTATACTTTCAGGAGAAAGAGGGAGGAGGTAGTATGATGGAGCAAGACCTGGTCATGAGACCCCTTTCACCCTTGGCAGTCTAGGCAAGGATAAACGCTTCATCCTGGCTGTTTTATCCTTCATGCCCTGAATCCCAATGGAAATTGGCAAAGACATTAGGAGAGGAGATCCAGTTCAAGCTAGGTTCCTTTAAAAGGTAAAATCCCAGGGTGGGGGACTTAGGGTGTGATTCAGCTCAACCTAAACTAGAGTAAATATCTTAAGAATAGGAATATAAGGACATTCCTAGTATCATTTAAGAGGTAGCTAGTATTATTACATTTGATATTAACAATTTTATGTTATTATGTGAACAATTTTCTATCTGTAGTCAGGGAGAACCAAGACTGGGAAGAGGCCATTCTATCTGCTAATTAAAAAGTTGTTGTAATTGACCTTGGAGAGAGCAGGTGAGGAAAGAAGCTAGACTGCAAAGGGTGGAAGAATGAGTGGATAAGATAACCTGTGTTAGCATGTGTATATGTATATGTATATGTACACTGTATACATATATTATATGTTATGCTATATATTATAGTTTACTATATCATATCATATTTTGCTGTCTCCTTCCTCAGAGCGTAAGGTCCTTTTGAGTAAGGATTATTTCATTCATCATATTAATATCCACAGTGCCTATCAGCATCTAGAACATAGCAGGCATGTAATAAATGCTTGTTGATCAGTTGATTATAATACATATATATCTATATACATATATATGATATATATATAGATATATATATAGATATATACAGATATATATACATATATATATTATATATATATATATATATATATATATGTGATCCTGATCAGGCTAGTCACTCAGACCTTCTGCTCAACCACTGGATATTCACCTATAGCTCACTTAGCATTTAGTACCTAGTTCAGGCCTGCCCAACCTGCGACCCTCAGGCCCTCTACATTTTTCATAGGCACCCGAAATCCTTTGACATTCCACAAGGGCCCAAGGGCTATAAGCGGCCTGCAGGTCACAGGTTGTGCAGGCCTGACCTAGTTAGTGGTTCTCCCTAGGGGAAAAATAATCTTTTCTTTTTTGTTATGTGATGACCAAACTGATTTATTCATAGCCTGATTCCCATTACTAAACACACGACATTTTTCTGTATCTGGTACATAGTGTTCTTTAATTAACCCGGTTTTCTTCAGTCTCACATAATTTCCAAATTAAATAATTGTTTAGATTGAAATAGAGCACCTAATTGATCATTTCAGGACTGGCAATTCTAGTGACTCTATTAATCGTCTGAATGACTCACAGATGGAAACTTATTTTCAACCAGATGTTCTCCTCTGCATAAAGGACTATGTTTTAAAGTTGAATAAATCGTGGGCATTCCTACAATGGTTTAACTTCACTTTAAGTATTAAAAACATTTTTGAAAAGTTGTAAGTATTCAACTCAATTCAACGAGCATTTATTAAGTACCTACTACGTGCCAGACTCTGTGGTAGGTGCTGGGGGTATTGACTGAAAATTTATTTCATACTGGGGCATATAAACCAGGAAATGAATGAATAAATAAACAAATGAATATATAAATAAATACATGAATAAGCTGTATATAGGATCATATCTTCACATTTGTTTTTATTTAAATCAAACTGTCATAGACTTAGAGCCAGATTGGACTTTAGAGATGAAATCCCATTTCCTCCTTTTACAGATAATGAAACTGACACTTGGAGAAGTTTTAACTTTTCCAAGTGACTTGCTCAAGTCAAGTCAACAAACACATTTAGTAAACTTTTGCTAAGTGCCAACACAGCACAAAGTACAAACAAAAAAAAAGGCAGCTTCAGCCCTCGAGGAGCTAAACTCCAGATTGCTATTTCTTAATGGAGAAAGAGGGTCTTAAATTTTATATGCAAGGCTTGACTGGAAGGTGTTTTACCAGAAAGATAAATGACCGGTTTAATGAGATCACATAAGCGTTGCCTTTTGGGCCCTTGAACTCCTCATAGCATAATTTCTGTGCATCCTGCGCGTCGTCTTGATCTTTGTCTTGACCCTGGACTCCAGTGACTCTGGAGGAGAGAGTAAGGCTGACGACTTTGCACAACTCTGCCCCATTCATACCTAATTCATGCTCAAGTCAAGAAATCACCCTTGTGATATCGTTGGTATCACCCTTGTGATGTCACTGTTCTTCTTTGAGAACAAAGGACAAACAACAAAGATTCCCTTCCCACCTATGGCCGATTTTACAATGAACGCATATAGCCAATAGCAAAGAAACCCATTTATCCATGTTTAAAACAAAACAGAAATCAAAGAAAATAGGCAAATGAGAATATATACTAGATGATATGGATTGAAGGAGCTCTCCCATTTGGAGCAAGGTAACTCAGCTCAGCCAAGAGAGGAAGTCCCAGGTCTTACCCAAAAGAAATTCCCTTTGGAGAGCAATCTGCAATTATACCCAAATGGTTACTAAACTGCCTATGCTTATCTCTTATACATGGAGACTTTTCCCATTGCAGTTTTGATATATCATGGGTCAGCATAAGAAATTAAATGGGAATTTTGGCGGAGTTTTGCAGAAGCCATAGACAATATGTGAAGATCAGCAGGTGATACAGAAAAAGTGTAGAAACTCAGAAATGCATAAAATATATATATCATATTGTATAACATCAACCTAAATTTAATAATAAAATATTGTAAATACTCCATAAAAGAAAATGAAAAAAATTCAGACTTCTTTTCTGGTATGAAGGGAGGGCCAAAAAATTTTACATGGATTTTCCAGATCAAGGGGGTGCCAAGCCCTTAACCAATGGGTGGGAAACCTGTGGCCTTAAGGCCACATATGGCTTCCTAAGACCTTAAGTACGGCCTTCTGACTGAATCCAAATTTTATAAAACAAATCCTTTTATTTTTGTTAATACATTTTGTTCATCTTTTATATTTCTCTTTTATTTTTAAAATGAATGTATTTAAAATACCAAAGAATAAAATAAGTTTCAACAAAATAATCCTCCCATATTGACTGGCACAATTAGAACATTAGTAAGCCATAAAGGCTAAATTGATGGCTACTATGCTCATTATTTCATTCTAACCTCCCCCACCTGACAGGCGCCACTACCACATAAGGCTGTTTGGTGAGAGTTTATGGGGATCAAGTATGCCAGTCCACTATCAGCTTTTGACAATGGCACACTATGTTTCTGTTTGAAGTGGAATTTGTGAATAGTTGCGCAGCTTGACAGTATTTTTTAATTCTATCTGCTTAACACTCCATCATGTCAAAAAAGACCAAGAGAACACTGAAGGAACAAAACAGACTTTTTTTAAAGGAGAATTGGGAATTGTAATATTATCTTGTTTGTGCTAAAGATAAGATGATTTCCTTGCTTTGTGATACTGCAATATCAGCATTAAAGAAATTCAATGCTCAACAGCATTATGGCACTTGTAAGGACCACAATTATTTTAAATTAGAGGGATAGGCACAAAAGATTGTATTGCAGAAATTAAAAGATGAAGAGTAAAAGCAAAGACAATTCTTTCAAGGAACAATAAGACCTGGAGATAATGTCATTGAAGCAACTTATAAAGTAGCTTATACACTCAGGGAGAAAAAGGGTAGCCATTCTATGATGTAGACATTGTGAAAGAATGTATTATCAGAGTTGTAGGATGCAACATTTCAAAATACAAACAACTGCCTCTTTCAAGGCGAACCATAACTGATTGGCAGTGTGAAATAGCCTTCAACTTAACAGAACAACTTCATGCAGTACTTGAAAAGGAAAATATCTATTATTCAAATGCTTTGGATGAATCAATTGATACTATTGACTCAGTGCAGGTTTTATACTTCATTAGGGTCATAACAGAAGATTTTCTTTGCTACAAAAAGTTATTTGCTTTGGGCAATCTAGTAAACAGAAAACGGGGAATAGATATCTTCAACAACTTTCAAGACAAATGTTGTGAAGTTGGGCTGAATTCGGTAAATTTAGTGAGTGTATGTACAGATGGTGCAACTTCCATGACAGGAAAAGATGAAGGGTTTATTGCACAGATAAAAAAAGTACTAACAGATTCAGATGCTCTTGTTTCTTTTCATTGTATCTTGCATCAGCAAAATCTCTGTGCTAAAGCTGCTATTTTAAGTGACACTTTGCAACGTTATAAGTATTGTTAACTATATTCATACACATGTAATGCAGCATAGTCAGTTTCATAATATGCTAAAGTTGAACGATGAGGTATTCAGTGTGTATTTGTCATATCATCCTAAAGTGCTTTGGCTATCACAGGGACAGGTAGTAGCCAAAATTTTATCTCTGTAAGAACAGATAACTAAATTTTATGGAGAACAGAATCAGCAAAGTGAATTATTGAAAGAAGATTTCTATAGGAATGATGCATTTCTATGTGATATCATGTCAAAGCAAAATGAATGTTTCTTTGTAAGGTAAAATAAAGTCTATATATGATGTGTGGCAAAAAAAATCCAAGCGGTTTTTAAAAAGCTATCTTTTTTAAAAAACACTTCTTCAAAAGGGAAATTCTGATGAACATTTTCCTCAGTTAGCAAATGTTAAGCTAGCAAATGATAAGCAGGATGATATGTTTGAATCATTTGAAAAATATGCAGCTGTTATAGACCTTTAATTGGAGAATACAATGCAAGGTTCACTGACTGGGAATCATGACATCACACTCAAATGAGCATTTCAGCCTCACCTAGTTGATATCACCAAGGCACCTAAAGAACTACAGATGGAATTGATTGAGATCTCAGTAGATGACACTTTAAAGTCATTGTTTGATACTAAGAAAGATCCAGTTGAAATATGGAAAAAATGCATTAGAATATCCACATGTTCAGCAACATGACCCCCCAAAATGCTTTCTTGCTTTTCAACCACTTATTCCTGCAAATCTACCCCAACCTAACCCAAATCAAGAAACCGTTAAGTCACAAATGACTGATACCCTTCTAGAGGATCAACCGAAACTGTGGAGCTCCATGCTGCAACCAAATATTTGTATGCTTTCCAACAAAAAGCAGACACAACAAAGTCATTAAAAGGTTAGTTACCTTTAAAGTTAACAAATAGTTTTCATTTTTGAAATTATTAAATACATAGTAGTTAGATTTTTACAAAATAATATACATTTTAAGTATATCTAATTGAAGTTTCTTGAATGAGGCCCTCTTTACTTGATTACAGCTAAATATTAATTCAGCCTTCCAACATAAAAAGGTTCCCCCATCCCTAGTCTATCATATCTAACTTTTCTAAGATTCTATCCATCTCCTTGACTTCTTTCATATTTATTTTATGGTTAAATTTATCTAGCTCTGAGAGGGGAAAGTTGAGGTCCTCCACTGTCTATTTCTCCTATAAGTCATTTAACTTTTTCTTTAAGAAGTTGAATGCTATGCCATTTGGTGTATATATGTTTAGTATCGATATTACTTCATAGTCCATGGTTCCTCTTAGTAAGATGTAGTTTCCCTACATATTCCCTTTAATTAGGTCTATTTTTGCTTTGTCTGAGATCATGATTATTACCCCTGTCTTTTTAACTTTAGCTGAAGCATAATAGACTTTGCTCCCGTTCCTTATTTTAATTCTGTGTGTCTCTCTGTTTCAAATGTGTTTTTTGTAAACAATATGTTGTTGGATTCTGGTTGTAATTGATTCCGCTATCCACTTCTGTGTTACGATTGAGCTCTTCTTATTCACAATCACAGTTGTGGTTACTAACTGTGCATTTCCCTCCTTCTTATTCTCTTATGTTTATCCTTCTCTCTCTTTTTTTATTCTGTTTTTATCTGCCCTTGTTTTTATCACCACCATCCCTTTCTTTCATTCCCTTCTGCTTTCACTTCCCTATTGAATAAGATAGATTTCTATTACCAATTAAGTAAATATATATTCCCTTTTTGAACCAATTTCAGGGACAAAGTGCTGACTTAAAAAGGGGGTTAAAATCAATTCAAAAGAAATAAATGTAGTAAATGTAGTAAAACACATATCTAAAAACCATAACCTTCAATGCAAATACATTAAATCATCCAATTAAAAGAGAGTGGCAGAATGGATAAGAAAACAAAATCCAGCAATTTGCTGTGTTGCAAAAATATAACCCCCACCCAAAGGTATATCACGAATGAAATCAAGAAACTGGAACAAAATTTATCATGCATCAGGTGATTCCACCAGTGCAGAAGTCACAGCAAAAAATAAATGCAGCAAAAATAAAAATTCATAGTGTCAGTAGAGAATATCTATTATTTCAGTCTACTTTTATTAATCATATCTATCGATGACAGTACCATTAGTTGTTGAGAATATACAAGTTAATTCTTCTTGCCCTGACAAATTATACTTCAGGATTCCGGGGGAGGATAACCCTGGTAACTTACACATAATTGCTAAACTGCGGAGGCCTGCAGAAGATTGGTAATCCATGAGCTGCCTTGGAAGATCTGAGTTCATAAGACCCAATGTGGATCTTATGAACATACCATTCATCTTCTGCTGAAGATCTCTCCTGCAGATAAGATGCCTAGTTCCACATGTTTATCCCCGTCTTCTGCCTCCCAATGAGGTGACTTGAACAATACCGTTCTAGGAGGGTACTGCTAATAGCTTTCCATTTATCCCTCACTTGGTATACAAAAAACATACCTGGGGAGGGTGGGGGAAACGACTTTGGGTTGTCTCAGCTCTGAAGTGATGTCCTTTTTGGTTGTCGTGCATCCTTAACTATTGGAGCCTACAACAAATCCTAACTGAGGCTCAGGGTTGACTATGCTAAGTGGGACTGCCATATCAAAAAATAGTCAAGTCAAGTCAATAAGCATTTATTAAGTACCTACTATGTGCCAGGCACTGCGCTAAGCACAGGGGATAGCAAGAAAGGCAAAAAATAGTCCCTGCTCTCAGGGAGCTCACAGTCTGATAGGAGGGACAACATGCAAATAACACATACAAGCAATTCTTATGTATATGAATATATATGTATATATATATATATATAGGATAAATTGGAGATAATTTCAGGAAGAAGGCACTAAGATTAAGATTAAAGAACACTGGGAAAGGCTTCTGGAAGAAGTTGGGACTTTAGATGAGACTTGAAGGAAGCCAGGGAAGCCAAAATTGAGATGAGGACAAAGAGAGAGAGAGTTCTAGGCATTGAGGACAGCCAAGGAAAATGCCCCATCCTGGAAGATGAAATGTCTTCTTGAGGAATAGCAAGAATCCCAATGTTACTGTCCTTTTTCTGTTTAACATTTTAACTAATTTCTGTCAGTTAAAGTTCCACGAGTCTGGCATAAACACAACCCTCAGAGTGAAGGAATTGCTCAAAGAGTGTTCGCACAGTACGTCAACCACTGATGTCAGTCATATATTTTCATCCCAGCTATTCTTCCTAATTGTAGACATAGTGGATGCTATAAGGTAAGGAGAGAAAGTATAGTACTATCAAAATGACAGTTATAGGGCAGGTATAAACTACAGAAGCTGGAAAGCAATATCTCTTGTGTACAGCCCTAATAAGGACACCAGCAGTCAGTGTCTGACATTGAGACTGCCTGTAGGGACTATAGAAAAAGTTGGCAATCCAGACTTCTAGGGTGACTGTACTAAAGTAGTAGAGCTGTGTGTTGAAGAGAAAAAGAACATAAGACTCACATGAGACTTCTTATAGTTCGACAATGCATTACTGGGTCTGGTGTTCCTAGGTGATCTTGTGAGCAGGTACTGATCATTTTCTGTATAGTAATTTTCTGTTGTAGGGGCTGATAGGTAAAAGAATGCTTAGAGTCAGGAAGATTTGGATTCAAATTATGCCTCAGATACATCCTAGCTGCATGACCCTGGGCAAGTCACTTGACTTCTGTTTGATTCTGTTTCCTCAGCTGTAAAATGTGGATAATCATAGCACCTACCTCCCAGGGTTATTGTGAGGATCAAATGAGATACAGCTTAATGTAGTGCATGGCAAATGGTAGGCACTTAATAAACGCTTATTTCCTTCCATCCTTCCTAGTTTTTGTCCCTAGGGAAGACTTTTGTTTTGAACTGTGCTGCAAACTACCAGAAGTGTTAGGCACCAAATACACAAGGGAGCCGGGTGATTATGATAAAGTAAATAAGAATAAGGTCAATGAAAAGACAGCTGAATCCTTGACAATGCCTTCGGATCCCTTCCCTATTCTCCTGGGCATTCCTTTGTCAGAGGTCATTGTCGTCTCTGTGTACATCATTTAGCTCCTCTATCCTCTTGCTCAAACTCTATGAAACACCTTGAAATAACAGCTGGTTCTCTCAGATATGCCCACAACCTTCTTCCCTATCATCAGCTCTTCTTAAAATGCTGCTTATGACAGTCCTAAGTGGAAACAACAAGAAAATATGCCAGCCTCACCCCTCTTGTGGTTTGCAGGAGGAATACAGTAGATGCCTCCCATGGCCAACTCCTATGAGGTGCTCATACCCCACCCCCACCTTTGCTCTCTCAATATTTTATCATAGTCTGCTGCATTGACCTTTATCTTGCTCAGAATCCATCCACCATCATACTTCACAACTATTTCCAAACCCAGCAGCCCAGATTTCCAATCCTAATTCTCCAACAGATAATTTATTCTATTTATTCTCCAACAGATAATAAACATCTATAGATAATGTTCTAATAAGGACTCCCGCCATCATCTGACATTGAGACTACCTGTAAGTAGTATATTAAAAGTTGGCGTCTCAGGCTTCTAGGATGACTATACTAAAGTGGTAGAGCTGCATGTTGAAAAGGAGAACATAAGACCCATGTGAGACTTCTTATATAGAACAACAGTGCATTTCTGGGGTCTGGTGCTCCTAGGTGACTTTGTGAGCCCGTATTAAGGTTGTTCTGTATAGTAATTTTCTGTAGTAGAGGCTGCTAGGTAGAACAGTGGTCAGAGCACTGAGCCTAGAGTTAGGAACATCTGGATTAGAATTATGCCTCAGATACATCCTAGCTGCATGCCCCTGGACAAATCATTTGATTACTGCTTGCTTCTGCTTCCCCTACTGTAAATGGGGGTAATAATAGCACCTACCTCCCAGGATTATTGTGATGATCAAATCTTTTCAACTATACAGCTCTACCTCTTTAGTATAGTTATCTTAGAAGTCTGGGATGACAATTTTTTATATCCTACCTACAGACAGTCTCAAAGTCAGACAGTGTCTGGTGCCCTGTGAACAAATTAAGCTATTCTTAAAAGAAGAAAAACAAGGTCTCAACAGGCATATGAAAAATTAATACCAAATCACTAATAATAAGATAAACGCAAAAATGACCCAAAAGAGGAGAATGACAATTCATGGGGATGCTGTGGGAGGACAGGAATACAAATTCATTGTTGGTGGAGTTATGAATTGGTCTAACGATTCTGGAAAGCTATTAGAAACTCTTCCTTCCCCTTCCTCCTCCAGATCACTGAACTGATATTTTTGGTCTTCAGTTCACGTTTATTTCTGAATATGTTGCCTTACCTTCTCCTACTCTGTGATCAATTCCACATAATAAAGAATTTTTAAGAGGTAGGGGGAAAGTAGTTCAGCATAACCAACTGATAAATAAACCAAGTCTGACAGTATATACAATACTCTACATCAATACTTCTGCATTTTTATAAAGAAAAGAGCATTTCTCATCTCTTAAGCCAAATCAAGCGTCTTGGTCCAAAATTACATAACATTCAGGGCTTTGTTATTGTTCTTTTCATTTACAGTGCTGTAGCTGTGTATATTGTTTTCCTGGCTCTGCTTATTTTTCTCTGCATCAATATAGATGTCTTTCCACACTTGTCTGAATTCTTCATATGCATCATTTCTCAAATTTCAATAATATCCCATCACTTTTATATACCACAATTTGTTTACCCATTCCTCAACTAAAGGGTACTTTCCAGTACTTTACTGCCACAAAAAAGGACTGATATGGATATTTTGTTACATGTGGGATCTTTCTTTCTGCCTTTAGCTTTTTTTTTGGGAGGGCGGTATATACCTAGCAGTAGATTTCTAGTTCAATGGATATGGAAGATTTTGTTACTTTTTTAAAGACCATAATTCCAAATTACTTTCTAGCAGGGTTGGACCAATTAACAGCTTTGGCATCTAAATGATGGTATGTCTGTCTATGTCCCCTCCAACTTTATTTTCATCTTTTGTCATTTTTGCCAAATTATTGTATGCGAGGTGAAACCTCAGAGTTATTTTTATTTGAATTTTTCTCATTATTTTATTTGAAGTTTGAAGCAATCTCATTGCTTCATATTCCTTTAAAAATTGTTTTTATGTATTTGTCTTATTTCCCCATATATTATGGATATCAGATCCATATCAGAGATATTTGATGCAAAGGCTTCTCCCCAATCCAGTTTTCCTTCTTATCTTTGATGCATTAGATGCATTGATTTTGTTTGTGCAAAAAACTATTTAGTTTTCTGTAACTGAAATTACCTATTTATGTGTACTCAGTTTATTCTTGGTCACTGAAAAGCAGGTTCCGTGGACGGATAATTCCTCTAACTTTCACTCAATACTGACATGAATTGTTCTAATTTGCAACTGTCTTCTTTCTCAAACCCTAGGCTGGTGCCTCCTGATGCAATCTCTGGGTATAAATAAGAGTTAAATGAACTTCTGACATGTTGGAGCTTCCCCAATGAATGACAGCTCATTTTCCTTAGCTATTAGAGACAAATGAGGTGAGATGGGGTGGCTTCATATGGATAGTACATATGGATATGTACAGGGTAGTACATATGGATAGACAGGCACTGACTACATTATTCACTAAAGATTTACTCTTGTAATTTCACAGCTAAATATAGCGAGCCCAATCAACCACCCCAAAGGGTAGAGGAGATAGGGTTGGCATAGATAGGAACTAAACTGAGGACTTTTCTACACGTTCTACAACAAGTATAGGCAAAGTTTTTTTAGTCTCTGCTTTTGTATACTTCGTTGCAGGAACAAAACTTTGTGCATGATTACATGTCTGTCCTATGGTGAGATGGAGCTTGAAGTGAAGAGTGGTGACGGCATGTGGGTCCAGCAAAATGTGCAAAAGAACATTGCTGCCCTGTACATCCACCATGATTATGGCATAGCTATTTCCTATGCGGAGGCCACTAGCTCCACACAAGTGATTCTGGGATAGTAGAGGGAGGGGAGAGGCAGGATGGGAGGATAATGAAAAGGGAAAAGACAATGAATATTGAATGTGGCGTATGAAGAAAGATGTGGTTGCTCTGTTGGTCAACTGGTCAAAAGATCAAATGAGATAAGATAAAAAGCGCTTTGCAAGCCTTGACCTGTATAAATGCTAGACATGATGAAGATGAGGCTGCTTGATTATTTTTCTTTATTACAAGGGAATGACCAGGATATCTAGGAAGGATGAAACAGCAATATAAAATATTTTATTACTATATAACTTTAAATGTTTAAAACATTTTTAATTAAAAAGGAACTACATACATACACACATATAGAAGCAAGCAGAAAGGGGTTTTTTTTCCCTTTTATGGGTCTGGAGAGCACAAACCAGATCTTTGAAGGGAAAATCAGGCAGAAAATATTAAATGTAACAAAAAGAGAGATTCAACTCCTCCACTTTCTATATTACTGTATATTTTAAATTTTGTAATATAAAATATCATTAACAAATAATATAATTTTACAGTTCCTGAATTCACCACTGACTTTCTCCTAGCAGGGCTGTAGCTTACTATATTTCAGAGCACATAATTCCAGATCTGAGAATTTAGAGAAGACAGGGGTTAATGTTTCTATGGCAACCTTCCTTCTCAGTCCTTTGTACATACACATTGTGATAGGATCTTGCAGGGTTCACAGGGTTCACTAATTCACTGAGCTGGCTATTGTTTGTACCTTCCCATTATGGAAATGTTCCATTTTCAGATAGTGACTATCTTCTGTGGAGGTATAGAAGTATGTCATATTTTGAATGCTTCGGAAATGGTTAATACACTTTTTAGTGAAATGGTACAGAATAAATTAATATGGCAGGAATATTTCAAATTCATATAATATTTTTAAGCCTCACAAAGCACTTCCTTTTGTCCTTTGGGTTGGCATTGACTAGTTTTATTATACCTATTGTACCTAGAACAGTGACAACAACAGGTTAGTTGACTTGTTCATAGTGACATTAACCAGTAAATGGTTAACACCAAGCCCAGGGCTCTTTCTGCTATACCATGTGCCAAATTTGATTATGAAGCATCATAAGATAAGAGGCAGCTTAGTATGGTGGGAAAAAATGTTGGCATTCAAGTAAGAGGACCTGAGTTCAGGTTCCTGTCTCTGCTACTTACTACCCTTGTGATAGAGGACAGATCATTCCATTTCCCTCTGCTCCTCCAACAATTGTTCATTTTGATTTTTTGTCATCTTTGCCAATCTAATGATATGAAAAGGAAGGAGTTGGTCTGAATTGCCCTTTGTTCTTCCAGATGAATTTTGATATTATTTTTTCTAGCTCTATAAAATAATTTCTTGGTAGTTTGCTATGGTAGGGAATAAATAAGTTAATTTATGCAGAATTGTCATTTTTATTATATTAGCTCAGCCTACCCACAAGCAACTGATGTTTTTCCAATTATTTAGATCTGATTTTATTTGTGCGAAAAAGTGTTTTGTAATTGTGTTCATATCATACCTGGGTTTGTCTTGGCAGGTAGATTCCCAAATATTTTATAATGTCTATGGTAACTTTAAATGGAATTTCTCTTTCTATCTCTTGCTGTTGGGCTTTGTTAGTAATATGTAAAAATGCCAGTGATTTATGTGGGTTTATTTTATATCTTGAAACTTTGCTAAAGTTGTTTATTATTTCAAGTAGTTTTTTACTTCATTCTCTAGGATTCCCTAAGTATTCAATTATATCATCTGCGAAGACTTAATAACTTTGTTTCTTCTTTGCCTGTTCTAATTCCTTCAATGTTTTTCTTCTCTTATTGCTAAAGCTAACTTCTAGTACAATATTGAATAAAATTGGAGATAAAGGACATCCTTGTTTCACCCCAATCTTATTAAAAATGCTTCTAGTTTATCTCCGTTACAATAATGCTTGCTTTTTTTAGTTGCATGCCTAATTCATTGGTCTCTTCTTTCTCTATTTTTAAATATAAGCATCTAGAGATATAAAACTTCCCCTAAGATACAGTTTTACTGCATCCCCTAAGTTTTAGATAGATGCTACTTATCATTTTAAAGAAGATGCTCTCTAGTATTTTAATAGGAATAGATATATTTTGTCAAAAGCTCTTTCTGCATCTATTGAGATAATCATATGATTTTTTGTTAATTTTATTGTTGATATGGTCAATTATGCTGATAGTTTTCCTGATATTGAGCCAGCCCTGCATTCCTGGTATAAATCCTATTTGGTTATAATGTATTATCCTTAGAATAAATTACTGTAATCTCTTTGCTAATATTTTACTTAAAATTTTTGCACCTATATTCATTAGGGAAATTGGTCTACAATTTCCTTTCTCTGTTTTGACTCTTCCTGGTTTAGGTATTGGCACAATATTTGTATCATAAAAAGAATTTTGTAGGACCCCTTCTTTGCCTATTTTCCCAAATAGTTTGTATGGTATTGGAATTAATTGTTCTTTAAATTTTTGATAGAATTCACTTGTAAATCCATCTAGCCCTGGAGATTTTTTTCTTTGGGAGTTTATTCAATATTTTTTTCTAATATGGAGTTATTTAAGTATTTTATTTCCTCTTCTGTTAATCTGGGCAATTTATATTTTTGTAAATATTTATCCATTTTGCTAAGATTGTCAAATTTATTGGCATACAGTTGGGCAAAATAGCTCCTAATTATTTTTTTTTAATTCCTCTTCATTAGTAGTGAATTCACCCTTTTAATTTTTTGATACAGGTAATTTTGTTTTCTTCTTTCTTTTGAAAATCAAATTAATCAAAGGTTTAACTATTTTATTATTTTTTTCATAAAACCAGCTCTTAATTTTATTTATTAGTTCAATAGTTTTCTTAATTTCAATTTTATTAATCTCTCCTTTGGTTTTCAGAATTTCTAATTTCATATTAAATTGGGGCTTTTTAATTTGTTCTTTTTCTGGCTTTTTTAGTTGCATGCCCAATTCATTGGTCTCTTCTTCCTCTATTTTATTCATTTAAGCATTTAGAGATATAAAACTTCCCCTAAGAACTGCTTTCACTGCATCCCCTAAGTTTGGTGTGTTGTCTCATTATTGTCATTCTCTCAGATAAAGTTATTAATTGTTTCTATGATTTATTGTTTGACCCACTCATTCTTTAGGATTAGATTATTTAGTTTCTAATTAATTTTAGTCTATCTTTCCATGGCCCTTTATTATATATAATTTTATTGCATCATTATCTGAAAAGCATGCATTTAATTTTTCTGCCTTTCTGCATTAGATTGTGAGGTTTAATGCCATAATACATAGTCAATTTTTGTGTAGGTGCTAAAGAATTTTTTAAACTGGATTTGGAATTCATTGGTGGGGAATTCTAATAAAGGAGACTCTCTGTACCCACTGCAAATTGGTAACTGTTCTGCAATATTGGCTCTGGGAGTTGAATCAGGCAAAGACAGTTATCCATGTCAATAAGTGACTTACCCATGGTCATACATTCAGTATTTTCCAGAGAAAGAAATTAAGCCTGGGACTCCATGATTTTGAAGCCAACTTGATCTCCATGCTGTTTCTAAGAAAATCATTATTTCATTTCTTGGACATTTGTAAAAGATCATACCAAACACTGAAAAGCAGTTTTTTTTATATTGGTAAGAATACTGGATTAAATGAGATAATTAAAAAGCACTTAACACATAGTGTGTGCTTTACAAATGTTATGTAGTAGTAGTAGTAGTAGTAGTAGTAGTAGTAGTAGTAGTAGTAGTAGTGGTGGTGGTGGTGGTGATGGTGGTTTTAGTTGTACTAGTTGTGGTGGTAGAAGTGGTGTTAATGGTAGTAATGGTAGTGGTGGCAGAGGTAGTGATAGTAGTAGTGGTGGTAGTTATAGTAGTAGTATATAGTATAGTTATAAGGCTAGTGCTAGTAGCAGTAGTACTACTACTACAGTAGTACTAATAGTAATGGTATTTGTAGTAATGCTAGTAGTAGTAGTAGTAGTGGTGGTGGTGGTGATGGTGGTGGTGGTAGAAGGAAGAGGAGGAGCAGGAGCAGGAGGAGGAATGAAAAGGAGAAACAAAAGCATCCAAATCCTGGTTCTGTAACTTACTAGTTGTTTGATGTTATACATCATTCAGCCATAACCATTCATTTTGGCCATTATGGTGATATTATGGCCATCATTATTTATGAAACACTTATTAAGTAATAGATATTGTGCTAAATTCTTGGTTTACAAATACTGAAAAGAGAGCCAGTCCTTGCCCTCAGAGAGCTTATAATCTAATGGAGGAAGGCAACATTCAAAAGGAGGCTGAAAGGGACAGGGGTAAAAGGGTGACTTAACCAGTCTGGGCTTGAATCTCTTCATTTGTCAAATGAGGGGGCTGGACCAGACAGAGCTTAAGGTCTTGAGGCACTAAGTCTCTAATTTTAAGTAATATAGCAAAATAAGTTTGGGAAATCATGAAGGCTTTAAAGGGAAATGGAAGCTTTTATGGTAATATTGCAGAGCCAAGAACCCATCAAGAGCTTGAGTCGCTCTACTCCCCTCAGGTTCTTATAACACAGTATTTATTGTGACCATTTTGGACTTAGCATTCAGCCTTTTGTTACAGTGCGATCACATGTCAACCCTCAAATGTGAGCTTGCGTATGAAAGCAAAGCTAATTATTGAAGAACTCTATTTACCAGAAGCATCTTTCACTAATTTGAACAAATAGCCCATCTAGATTTAAGGGGAAAGAGAATAAATGAAAGATTTTTTTAAAAAAGAAAAGAAACAGCTATGCTGAACTATAGAAATGTTGTTTTCTGTCGTCCACAAGCAAAATGACCATGTTTCCATGGAGATGAGTGAACGACCTTTCTGAGACAAACCTGCTAAATCATCAAACACACTGTGTGTGGACACGTGGAGAGGAGGACATTTTCTCCTCAGTCTCAGATGCTCCAAGCTAGACAAAAAGCTAGAGTTTGGGTTGACAGAGCACAATACCAAAGACTTTTTGGTACTTTTATTCCTCCACATCTCTTTTTAGTAATGAACAAAATTTGATCCTCTATGTAATAGGAGAATAAGCTTTATGTTGTATAGATTAGCATGGCTCAACCCCCTCCCTCAAAAAGGATCCTCCAAGCTCCTCTTCTCAGAGGTTCCCTGATGCCATGGAAGGTATGGTGGGAACAATACCCTAACCTCCCCCTCTCCATGCAAGTTTGCCTGGTTTTCCCAAAAAGATATTGAAACCATTCTTGATATTTGATTAATACAAGAGATTACAGGCTCAGGTAACTAACATCACTTCCTTATTGATTCTACTACCTCTGCTAGTAGTAGTAATGTTGCTGCTGCTACTATTAGCAGCTTCCTACTGGACATTGCAAACTTGATTCTGTAAAGATACCCCAGCTCAATGTATACAAAACACAAATCATTATCTTTCCCCTAAATACTTCCCTTTTCCCAACTTTATTATTGTTGAGGACACCATAATTCTCCCAGTCACCCATTCCTGGAGCATTCTTTCTCCTTATTCCTGCCTCCTGGCTTCCCTGGCTTCCTCAGCTCAAATCCCACCTTCTGTAAGAGGCCTTTCGCACTTCCCCCTACTTCTAGTGACTTCCCTCTAAGACTACCTGTCATTTAAGCTGTATTTATATAATTGTTTGCATTATATATATACACACATGTGTGTGTGTTAATTTATATAATGGTTTGCATGTTATCTTCCCTACTAGACTATGAGCAAGGAGAGGAAGGATGATTTTTTTGCCTGTCTTTATAGTCAAACAAAAAATATTAATAATATGAAAACTGTTCTCTGTATTATAGGCTCAAGTCTGACAAACTATTTTTATTTAATTTTACTGATAGTTATTAATAACTAAGTTAAATAATTATCTAATATTCAAGCATATCTAGCTTGGAGAAAAATACTGAAACTGGCATAGGCTCTCATGTCTTCCAACATAAATTACCCTAAAATAATTTGAGGCAACATTTATAGGAATCTTGATAGAAGAAAAGATTGCAATTTATAAAAATACAATTTGGGTTAACATTCTAGAATAGTTGAGTAACCAAGTCTCCATCTCATTTACTCCTGGACCACTCCCCTCAAGGGGTCAATGAGATAGACACCAAGAATCTTTTTTCTCTAAGTTGAATAGAAACTGTTTCCCTTGGGTGAGTCCTAGTGCCAATAGCTTCATGAGTAGATAAGGCAACTATGTAAAGGAGATAGGAGTTAAGTTTGGTTATCGTCTTTAAATCAATTCCCTAAGAAAGGCCTTTTTGTCCTTGACCTATTTGAGAAAAAAATGTTATTTAATATTTTCAGTTTTACTAAAAAGGATGTTGTCACGGTATTCTCAGCACCCAGCACAATGCAAGGCACATCATAAGTGTTTAATAAATGCTTGTTGACTTGACTTGTGGACAAGAAGATCGGTGTGGGTAGGGAGGAGGAATCTCCTGTCACTGGCTTCCTGTGACTGTTCAAATTGCTACCTCCCTTATATCCTCCACTTTTTATCTTGCTTTCCCCTAGTTCTTTTATTTTCATTTTTAAGTATTAAATATTACACTCTTAACATATGTTTAAGCTCTTCAAAGAAAGCACAGATTGAAAAATATATATATACACAATATAATATATATGCAGCATAATATATATTATATACATAATATAATTTTGATCAAAGTAAATGCTTAATTTCAGTTAGAAGTTAATGAAAATAAACTTGTTTTTCCCATTCAAGTTCATAGATCCCTTGAAATCTTCCTGTGCATAAGAGTGGTAGAAATCATAGCACAGAGGAATGAGGAAGGGCGTCTTTATGAGAAGGAAACTTAAATATTGTCCTCTGTAGTAGTAATAAGAAGAAGAGGAGGAGAAAGAGTAGTAATAGTGGTAGTAGTAGTACTGACTAATCTTTTGATAATACTTTGAAGTTTGCAAAGCATTTTAGATAATATTTCATTTGATCAATAATCCTGTCACGTAGGCATTATTATTCTCATCTTACAGATGAGGAAACCACGATAGAGAGGTTAAATGACTTGTCCAGGGTCACACAGCTAATACGTGTCAGAAGAATTTGAACTCAGGTCTTCCTGGCTCCAATTCCACCACTGTATCATCCAACTTCAACAGAATGCTTTATGGCTAAGTTTTTCCTCCAGAAAAGGTGAGCCTGACGCCACCTGCTGGTCGAAGCAAGAATTGCAAGCAGATCAACCTCAAGAAATTGGGCAGTGAAGTCGGCTGTGGGGAGCCATAGACAATTGCAGTTAGAAGGTTGGTGGGTGCCGTTTGCTAGAAGCTCTGGAGAGCTTCAGTAGCTGCTATGCCATTGTTCAGTCATTTCTGACTCTACACGAGCCCACGAGAGTGATTTGGCATTTTGTTGTCTAGCTCATTTAACAGATGAGGAAACTGAGGCAAACAGGGTCACACAGCTAGTAAGGGTCTGAGGCCGGACATGAACTCAGAAAGATGAATCTTCCTAACTTGAGGCTTGGCATTCTATCCACTGCACCATCTAGCTGCCCTAAGCCGCTACGTACTAAGGTACTATTAAGATGCCATGCTAGCTGACCACCCAACCTATGCATGTGCCATTGTGATTCTGGAGAAGATTTGCTCCCCGGAGAATGCTACTGTTTTCTGTGAGCTGTGTTGAGCATCTTGTTTATTTTCTCCTTTCTTGTTTCTTCAACTTGTTCAAGGAAAACTGGTGATGACACTTTGGTAAAACATACCAGGTTTTCTGGGTGGAGCCAAAACGCCAGAGAGATGAGAAATTCTCCAAAGTTTACTAGGCCTTGTGTGTGCTGAAAGTGCCTCTACATTAGTGATGGGAAGGAATAGCGCATATCACAAAATCCACAAATAAATCAAAGTTATCATATCCTCTGGCATGATTTCCTCTCTGACTAAAACTTTGCAAAAGCTGAAAGTAGTTACTGAAAAACAAACAGATTTTAATTTCTTCTCTTCTCACAATTTTGTCCTCTGATGGAGACAGACAACTGAACAATTTGAAAGCAGGAAGGCATCTGTTAAGACATATGTATGGCCTAAAATCGCACAATCAGCACTTGAATTATATTAATTAACAAATAATAACGCTAGGAAATACACCATTAAGTAATGTACAACTAAGAATATTTCGTTGATATGGGGCTATAAGATGCTATTCATCAAACTGTGTTAAAATCTAGACATCCAAATGGTTCTTAATTGTATTCACAGAGTTAGAATTTTGAATAGAACTTTTTAATAATATATCATACATCTATATACTCTTACAGTCTTTTTATCTGCTCTGCTTCTCCATCCACCTTTTCTCCATCCCCAATTCATTTGTGAGCCACATTTCTATAATGGACACAGGATTAGACACTCTCCACTTCTGTCACGGAAGGGATGCAATTTCCTCTCTCTCTCAATCCCTTAAGAAGTACAGACAAGAGAAATGTTTTTACAGGGAAGGTGGCCAGTTTTTTGGATCCTATTCAATTACTACAAGTTACAACTCTGTATGTCAGTTCTGTATCAATGATTAATAAAGTTATCAACAGTAGTTAGATATCCTTCTAGATACAAACAGGTTCATATAGTGTAACAGGTGGCTATGGAGGGGAGCAGGCCTGGCAGAATGTGCTGGGGTAGTCATAATATTAAAATGATTTTTCTCTTATCCAATGGGATTTGGCAACTTGGGATTTTGTAGAGGGAAATATATAGTTGTTCAACAATAACCTTTAAGAGCTAGAAAACTAAGGTATATTTCTTCTAAAGTCAGCAAAGTCAAGGCAAGCTGGAAGCCTCCTGTACAACATGACATGTTAGGACTTCTATGTCTGGAACTGAGACTCTGGTCTCAGTTTCCCAAGGCAGCACCAGTATAATAGAAAGAATGCTGAAGTTGACCCAGAGAGCCCAGATTCAGATATGCCATTTGCTACAAATGTGTGACCTTGGGTATGTCATTGAACCTCAATTTCTTCATCTTTTTATGGCAGTGGAGTACTGCTTCCTATTTGTTGTGCTGGCTGGCTGAGGAGGGCTAGGTCAGAGGGTTAATTGCTTTTTATGAGCCCCTACCTTCATGAGATTTGAGTCACTGCTTTCCAGTCACTTCCTTTACCCTCCCTTTGGGACATGATCTTCTCTCCATCAGTTTCTTTGGCTCTATCCCCGTGGTCTAGTTTTCCTTTCACCCCTTTTCACATGGCCCAGTCCAGTGGTGGGATTCAGCCAGTTCACACCAGTTTGGTAGAATCGGTCTAATTTTAGGTTGAGTTCAGCAAACCAGTTGTTAACTGGGGCAGGGCCTGTACCTGCCATGTCCCTGGTGACAGCACCTCAGCTTGGTTCCTTGGAGAACTAATTGTTAATTCATTTGAAACCCATCACTGGTCCAGTCCCGGTCCCAGGCTTGACGATCAGCTATTTGTTTCTCATGGATCCAGGGCTCTCTTCTCGTATTTCTGGGATTTGGGCAGTGGGTGCATCCTTGCCCTGGCCAGGCTCCTCTCTTTCCCACTTGACTTCACATGCTCCCCTCTCCAGCTGTTCTTTCTCCTAATCACAGATCACCATAGCCCGGCTGCCGGGAGGTGATGGCGGGCTTGGCTTGGCCGGACTACATGGGGCCCCACACAGCTGCGTCTCACATTTGTCACTGTTGCCTCCAGGTGCACAATCTCACAGTTGTTTCTACCCTCCCTCTCTCTTAGTAATGGGAAGAGTCAGTCACTGTCTGGTCCCAATCCCTCACAAAGTCTTTATAGTTCCCCTGGGGAATCAAGTAAGGGAGATGCTTGAAGTTTCTCTCCACCAGTGAACATTATCTCCAATGTCCTGTGATGTATAAAATGAGAAGGTTGAATTAGTCAATCGATTAGTCAAAAAGCATTTCTTAAGTACCTCCTGTGTGCCAAGCACTGGAGAAAGAAAAAAAGGCAAAAAAATTATTCCTGCTCTCGAGGAGCTTGCAGACTAATAGGGGAGACAATATACAAACTACTAATAATAAGCATTAAAAAATATGGATTAATAGGAGATAATCAACAGAAGGAGGGCATGGGGAAAGTCTTCCTATGGAAGGTGAGATTTTAGTTGGAAGGTTAGAGGGGAAGCATTCCAGGCATGTTGGACAGCCAATGAAAATGCTGGGAATAGGGAGACAGAGTACCTTGGAAAGCCAGTGTCAGTGGATCAAAGGCGAGATAGGGGGAGGGATGGCATAAGGTATATGGAAAGGTAGGAGCAGGCCAGGTTGTAAAGGGCTTGAATGCCAAGCAAGATTTTATATTTGAACCATAAACAAACTATTAGAGTTAACTGAATGGAGAAGAGAGAGCGTAATAGGGTTGGACCTGAGCTTTAGGAAAATCAATTTGACAGGAGTAAGCCTGGGTGACTGGCAGATGGTGGTGCCCTCGACAGTAATAGGAAAGTTTTGGGGATGGGGGGGAGTTTGAGAGGAAAGATAATGAGTTCGATTTTGGACATGTTGAGTTTAACATGTCTATGTGACATCTAGTTCAAGAAGGCAGAAGGTGAGCAGTTAGGGCTGATTAAATAGATCTGAGAATCATCTACATAGGCGTGATAATTGAATCCATGGGAACTGATAAGATCACTAGGTGAAGCAGTAGAAAGGGAAAAGAGAAGCAAATGGGCATTTATGCAGATCTTTATTACGGGCTAAGTACTTTACAATTATCTCATTTAATCCTTATGACAACTCTGTGAGATACATACTATTATTGCCCCATTTTACAGTTGAAGAAACTGAAGCAGAAATTGACTTTCCCACGGTCACACAGCTAATAAGTGTCTGAGGCTAGATTTGAACTTGACTCCAGGCCCAAGGGTCTATGCAATGTGTCACCTAGTTACACAGCCTTGAGAGACACCCATGGTTAATGGGCATCTCCTGGATGAAGATCCAGCAAAGAAGATGGAGAATTAGTGATCAAATAGGTAGGAGAAAGCAGTGTCATGAAAACCTAGAGAGAAGAGAGTATTAAGGAGAAGAGGATGGTCTACAGTGTCAAAGGCTTCAGAAAGGTCAAGAAAGAAGAGGCCTGAGAAAAAGTCACTAGATTTGGATATTAAGACATCATTAGTAACTTTGGAGAGAGTAGCTTCAGTGAAATGATAAATGACATCAGAAGGCAGACTGCAGAGAGTTGAGAAGAGAAAGAGAAGAAAAGAAATGAAGACATCCATGGTAGGTAGCCTTTTCAAGGAGTGTAGCTACAGAAGGGAAGCGATATATAGGACGGTTGCTATTGGAGATGTCAAGTGAGGATGTTTTGAGCATGGAGGAGATGGCTGGGTTTGAAGACAACAGGGAAGCAGCCAGTAAAAAAAACAGAGAAATGAAAGATTAAAGAGTAGGGATGATGTGAAGGGAGCAATCTGCTAGAGAAGATGAGATAGACGTAAAGGAGTTTGCCTTGGCAAGGAGTGGAAAAGGTTTCAGATGAAATTAAGCTTGTTACCTATGGAGGAGGCATTCCGAAAGGTAACTTTAGAGTCAAGTGTTGGAACAAGGGTTGGGTCGCCATCTGCACTTTGTTGAGCTATAATGTTTTCATACAAATACACGTGCAGGTTGACTCACCTACAATATTGATGACTCCTAGCGGTTTGGTCTACAGTGGGCTGGTAGTACATTGGAAGAGACATGCTTTCTATCAATAAGCATTTATGAAGCACCTAGTCTGAACCAGGTGCTCTTCTAGGCACTGGGGTACAAGTATAAAGAATAAAACAATATCCATTTGCAAGATGCTTGATCTTAATGAGGCAAACAAGTATGTGTACAAGTCTGTGCAGCATAGATACAAAGAGAATAAATACAAATATATCAAAATAGTTCAATACGAGGGTGGGAGGGAAGGCACTAACAGATTCTACTAGTCTTTGCAGAACTATTTAATAAGTACAGTCAAATCCATTTGTTAACTAGGACTTTTTCTATGTCCAGGTTTCTGAAGCTTTTTTCCATGAGAGACCCAGAATTGCAATGAACTATGATTTTTTTCTTTCTATCATTCATTTAGAAAATGCGAGAAGGGACTTAGTCCTTGATTATGGTTCAGTTGCTCCAGCCTGTTACTAGGTGGCGCTCTAACTTAGCAGAACAAAGCAAAGCATTACAGTTTTTTTCTAGAAAACCTGGAAGAAGGAAAGTCATTTGGTGAACTTGCAAATCATGTCCTTAGATTGGTTACCAGATGTGGTTGTCTGGTGAACTTAAAGGCTTCCTTAGTAAAACATAATTGTGTGCCCCATACCTACGCAATTTAGTAAAAATACAACACGGAAGCTAGGCTTGGTTTTTCAACCAGTCGTTTAATGATAAGAAAATCTTCAGTTTGAAGTTATTCCAGTTTTCCCCATGTTTGGATAATCATTCTTCTGTGGCCATCCTGATACTGAATCATCTGATCTAGAAAATCCGGAGCCTCTCTGAATATCCAGATTGGCGATTTTCTTGCTTTGGGGAAAGAGGGGTCCATAATGAAGAGTTTCAATTGGGTAGATTTCTCCAAATCAACCCAATGGAGTTCATATTTTTTCACAGAACTGTGATTAGGAATGTTTGCACTTGGAACAATGCACAGGGATAAGCATGATGAAGCACGTCTTTAACTGAGTTGGGCTGGAAGAAGGAGGAGTAAACAGTATGATGATCTTATGTGAGAACGAGGTTCATATTACATTTTAGGGCATTATAACACTGTATAGGACTTACTGGTGTCTATCCATCTACCATTCAGGTGTCTACCATCTAGTATTCAGATATGGTGAGTCATATTCTCCCTCACCTTGGGTGAAAGTCCTATTCCGTGAGCTACCATCACGGACAGATTAACACATGCACAACAGCATTACCATCATAGATAGTTGTTTATCCTTCGTTCTCCAAAAGGATCAATGACATCAGAAAGGTGATGTCTTGACTTACAAGTGAATTGGATTTAAGCGAGGTAAGGCTGTGCAAAGTTACTAGCCTCATCTTCTCCTCCAGAGCCATTTAGGTCCAGTGGCAAGATACATGTCAAGACATCTAGAGATGGCCTTGGATGCAGTGAGAGACCTTGGCCCTTTTAAGCTAAGGTCTTTCCCAAGTCTCAGTTTGTCTGAGATAACACCCCTTCAGTGATTAAGTCTAGGTAAGAAATGAGGCAAAAGATGGCCTCTTTTACCTATTTAAAAAAATCCACCTGGGAGGGGAAGACCTCAGGGTTTCTTACCAACACCACGCTCATTTCTTATCCTATGTTACACAATAATATCACATTGGTCTCACACCACAGAATCGCAACTATCTAATTTACCTTATTCAATTCCAATTATCTTTTTAGGTTCCAGTTTTCTTTCTACGATGCTATGCAGCATCAAGTCGGTAGCATCTCAGTCTGTAAAGAATCAAAATGTGCCTGATCCATAAGGCAATACATAGAGAGACATGGTCGGGTATAAGTAGGCCGTGCCATATTACCAAGGATGGTCCAAGTACAAGGAGTAAAGTGAGGGATATAATGTGAGAAATATAACTTTAGAAAAGGTGGTGATTAATTATGAAGTACATGGCAGAGAGAGAAGAGTTCTGGATTTGGGCTCAAAGGACCTTGGTTCAAATCTCGGTAAGCAACCACCTATTACTTATTCAACCTTTATGGGCCTCAGTTCCTCATAACAGCTAGCATTTATATGGTGTCTAAAAGTTTCCAACTATACACACATCATCTCATTTGATCTTACAACAATCCAGAGAGGTAGGTGTTATTATTTTCCCCATTTTATTACTTTTTTTCAGTCATTCAATTGTATCTGACTGTACATGATCCGATGGACTTTGTCCATGGTTTTCTTGGCAAAGATACTGGAGTCGTTTGCCATTTCCTTCTCCACTGCGTGCCCATTTTACAGATGAGGAACTGAGGCAAACAGGGGTTAAGTGACTTGCCCAGGGTCACAAAGCTAGCCTGATTTGAACGAGAGTTTTCCTGATTGCAGTTCTAACACTCTATCCACTATGGCACCTAACTGCCTCCAATCTCTAAAATGAGGGGTTGGACCAAATGTTCCATAAGGTACTTTCCCACTTGAAATAGACGAGACTATTATCCTACGATCTTGTATAGTGGGAGGAAGAGATAATAGATTGAAGGCCCAAATGCTGCTGTGGGCCCCATGATACATTAAAAGACCTAGACGTAGGGTTGTAATGAGTAGATCAGACCACCATTTTATGAGGACCCTGGCTAATCACTTCATTCCCCACTCAATTTCCTCTCTACTACCTTACTAGCAGTCCTTCCATCATGGAGATGCTGAAATCCTAATCACTAAGTCTGGACCCCAGCCCACCATTTCATGACGGATGCCCATATCACCCTTGATTCAGTTTCCACTCTGGACTTGCAAGTTACCTCTTTATCAGGAGCTTTCCTTCTTGTCTTCCCTCATTAGAAAACAAAGTCCTGGAGAAAAGGGATTGTCTTTTTTTTTGCTGTATTTCATATCTTTAGCTTTTGGCACAATGCCTGGCACATAGTAAGTGCTGCCCCCCTTTCTCTCTCCCTATCTATCTATCTATCTATCTATCTATCTATCTATCTATCTATCTATCTATCTATCTACCCGTCCTTCTACCTATCTATCTATCTGTCTGTCTGTCTGTCTGTTAGTCTATCTGTCCACCTGTCTGTCTATCCATCCATTGAGCTAGCTTGCTAGCTAGCTCTTCGTTCATCTATCTGTCCATCAATTTATCTATCTCTATCTGTCTCTATCCTCTATTTGACAGAGAACTCACGTAAGGCAAGCGCTCACATGAAGGCCAGAAGAGGCAACACAAGGACACTCTCAACGTGTCTATGAAGAACTTTAGAATGGATTGTGAGACATGGGAGACACTAGCACAGGATAACTCATCCTGGCATGCCCCCATCAAAGAAGGGGCTGTACTCTAGGAGCAAAGCAGAATTGCAATAGATCAAAAGAAACGTGACAAATGCAGATTTAGACATCTCTACTCCAAATGTTCATACGGACTACACAATTGGATGCACTCACTGTACCTTGACCCAGACATAGTTTCCTCATTTTGGTCCTCTCCAAGAATGAAGGACTATAACCAACCAATGTAATAACAGGTAGTTTTTGTATGGTGCCTACTATGTGTCAGGCGTTGTGCTAATCACTTTACAAATGTTGTTTGCTTGATTCTCACTAGGTAGATGCTATTATTCACATTTATAATTGAGGAAACTGAGGCAAACAGGGTTAAGTGCTGAGGAGTTAAGTGACTTGCCCAAGGTCATACAACTAGTAAGTGACTGAGGCCAGATTTTAACCTGGGTGTTCCCACCTCCAGGCCTCACACTCTATCTGCCAATTTGACTTTAAGCAAATCATTTAAACTGTCTCAGTCTCAGTTCCCTTGTAAAATGAGATGGTTCAAATTGATGATGTCTAGTGCCCTTTCCGACTGCAAATCCTTTGCTCCTAAGTGACTTGCCTAAAGTTACTCCGCTAGTGGTGAAGGCAGGACCAGAATCCTTGAGTCCTGACTCAAGTACTTTTTTCCCATGTTGCTATATTCAACTTTCATATTACTATAAAGTAAAGTGTAGGATACAAAAATTCTATTTTTAAAAATAGAATCAAACACTTGGGACAGTTAGGTGGTGCAGTGGTTAGAGCACTGGCTGGTGCTACAGTCAGGAGGACCTGAGTTCAAATCTGGCTTCGGATACTTGACACTTATTAGCTGTGTGACCCTGAGCAACCACTTAACTCTGATTGCCTCCAAAAAAATTAATAATAAAGTCAAAGACTTAAAGATTTATAGTTGGAAGAGACTTTGAGCTATTAGTCCACCTTCTTATTTTATAGGTGAGAAAATCAAAGGCTAGAAAAGCTAACACCATAGGCAGTAAGTAATAGAAGCAAGATTTGAATCCAGGTCCTGGGACTTCAAATTCACTCTCCCACATTTATTACCTTTTAAAAATTACTCAGTGTATCTTTCCAATAACGCAGTAAGGGATACAAAAAACTTTGGTCCTATATAATCACATTTTATTTTCTCCCAGAAAGAAAATAGTAAAGTGTATGTATGTGAAAGAAAATGGGGTGGAGTGGTGGACCTGCGACGGTCCCCACCTCCCTTCACTCTCTAGAGGAGGTGTGGGAGAGTCTCTCCCAATAAAGGACACCCATTGCTCCTCTGTTCTGCAGTTCGCTGGAACCTCTTCACAGACTTGGTCATATAAGAGACAACAAATGTGAAACCCAGACTTCCTGGAACGCTGGATTCAGATTCTAGCCAAAGACAGACTTAACCCTTCATCCTTCCAAGGTAGACTATTTGTCCTCTGCTTTTCTAAGCTCTGTGTGTCCAAATTGTCTAATCAAGTTGATGTTTTCACTTTTCATCCCTTCTATGTTCCTTTACCCTTCTTGGTTCCCTCCCTTTTAAAATCAGGCACGTTGTCTCATTAGGTGACATTATTAACACACTCGAAAGAGCCTGCCAAGTTGTGACACTCATAAAAATATGAGCTCTCTGAATTGCTATTCATTGATGCCCTTCATTAGTAGTGATAGGAATTGCCCCCATACGTCCATTATGGCTTGCTGGAAAAATGACATTCTGAACTGATGCAGAGTGAATGGAGAAGAACCAGGGGAATAATTTATGCAATTAACGATAACATCATGAAGGTAAACCACTTTGTAAGTAAGAACCAGGATCAATTCAGTGACCAACTATGACTCCATGGGACCAGTAATGAGGCATACTATATAGTCTTTATGACCGAGAGGTGATGGACTCAGGGTATAAAAAAAGTCATTTTTCTAACATGGCCATTGTGGGAATTTGCTTTACTTGACTAAATAATATAATACATATATTTATTAATATATTTATTAATATAATATAGTAAATAAATATTTATTATAAGGGTTTTATTTTTCTTTCTTTTTTATTTAATGAAGAAGGAGGTGGGAGGCAGGAAAAAGAAATGTTTGTTCATTTTTTAAAAAAATTTTAAAATATGCGAAAGAAGAACAGGAATTTTCAGAATGATTTCCCCTAGGATTATAGTTTGGGGATGTTTATTCCCTATAAAGTATAACTTCCTATTTCTAAGGGGAAGAAAATCTGAAATCTTCATAAAGCATCTTGGACACCTAAAAAATCAAGGAAAACAAAGCTAATGAGCTAATTTTGAAGGATTCTTCAGTGTACTATATTCAAAAATCCCTAAAAATGCAGATTGATTTTGAAAAGCAATGGGAAATTTTTGTAGTCAAACACATTTATTTTTTATTGGATCAAAAATTATTTGAAAATATTTCCTGAAGTATAGTTATTTTCGTCAATCCCTACATAAAACCTCTCATAAAGAACTGTAAGTTTTTTATTACTGAGTGAGTACATACCATAGTGCTGTATGCTTCTCATAGGAATCCAACAAATGTAAAATAATAATGATTTTCAACATTTTGTTGAAAAAAAGCTTGCATTGTTCTACAATACTGAATTAGATAGGATCATGTGATCATGGGTATTGGAGCTAGAAGTGACCTTAGAGGTCATTTATTTCCAATCTCCTCATTTTTACAGATGAGAGAGAACCTGAGACTGCAAGATGAAGTGACTGGTCTGAAGTTACATAGGTAATGAGTGGCAGGGTGTAGGTAGACTCCAGCCTCGGTTTTTTGACACCAAAACCAGAGCTTCAAAACTACATTGTGGTAAGTTTCAGATCAGAACAAAAGGGGGAAAAGAGGACAAAAACAGGTAAAATAATAGGTGAAAATACTGCGTGTGTTTTTTTTTTAGTTGACTGTGTAAAAGAGGAATCTGCTGTAACAAGATATTTTTGGCAACCAGTGATTATTCAGTGAAGCGCAGTGAAGCTCCTGATGGAGAAGCAGTTATTAGTAATCAGAGATTTGTAGTGAGTAGATATTAGGCAAAGAATACAGTTGAAATTGGCTGAACTAAATTTTCTTTCAAGTAATGGTACTTCAAGAATGAAAATGTGATATATTGGTGAAGTAATGGGAAAAAAAGTTATTATTAAATAACATTTTTAAATATTTAAAATAAAAAGCATTAAATTTGACTAATTTAAATGTTAAAATATTAAATTTAACTTAAATGCTAAAATATTAAATTAAATTTTAAAATTTAAAATTTAATTTTAATGTTAAAATATTAAATTTAACTTTTAAAATATGAAATTTAACTTTTAAACTATTAAATTAAATTTTAATTTTAAAATGTTAAGTTAAATTTAAATTTTTATTAGCCTATTATTACTATGGAAAAATAGGAGATTTAGTTTACTGATATTTATTGTTGATATTTTTTCTGGTTCTGCTTACTTCACCCTATGTCAGCTTATATTGTCTTCCCATACTTCCCTGAATTCTTTTTTTTTTTTTTTTGCAGGGGGGAAGGATGGGCAGTTGGGGTTAAGTGAATTGCCCAAGGTCACAGAGCTAGTGAATGTGTCAAGTGTCTGAGGTTGGATTTGAACTCAGGTCCTCCTGACTCCAGGGCCGGCGCTCTATTCACTGCGCCACCTAGCTGCCCTCCCTGAATTCTTCATATTCATTGTTTCTCATGGTGCAGTAATATTGAATTGCATTCCTTGACCACAGATTTATTTTGACAATTGATGGGCACTTTATTTGTCTCTGGATCTTTGCTACCAGAAAAATGTCACCATGATATTTTGGTGTATAAGGAACTTTTCTGTGCTTTCCTCCCTGATTAGCAGTGAGATACCTGAGTCAAAAGATATGGATATTTTGATCACTTTTTTGGGGATAATTCTGAATTGCTTTCCAATGTGGTTAGTATGCTGATAGTATATATTTTAGTATACATACTATTTTCCCAATTACATGTAAAAACAATTTTAACCTTCTTTTTGTTTGTTTTGAGTTCCAAATTCTCTCCCTACCTTTCTCCTTTCTCCTCACCCTGAGAGAGTAAACAATCTGGTATAGATCACATATGTGTAATCATATCAAACATATTTACATTCCATGGAAAGTATATTAATGGAGATTGGATTATTTTTAAACACTGATATAGTAGATCCCAGAATGCACCAGAAGAATAAGAATTCAAGATTTATCATACATAGTGGGGGAGGGGGGAGTAATCCTCCATTAAAGTCTTATTCTGATCTCACATCATAGTTTGGGGATGGTCCTGGGCGAATGGCTCCACAGTTAAGGGAAAATCCTGTGTCAAGTTCTACCAAAGTATGGAATGGATATAGTGATAACAGTGGGGTGTGTGTGTGTGTGTGTGATACGTCTGTTTAGGGCAGCTAGGTGGCACCATAGTGCACAGAGTGTGGTTCCAGCAGTCAGGAAGACTCCTTTTCCTAAGTTCAAATCTGGCTTCAGACACTTACTATCTGTGTGACCCTGGGCAAATCACTTCACCCTGTTTACCCCACTTTCCTCATCTGTTAAAAAATGAGCCGGGGAAGGAAATGGCAAACCACTCTAGTATCTTTGCCAAGAAAACCTCAATAGGGTCACAAAGAGTCAGACATGACTGAAAATGACCGGACAACAAATATGTTTGTTATCCAAGGACCAACTTAGCTAAATTCGGAGGTGCTTATTACCAGATTGACGTCTGGGTGATAAAATGTCTAGCCATAGCAGCTAAGTCGTGCAATGGCTAAGAGCGTTGGATTTGGATGGAGGAAGACCTGTGTTCAAATCCTACCACAGATACATACCAGCTGTGTGACTCTGGACTCATTCAACCTCTCTGTCTCAGTGTCCTCATCTATAAGATGGGAATGATGCTCATACCTACTTCTTAAGGTTGCTGGGAAGAGCAAATAAAGCTATCATACATAAAATGAGTTGTAAACTTTAACAGTGCTATGGAAATACTAGCTATTAGGATTACAAGATTATCTATTAGGTTTGAAAGAATATAGACCTAGAGACCAGGAAGGGATATTCTAGGTCATCTTGTGCATTGTCTCATTTTACAGATAAGCACATTAAAGGTGAAATGACTCATCCAAAGTCACACAGGCAGAAAATAACAGAGCCAGGATTTGCACCCAGCTTGGCTGACGCCAAGTCCTGACTACTTTCCAGTGCCCTGTGGTGGATAGATGAAGGGAGGACCCCCACTGACCAAATTACAGATTATTGAATTAATAACAAGTATGTCTAGGGGACTGACACTTACCTGACCCAGGTTTTTATTTATTTTTTTCTTTTGCTTCACATGGAATTTTCCAGTTGCTAGAATATGCCTTTATATTTTAAATAATGGCCATAACATTGTAGAAAGTCCTGCTTATAAATGGAAATTCTTATCAATTGTACAGCTGTGCTTGTTTAGATGGCTGGATGTTGTGGGGGGAGGGCAGGGAGAAGTATAAAATATCATGCATTTGGACTCAAAAAGAAAGGATTTTTTGTCTGTGTCTCTGGGATTCATTTGTTTTCCTGGGGACAAGTAAACATTTAACAGTGGTGCCCTCATCGCAGCTTTGACTAGGAATAGTTTGCCCTTGAGATCAAAGAAAGCTGTAAAAACAAGAAATAGCAACCTGTTGGAAAGCCAAGTTGTACCACCCTTCTGTGCTCATGTAATTAGGGCAGACTGCAGCAGCAGCACGCTCTTCTGATATCTGGCAGGAGGGTTAGACAGCGACCACATTTAAATATATTCACTCAACTCTGATGAGAGATGAAACGTTATCTCCTTTTTTATCTGTCTCACTGCTATTAATCTTCAAAAATTCAGGCTTTGTCTCACCCCGAGACCTTAATTGTCCTCTATCTCAAAGCTCACCAAGTGTCCTCCATTTCCATATTTTAAAAGTTCTAAAATATTCCATTTCACCTATAAAGACTTTTTTCTTCTGTTTTGCAAATGGTAGGTGTTTGTCTAAATGGGTCTAAATGCTGTGTAGGTGAAGGAAGTAAAAAAAAACAAATGGCTCCTCTTGACCTGTCTGGAAAGATTCATGGCCATATGAATTGGCTAGCATCCTATACATGTTAATTGTTTCTTTTTTCTTTCACTTTCACCACTAACACCACTTGAGGTCTCTTCATATTTTCCCAATAGTAATTTCATAAATAGGTGTCCATCTGGGTCCAAATGATCCCCCGGCATCTGGTATCATAAATAAAGACTCACTTTATGCTTCTCGTTAGCTAACCTTGAGTAAATTAGGAGATGTTCCAAGTTCATGTCTTCATTATTCTTGGTCAGTTACTGGCCTCATAGATCCCAAAGCATTGATTTGTAATCAAAAGTAACAGCTAACACCATTCTGGAACTCCTGAAAAAGTAGGGAGCTTCTCCATCATATGTCAGAGAGAGGACTTTTCTGTTACAACAATGGAAAGCTGGGAAGCCATCATATCCCAAGCTGTCATACCCCAAACTGGAGTGACTGACATTCTATTGCTTTCATTCGGAGGCAGATTGGGAGACCTTCCTGCAGCATCCTACCATCTCCAGCTGTCTGGAAAACAACAACCACCACAAACAAACTTTGAATAATTCTCTCAGGTACACTTAAGTTTTACTTGTGGGTTTTCTCTCTAGTGACTTCTTTGAATAAAATCTGACTTGTTCCTTATTAAGTCCTTCTGGCAATTTTTTTATGTACTAGGTGCCTTGTAAGCAGAATTGAGAAACTCTCAGGTTCACTAAACCTTCAAGTCCCTGGCTGCTTCTTCTGCTGTGATAGGATCTGGTTGCACGCCCCGCCCCCCCACAAAGAAGGTAATTTCTGCAAACACTTCTCAAAGGAGATGACCACTAACTACCAGGAAGATCCTGCAACTGAACACATGAAGAAAACCCAAGTTATGTCCTGACTGGCCAGCAGATCTAGACCTTGTGAGTTGTTTAGATAGTACAGATCCAAGATCAATGTCAAATTTCTATTGAAAAGTCCTACAAAGTTGCCATTCTGGGAGAATATGTTAGGTAATTAGTTATTGTTTTACGTTTTAAGTACTTGTCAATGGGTACTTATGAGTCTTCTGTGTTTTAAAAATTTTTGTGGTTGAGAAATGAGTATCTGTCCTCTATGAGACATCTTCTTTGAACATGAAGTACCTTTTCTAGAAAGGAGCCTTTGGGGAGACCCTAGATCTAAATCTTTCCAAATTTTTGTTTTATAGATTTCCCCCAGAGTTCTATTCCAGGTTGGAGGCATAACAATTTAGCTAGAACAAGAAAAGTTTGACTTTGGGGTCAAACTCCCTTAGGACTGACCCTGGTCCATAAGTAAATGTCCAGAGCCAGAACCCTTGCCTGGACTGCCAAGGCAGATGAGGTTTGGGCTGTGTCAAAACTGAGGCAGCCTTGAAAATAGACCACTCACCATCTCTTCTTCATCACTGTAACCACACAGTGGGTGGCTCTTACTGGATCAGTTGCCAATTTTCTTTGGCATAATCTTGTCTTGGAGATGTGCAAGGACCTACCTACCAGGAGGAAATTCTGGTGATGAATATCTTTCAGGAAGGGGCCAGAGCATGACTACCTCCCCAGAGAATGTGCACGTGAGAAATGCTCCATTTTTTAAGATCACAGGGTGTCTCTAATCATTACATTGGAAGAATTTCAATGATCTCTGATAATGAAGGGGCTTGATTTTCCTACCAGATTATCCTACCAGAGTAAGCATACCTCAACACTGAATTTCAGTTTCCTCTGTATGAGATCTTTCCCACAGTTCCAACCAGGAGAATTTAAAATTAATTATGGAAAGTGTTCCTAGATATCTATCAAAAGGACCAATTGATTGAAATAATTCTAACTTATATTATCTAACACAGGCAGTGACTTGTATAAATGCTGACTACTGAAAGACAGCTGCAGGGAGTGGAGTAATATTAGGCAGTGTGTTAGAGGGTGGTGGATCTCATAGCTGATAAATAGGAAAAACTTGTTTGACATAGTAATGATTAAAGGCATTATTCTCGATTCTACTTACAAGGTATCCAGTACATAAAAAAATTGCCTGAAGGGCTTAATAAGGGACGAGTCAGATTTTATTCAAAGAAGAAGAATTGCAAAATCCTTAGTGTTTCAGCCCAATAAGCTCAGCAGCCAGGGTGACCACTTGACATTGACTCAGCATTGTCCATTTGGTTGGAGGTATTTGGCATCTCTTTTCAGAAGAAAATGAGTACAAGGGACTCAAATCTCATTTCTTCTCGATTTTAATTTCCCATTTGAAATATAGAATTAAGAGAGGTTCAAGAGCTGTAAGACAGGAAAATCTCTTATGTCTGTATGTGGCTTTAATGAAAGTGTTCCCACAGCAGAGAAATAGGATATAAATAGCACTGTAAAATGTATGTGTCACTCTGGTAGGAAGAACAGGTAAATTTCTGAGAGAGAGCAGGGGCAGAGAAGGAGGAGGAGAGAAAGAGAGAAAGAGAAAGAGAAAGAGAGAGAGAGAGAGAGAGAGAGAGAGAGAGAGAGAGAGAGAGAGAGGATAAATCATCATTATCGTTAAGACTTATTAATGAAAATGAGCCATAGGAAGAACTTCAGGCAAAGTAAGAGTGGAGAAACTGACAGCTGCATTTGCTAATTGGCACCAAGACTGTTTGGATTTGTTATTGCCACAGCTGGTCAGCTAGTTGGGAGTTTTTTCCCAGCACCAAGCTCAGACTTCATCAGACCTTTTAAGGGAGGCTGTATATCATTATTACATCCAGGGTCATAATTATACATGAGTACCCGCTATTTATAACATATGAGAGCTCTAATACACATAAGACTTCTATCTATAGTCTATCTATATATCTATTCTATATTTTATGGACTAATCTGGGGTTTGGTTCCAGATGGAATGAAGGTTATGGGATTAATTCCTTTTTGGATGTTCCATACCTGTTTTTGTTTCATCTAAGTTGTTTCTCTTTTGTTTTTTAAACCTAGTTCCCTTATCCCCTCATCAGGTGAATTCAGACCTCCATTCGGAGTACCCATGATTTTGCAGGAATCCAGTGGAGAAGTTTTGAGTGATCTTGTAAGGTGTTGTAAGGACCCTTGGTGAGAATTTGGTTTACCTCCTTCTAGATTGTTCTATGCACTGCAGGAA
Organism: Phalanger gymnotis; assembly: GCA_028646595.1. Lineage (NCBI taxonomy): Eukaryota > Metazoa > Chordata > Mammalia > Diprotodontia > Phalangeridae > Phalanger > Phalanger gymnotis. The sequence goes on from CM053623.1 coordinate 203,776,857, forward strand.
TTCGTTGCAGAAAGGTATGAGATGCCCTAGGTGTTGGATGGGTCCACAGAAAAATTTTCATCTAGGACAGTTTAGTTTCTAAACTAAGAATGAAGGTGTGTATTCTAGTCAACCTCAGGTCCTCAATCCTTGCTTGGAGAGCTCACTTGGAACTAGACTTTCCCTCAGAGAGTGAAAGTTAGTTTTCCTTTCCTTTTCTTTACTATATTTCTTTTTCTTTATTTCCTTTTCTTTATTTTTCTATTATTTGTGTTAAACCCTTGGCTGATCAAAGTTCCAGTGCTTTAACTGGAGTTAGATCACAGTTTAACTGGAGTTAGAGAAAGGCACATGATAGGTCCTTAAAATTTTTTATTGGCTCACTGGTTGTTTCAACATTAATTCTTGTTCTTTCCTAATTTATTTGGGTTGATACAGGACCTTAATGGTACTAACTAGGCAGTGAGAATTTTGTGAAACATTTGCTGAATTTGTATCCTCAGTATTTTTTGGTACCTTCAGCACTTAGTACAGTACATGGCACATAGTAAGGGCTTACTACATGCTTGTTAACTGCCTACCTGACTATACTACTTTATATTTGAGATTATTATCATCTCTAATCCAACCGGCTATAGTAGGTCTGTAACCTCATAAAAGACTAGTAATTTGGGGATTTTCTAAGAACTGTGCTGAATGAACTTCTTAGAACTTTTTTCTCATTCAAGAGGCCTTTAAGAACTATGTCACCTCAACTTTGTTGAGATTTGGAACAAGGAACTGGAGAAGACTCCCCAGAGATCTATCCAGAATTAGCCATATGAACAAATGCACCCAGAACAACCCAGTTGATTCGCTGGGAACAGCAAGTATTTAGCTAAGAGGAGAGTTTAGTATGGGGTATCTCATGAAACATGTGTTAGAATGAGCTTGTGCCCCTTCTAGAGGGTCACAAGTGCTTTGACTCCTTGCTAAAAAATAAGTTTGGTTAGTATATTCTGATTGGTCCCTTGTCCCATGGAGGGCAAAAGGTGGGCAGAGGCTGGACCAAAGATAATTTGAAAGGCAGAAAGAACTTTCTACTCAGGAAATTTTAAAGGGAAAGGACAGGTCTTCTCTTTCTGAGTGTGACACTTGGGATTCCTTATTTCTCAATCCGTAGCAGTAGCTATGGTGACTATATAGACAAGGCAGCAAGAACATGTGTCTGCTTAGGTAATCCTGAGACTGAACTTCAAGTCTCTGGCTGCCTCTTCTGCTTTGTATTTCTTTGTTTAAGCACAATGACCAAACATCAGTCCTGAGATGAGTGACTCTAATCTTGATGGCTACCTTTGGGAACTCGAGATTCGGTAAATTTCAAAGCCAAGGTAAGGTGATTTCTGAAAAACAGGGTTTTTCAGAGGAGAAGGTGCTCTACTACCAGAAAGATTCTGCAGTTGAATGGTTTAAGCCCAAACCATGCTTTGGTTTGTCTGGAGGACAGGACTTTGTGATTAGCTGAGGCAATGCAGATCTATGTGAATGGGAAATATCTATTTAACAGTACTACAAAGCCCCTATCAGCCTTTATATCCTGGGAGAATATAATGGAGGTGGTAGATTACCATTTAATATTTTAAGTATTTGTTATTGAGTATTTATGTATTTTTTTGTTTCAAAGCATTTCTCTTGTGGAGAAGGAAATAAAATAGCTGTCCTCTACCTGATATCTACTACTTTGTATATCAACTACCTTCTCTACAAGGGATTCTGTTAATCCTTTTTCTGGAGACACTAGACATGAGCAAAATTTATGCTTTTTAAGAGATTTTCCTGGGATTTCTCCTTCAGGGTGAGAGTAATGAGACAGGGGGTATGAAAAGAAAAGCCTGATTCCCCTCTCTTTGGGGCCAAGCTCCCACCAGGACTGAACCCTGTCTACCTTTATGGAAAGGGGTCCATTAGGTTGGTGTATAGTTTGAAAAGCAAACATGATGCCAGGATGAATGAATAGAAACAGAGTGTTTCAGAACTGCATGTAATGAATAGGATATTACTAGCCTCTACAAGGCTTTTGCAGTTTATGGAACACAAATGATGTTTTCCTGAGTTCTTTGTAAAACAAATCATATTTTAAATGTCCTAGAGGAGCCTATGATTGCAAATCCTTTCATAAGATGAACAATTATGTACTTTCTTGGCTTTGAAATAATCCTGGATCTTCATATGCCACGATTGTTTAAAGGAATGTGTGTCCAAAACAGGATACCCGATTTGGGATGCCACCACTAAAGTATGACACAGAAAACATATTTTTTGACAAATGTCAGGGTCTCAAAGGAAAACCCCCAGAACTATCCACTGCAAATTTGGCTGATCACCAAGTGTTTCTCTGCTTTAAATGTGCATCAGCCTGGTTGTAATGGAGCATTCAGAAGAATAGAAGCAGAGTCTCCTCCTCTCTGTGGTTCTTCAGTGAGTGTTGCTGCGCTTTTCAAGACAGAGAGGAAGAAGGTGGCCAAAAGGCACCAATGCAAAGTAGAGTTACTGTTGTAAAGACATGATACCTTGTCCTGGATGAGGCAGAGTCATTTTTTCACAATCTCTTCTTATTTTTAAAATTTATTTATTTATTTTAATTTTTCAACATTCACTTCCATAAGCTTTTGAGTTTTCAATTTTCTCCCCTTCCGTCTCCTCTGCCCTTTCCAAGACAGCATGCAATCTGATATAGGCTCTACATATACATTCATATTAAACATATTTTCACATTATTCATGTTGTAAAGAAGTATTAGAACCAACGGGAGAAACCACAAGAAAGAAGAAGCAAAACAAAACAACGAAAGAAAAAAAGAGAGTAAATAGTATGCTTCGATCTGCGTTCAGATTCCATAGTTCTTTCTCTGGAAGTGGACAGCATTTTCCATCATGAGTCTTTTGGAGTTGTCTTAGATCCTTGCATTACTGAGAAGAGCCAAGTCTATGAAAGTTAGTCATCTCACAATGTGGCTTTTTCTGAAGTCCACCTGCTCATCAATTCTTATAGCACAATAGCATTCCATTACATTCATATACCACTACTTGTTCAGTCATTCCCCAGTTAATGGGCATCCCCTCAATTTCCAATTCTTGGTCACCACAAAAAGCTATTATAAGTACTTTTATACATATGGGTCCTTTTCCCATTTTTAAGATCTCTTTGGGATACAAACCTAGAAGTGGTATGGTTGGGTCAAAGGGTATGCACAGTTTTACAGCCCTTTGTACATAGTTCCCCATCTCTTCTAATGTAAAATATGGTATATGTTTCATTGGAGATGTTGGTGTTCTAGTTCACTGAAACCCTTTCATCTGCTGAGACAGCAAACTAATAGCTCATCGTTGAAAAGTTTATAGCTCCATTTCATTCTTGAAGCCTTGTAAACTAAACTAAACTAAAATAGTTATAGGATTTACCAGAATGAAGTGTTTGGAAATGAAGAGAGGAAAGGAAAAGCGAGAGTGAGAGAGAGAGAGAGAGAGAGAGAGAGAGAGAGAGAGAGAGAAAAGAAGGTGGGAGGAGGTTGAGGAAGAGAGGGAGGAAAGAAATAATGATTTTGGGAAGAAACAAAGAAAAGTGAAACTAGTAGACTCCAATTTCTTGTAACTCTCTCTCTCTCTCTCTCTCTCTCTCTCTCCTCTCTCCCCTCTCTCTCACTGTCATTTTTTGTCTAGACTTGTTTGTCTTATTTAGATGATAATCACCCACTGCTAGAATGGTAGCACCTTCACTCCAGTGTAGTTCCTGACACAAAGTTGATATTCCCAAGGGAAGTTTATAAATAATAGGAATAATCATATAGCAGTCAAAATTGCCCTGACACATCATATTTTTCTTTTTATTGTTATGAACTTGACAAATAATCAGCAAGCATGAATGTTTAACCATCCAAAGAAGGGCAAAAGAAGAGGACTGCATATAACCATGAAGCTCTACTATAAATTTGTAGTGGAAGGAGTTGTCTCTTGTGTGGCTTGCGGGAGAAGCAAGAATAGGTATTTCTAGTATCTCTTTCCCTTCCCTTCCCCCAAAAGGCCCACCTTTCTCCAAGGAAGACTAATTCCTTCCAGGAGGGGAAGCAAGAGGTTGGGGTTGGAGATCAGCTGCCCTGCTCCCCTCTGAAAGAGAGGAGGTCAGACTAGAATTATATTCACCTGCTCCCTTTAATATCACTGGTCTAAGGGATGTAGTTTTAAGGTTCAAGCTAAACTCTTGATCCTTATTCCATAATGGAGAAAGGGAGATCTCAAGGTTTATATCCAAGGCTTGACTCCATTCCCACCAAATAACAGTTCCACGATGAAAACATATATAACCAATAGCAAAGAAACCAATTTATCCAAGTCAATAGGAAAACAGAAATCAGGGAAAGTATGTGTGTGTGTGTGTATGTGTGCGTGTGTGTGTGTGTGTGTGTGTGTGTGTGTGTGTGTATGAATAGGGATGTGATGGAGACTGCCAGCTTCTCTCATGATGATTTCTTCTCAGAGTCTTTTTCTCCACTTAGTAGCCTGAAAAAAGGGTGGCATCACACATGTCTTCTGTCTTGAGGCTGGAAGCCATAAGTACTACAAGACTAACAAGAGCAAAGGGACTAAAGAGATTTCTCCTGTCTCCCATTCCACCTCACTCCTCATGTTGGCACAGGACACTGATCTCCACCAATGAGGAGAGAGTCCTATACCAATGGGCTTTGGACCTTAGGTTATATATAGATTTTTAAGTTAATGTGTCCCAACACTACCCTGCTTTGTCTTTGTCACCTTCTCAGCTTCCTTCTTCTCTCTTCTGTGTATTTTAAAATGATTTATTGATGCACTTTTCCTTTTCTTCCAATTTTGTTTTTGTAATTACTGTTAGGACCTCTATACTCCTTCTTAACTACACCTTTGCCTTGAAAAAAAAAAAGCACTTCTTTAAAACAAACTATAGTCAAGCAAGACAAATCCATACATCGGCTGAGTCTGAAAATGTCTCTTTCTGTACCTCTAGTCTGACTGCTCTCTGCCAGGAGGTGGAAAGTATGATTTATTATCAGTCTTCTGGAGTTGTGGTTAATTGTCACATTGATCACAGTTGTTTTCCTTTATATAAAATATTCTCTTCATTCTGCTCATTTCACTTTATATCAGTTAATTCTATTCTTCCCACATTTCTCTGAATCTCTCTTTTCATGATTTCTTATGGTATAATATTCCATTCATATATGTTCAGCCATATCCAGGTTTCTTTGCCATTTGCCAAGTTTCCTCGACTCTCACTCCACAAAATCTCTCTCCTCTGTTTCTTTCACTCAGGTAGTCACAACCTTAGTTCATGCTCTCATTACTTCTTGCCTTGACTGCTATAACAGTTTCTCTCAAAGGAAATACAGAAATTTGGAGAATAAGTAGATTTAGATGAGTTTCATCTTTGACAGCTTGAGTTCAAGATGCCTACAAGGCACTAAGGACCTTGAATTGTGAAAGTAAAATCAAGGAAATTCAGGCAATTATTGGAAATTAGGGGAAGAAAGAGTAAAGATAACTTCAAGAAACTTGGGTGGCTAGATTTTGAGTTTTGATGTCCATAAGGCTTTTAGCATATTGTCCAGACTCTGCTCATAACTCAATTACACAAATACGACCTCCTCTTCAGTGAATTTGACTGTGTTGACTTTCTCTGAGCCCATTTTTACCACCATTACTGAAGTAATCTTCCTCACAGGTACTATACTTCTGCCTTCTTGAAGGCCTCATAGCTTCCCATTGCTCTGTGAATAAAGTCCAAGGAAGCCTTTCACTAAGGTACTGAAAACTGACTTCCCTCATCTTGTCATCATCAACACACATTTATTGAGTTTCTATTATGTACATAGTTGAGGACTGCTAGGTGGCATGGTAGATAGAATGCTGGGCCTTGAGTCAGGAAGACTCAAATCTGGCCTCAGATACTTATTAGCTATGTGACTCTGGGCAAGTCAATTAACACTGTTAGCCTCAGTTCAACATCTATAAAATGAGCTGGAGAAGGAAATGGCAAACCACTCTAGTTGTGTTAGTCCTTCATTGTCGAAGAGGGAAATGATGACATGACTTGTGGTTGACATGGATTTGAGAGAAGAACGGCTGTGCAAGGTCACCAGCCTTACTTTCTCCTCCAGAGCCATCTGGGTCCAGTGGCTTGATATTCACCAGGACAACTGGAGATGGCCCAGGATGCATTGGGGGCTCTTTTAGACGAAGGTCTTTTCAGGTTCTCACTTTGAATGAGGTAACACCCATTCAGTAAATAGACCTCTTTAAGAAGTTAATCAAGACATGGCCCCTTTAATCAAAAACTCAAAAAAAAAAAAAAAAGAAATCAAACTGGAAGGGGAAGACCCGCAGAGTTCCTGGCCAAAAGAGAAACAGTCACTATTTAGTATTTACATTCACTCTGTGCTAGGAGGGCAGGGACCTATCGTCTAATCTATAAACGCCAGAGTGAGCTGGGTTTAAGGCTTGGTTTTTGAGAAAGAAATTTTGATGGCCAAAGGCTGCCTCCTTCACTTTGGGTTTACTGGCTAGATTTCTTTCTCAAACTCTAATATCTTTTCTGATAAAATCTCAAATGGAGTCATGAAGAGTCAGACACTACTGAAAATGACTCAACAACAACAAACAACTATGTACATGGTAGTCAGCACATTCTTATTTATGTTAATTATGTGCTGAATGTCTCCTTTCCCTCACTTATTCTACTTTCAACTTTAAAATCTTCTACAGAACTGTGTTATATATCAATATAATTCTCCTTCCTAGCCAAATGGGTGAGAAAGCTAAGGGCATCACAGGTAACTCTACACATAATTTTGCCCCAAGTTAGCCATTTATGGCTTCTGGAGGAAGGATATTGTAGACGTGTAAGCACAAGGCTCACCTCAGCAATCACCTCCTTGGAGAAGCTTTCTCTTATTTCCCAAATTGTTAGAGATCTCTTCCTCCTCAAATTTCTACAATTTAAGTTCCTTGAGGACAGGGACTGTGTTTCCTTTTACTTTCCTATCCACAGTGCAAAGAAATAAAAGAAAACAATAGAATGGAAAAGACAAAAGATCTCTTCGAGAAAATTAGAGATATCAAGGGAATGTTTTATGAAAAAAATGGGTATGATCAAATGATAGAGACTTAACAGAAGTAGAGAGATTAAGAAGTGGTGGCAAGAATATACAAGAAAAACAATACAAGAAAAATTTTAACATCATCAATAACCATGATGGTACGGTTACTGATCTAGAACCAGACATCCTTGGAAGATGAAATCAAGTGGGCCTTAGGAAACACTGTTAACAATAGGCTAGTGGACATGATGGAATTACAGAGGAGCTATTTAAAACCCTAAAAGATGATGCTATTAAAATGATGCACTCAATATGCCAGCAAATTTGAAAAACTCAACAGTGGCCAGTGGATTGGAAAAGATCAGTTTATATCCTAATCCTAAAGAAGGGCAATACCAAAGAATGTTCAAATTACCAAGCAACTGTAGTAATTTCACCCACTAGCAAAGTTATGCTTAGGATTCTATTAGGTAGGCATCAGAAATATGTGAACTGAGAATTACCGGAAGAGCAGGTTGGTTTTCAAAGAGGCAGAAGAATTAGAGACCAAATTGTCAACATTCACTGGATTATGGAAAAAGCAAAGGAGTTCTAGAAAAATATCTATTTCTGCTTCATTGACTACACTAAAGCCTTTGACTGTGTAGATCACAACAAAATATGGAAAGTCCTCAAAGAAATGGGAGGACCAGATCATCTTACTTGTCTCCTGAGGAACGTGTATGTGGTCCAAGAAGTAACAGTTAGAATTGAACATGAACAACTGATTGGTCTAAGATTTGAAAAGGAGTATGACAAGACTGTATATTGTCACCTTATTTGTTAACTTATATGCAAGGTACATCAGACCAAATGCTAGGCTGGATGAATCAAAAGCTGTAATTAAGGTTGCCAGGAGAAATATCAACAATCTCACATATGTAGATGATACACTGTGATGATAGAAAGTGAAGAAGAATTAGGAAGCCTCTTGATGAAGGTTGAAGGAGAATGTATAAAATTTGGCTTGAAGCTTAACATCAAAAAATAAGATCATGACAACTGGTTTCATCACTTCCTGACAAATATAGGAAGAAGAAAAGGAAGTAGTGTCAAATTTGATATTCTTGGCCTCAAAGATTACTGCAGACAGTGACCGCAGCCATAAAATTAAAGGATGCTTGCTCCTTAGAAGGAAATCTGGATAGCATACTAAAAAGCAAAAATATCATCTTGCTGACAAAGGTCTGTATAGTCAAAGCTATGTTTTTTTCCAGTACCACTATATGCCTATAAGGAAAACTGAGCATGGCAGAATCGACACTTTCAAATTGTGGTGCCAGAGAAGACTTTTGAGTCCCTTGGACAGCAAAGAGATCAAATTAGACAAAACTTAAAGAAATTAATTCAGACTATTCACTGGAAGGTCAAATACTGAAGCTGAAGCTTAAATACTTTGGCCATATAATGAGAAGAGAGGACTCATTGGAAAAACCCCTGATGCTGTGAAAGATTGATGGAAAAAGGAAAAGGGGATGGCAGAGGACAAGATGCATAGAGAGTTTCATAGAAGCAATAAATATAAACTTGCTCAGGCTTTCGGAGATAGTGGAGGATAGAAGGACTTTGTATGCTATAAATCATGAAAGAATCGGACACAACTAGACTGAAAAACAACAACACCCCTAGTGGACTAGCACAGTGATTTGCATAAGAGATATTTGATAAATACCAACTGAATTGTATTCAATCAAGCTGGTTGCTTTCTTTCAAATACACACACACACACA
>CM053623.1:203786209-203809541 GCA_028646595.1 Phalanger gymnotis
AAAAAAAAACAATAAAATTGATAGGGAAAATAGGTAAAGGAGTCCTACCAAATTCTTCTTATGACACAAATATGGTACTAATACCCAAACCAGGAAGAGTCAAAACAGAGAAAGAAAATTGTAGAGATTAAAGAGATAAACAGGGAAACTACATTATGTTTCAAGGCAACATAGACAATAAAATAATATTTAAACTTAATATATATATATTCATTGAATGGTATAGGATCTAATACTTAGGGGAAAAGTTGATTGAATTAAAGAGAGAAATAGCAAAACTAAAATACTTGGGATCCCCCTCTAAGACCTAAAAAATCCACCAAAATGTTAAGCAAGAATGAAGTGAAGGACCCGAAAAGAATTTCAGAAAAGAAAGGTATAATACATCCCTGGCAATAAATGAATGTGAAAATAAAAAGGAGCATACATATTTCTCAGCTGTGTATGGCACTTTTACAAAAATTGGCCACATTTATAGAACTTTATAAATGTAGAAATATTGACTATATCCGTTACTAACCACAACACAATAAGTTGTAGTCAGTATAAAGTAATTTGCAGAAAGTATTCAAAGTTAAGTGATTCGATTTAATAATTTAATCCTAAATAATTGGTAGGGCAAAACACAAATCATAGAAACACAGAAATTCATCAAAGAAAATAACAGTAAGATAGAATATCAAAACTTTTAGGGTGCAGCAAAAGCAGTTATTGGAGGAAACGCATATTTCTAAACTCTTTTACCAATGAAAGATAGAAAGAACAGATCAGTGAATATGGCATGCAATAACAATGATTAGAAAAGCAAAGCCCAGACCCCTAAGTAAACACCAAAATTGAAATTATGAAAATAGGGAAAAAAGATTAACAAAAAGGAAAGCAGAAAATTAAATTGAAACATAAAACAAAGATTTTATTAAAACAAAAAAATAAAGTAGACAAACCATTGACTGATACAATTGAAAAGAAAAAAAACAGAGAGAAAAACCAAATTACCAATATCAAAAATTCAAAAGATAATATACCAAGTCCATCGACAAAATTCATATTTGTCAATATTTATAAAATTTAGGATAGCAGTTTTTTTTTAATTGAATAGTAAATTGAGTTATGTCTTAAATGTATCAAGGAGCTGACTATTTAAAAGAAATCTGTCTACAGAAACATGTGTGGCACAGTGGATAGAGTACTGGGCCTGGAGTCAGGAGCCTCAGACACTTACTAGCTGTATGATCCTAGGTAAGTCCCTCAAGCTTTGTATCTTTAGTTGTGAAATGGGGTAGGAAATCCTTCCTACCAGGATTGCTGTGAAGATCAAATGAGATAATATGCATAATATGTTTATCACAGTGCCTAGAATATTGTAGATGCTTAATAATTGCTTTTTTCCTTCCTGTCTTCTACTATGAAATACAGTATCAGTCACTTAACCTTTCTTTGTCTTCATTTATTCTTTTGTAAGATGAGAGGGTAGAACTAGATCTGAGGTCTCATGATAATGAATGAAATTTCTGAGTAAAAGAATTAGAGATAAAAGAGCAAAAAATCAAGGACCATGAAATTTCTTTCAGCTTTGAAATTCTGTGAACTATACACAGCAAAGTTAAGCATAGTCCTGAACAAAAAAATGGGATAGTCAGCTAATTTGCTAGACTTTCAGGATTTTATTGCAAAAAAAAGCCCAACAACAAAATTTGACATACAAGATCCAAGAGAAATGTAAAGTACACATCAAAGACTAATTACAAGGGACTCAGTAAGGACAGTGTTTACTTTTAATATGAGGAAATGTAAAATGTATGTCTAAGATTGTTATTAGTAATTGGGTAGTTCAAAAGAAAGACTGGGGTAGACCTGGGTATGATGTGATTCTAAAAAGTAAAACCATTTAGGAAAAAGTAAAAAGAGTAATTATCTTATACAAATGAGGTGCAAGAGCATGAACTGACAAAAAGGAATTAGATGGGGGAGGAAGGCTGGTAGTTCTGAAACCCTACTCTCATCAGGAATGGGTTAAATAGGGAACAACACATATATTTCTAGAAGCCTATAAAAGTCTTCTAAATTCAGATAGAAACAAGAGGGTAAGGGGAAAGAGTGGTGGGGAGTGTTAAGGGAGGAAACTTTGGAGGGGGCATAGCTTAAGTAATAGGAAGGCAAGTAGTGGATAGAAGTAAAAGAGTCAGGAGGGATAGGAAATAAATACACATAAATATAAAAATAAATATCAGGAGCAGAACTTATTAGAAAAAAAGCAGGGGTAGAAATCATGATCTCAGACAAAGTTAGAGCTAAAATAGATTTAATCAAAAGAGAAAAATAGAGAAACTACCCTATGGGTCAGCCACATTAATCAATGTTTTAGACTATTTAAAATAACTAGACAGTATAAGGTTGGAATATTGCTGTGGTGTAGGAAATGATGAGTTGGCAGACTTACAAAAATATGGAAAGACCTGGATTTATGAAGGAAGATGTTATCCACCCTCAGAGAAACAGAGGACAAACAAGTATAGTATAGTCTTACGTAGATACATATGGATGTATGTATCTATATATGAGTATGATTATAGATATTTAAGTACATGTATGCAAGTGTATGTATGTATGTGTATATGTACATATATATGTTTGTGTGTGTCTGTCCATGCTTAATTGTAGCCTTCTTGGGGTGAGGGGAGGAAGAGAGAGGGGAGAATAAAGTTAAAAGTGCACAGCAGAGAACAAAAAAAAACTTACAAGGAAGCAAAAAAAAAGATTGAAAGCTCCGAACACAACACATAGTATTTATTATATAGGTTTTCTTGAAATGAAAGTTTATTGCTGTGTATTTTGAATCCTGTCTTATGTTCTGTGCACATGGCAATGTTTTTTTTTTCTTTTCTTATTTTGGATTTGTTTTAGTGTTTAAGTTTATAAAGGTCTGCTTTGAGTCTTCTGTAAAGGAAGGCACTGGGAGGAGTTTATTGCTTCACCCTCCAGCCCTCCAGTCAGAAGAGAGAGGCAACTGAGGGAGTTGAGAAGGTGGTATCAAAAAACTGAGTCAATCAGATGGTGATGAGATTTCATGTGATCAGCTTATCCTGGGTGAAGCATGATGTTTCACTGGAGTCAACACCAAGCAGAGCTAGTTTTCAACTCCAATTATGATTTAAAAAAACATTACTCTGGGAAAGGATCCATAGGTTTCGCTAAACTGCCAAAAGGTGTCCAGAATAGTTTAAGAATCCTTACCTTAACATGGCTGACATGGAAATGTGTTTAGCATTACTGCACATGTATAATCTATAGATAATTGCTTGCTGTCTCAGGGAGGGAGTGAAGAAAAGAGGGGGGTGGAATTTGGAATTCAAATTTTTTTTTAAAAATGGAAGATTAAAATTAAATGTAAATTTTAAAAATAAAAAAAGAAATTCTGTGATCTAGAATTGTATGGTACCTTAAAGATTAGTTAGTCCATTCTGTTCAACTCAACTCAAAAAGCATTTATTAAGTAACCATTATGTGTCAGACCCTGTGCCCAAGTACTGGGGATACAAAGAAAGGCAAAAACAATTTTTAAAAATGTAATGGCAATCAGGGCAGGACTTTTTTTTACTGTTTTCTCCTTGAGAATGCTAAAGTAATTAAATGCCTTTGATTAAGTCGTGCTAGGTGCTAAGCCCACACCCTTTGCTGAAGTCTTCGGGCCCTAAGAAGCCTATATAAACTCAGAGGTTAGCATTTTGTTTGGGGCTCTCACTCACTGGAAGAGTGTTGTGTGATCTGACCAGACAAGACTCTGGGTAGCCATTGTTAAGAGCCCCCCCCCGCCCGCTCCCAGCTCGAAAACCCATATGTTAGTGCTTCCCTGGTAACTATGTACTGAGATGTTGGACAGAAAGCTAGTAGCCTGTCTACTGGTTTGTGTCATTTGATCTGTTGATATTTTCCATTTGTAATTTCTGTTTGTATTTGTTCTGAAGTTCAGGGTGCTGGCTTTTCCACCTGAATTAAGTGAATGATATATGTATGTTTGATTAAAGTGAGATTGTTAACCCCTTAAAGTTGCTTTCCTTAGAAAAGCAGATCAAAGAACCAGTGCTGTCAACTCTTCTGTGTGCTGGTGTTGTTGATCTAACACAGCCACAGTAGTGGCAAGCCCCATTGTTGTTACAAAAAAAAAACCCAAACCCAGTTTCTGACATCAATGTGTGTGTGTGTGTGCCTGTACAAGTAGACATATATCTCTATATTATATGTATTACGTATTTGATATATAATATATGTAATCTATCATATCTATGTATAGATATATATTCTAGCTATTTCTGTAACATTAATATATTTATATATAACATATTTTATCTATACATATAATAGTTTACACATATATATCATATATGTACTATAGTATCTATATATACTATATGGTATCTATATTGCTATATGTACTATAACATCAATATATAGATATAATAAATTACACATAATATATAGTACATAATAAATTATACATTATATATCATGTAATATACAATAATCTATTATGGGCAGCTAGATGGCACAGTGGATAGAATGTCAGGCCTGGAGTCAGGAAGACTCAATTTCCTGAGTTCAAATCTGACCTCAGACACTTACTAGCTGTGTTATCCCAGGCAAGTCACTTAACTCTGTTTGCCTCAGTTTCCTCATCTGTACAATGAGCTGGAGAAGAAAATGCCAAACCATTCCAGTATCTTTGCCAAGAGAACCCCAAATGGGGGCTTGAAGAGTTGGACACGACTGAAAACAACTGGATAATAACAATAATAATATTGTATACACACACACACCCCTTATCACCACACCTAGATTATAAGCAGCTTGGTGGCAAGAATCATAACTTCTATTCCTGCTAGTAGAGCCTCGCAAGGTAAAGAATATAGAATAAGGATAATACTTGTTTACTGACTGTCCTATCTGAACTGACACAAAGGAGAGGTGAAGCAGAATCCATGGTAATTCAGCAGCAAGTGCAATGTTACGATAGGCTGATGGAAGATATATTTTAGAACCTTGCAGGACCCCTCCAGAGTCATACCTCATAGGTGATTCCCTACTTTGCATAAGTAAAAACCCCACATGGCTTAAAAAGAGCAGTAATGAAACCTTAATTTGAAAATGTCCTGAGGTCAGGTTGTTCAGACTCCTTAAGCTTAGGGTAAAAAGTCCTGTCATTTGATATGACTTTGAGGAGCTTCTCTGCAGAGACCACTGCCCTCCAAGATCACCTTCAGCCTTGCTGCTAACTCAGGCAGGTCTGGGGAGAGTGGCTTACACGTGTGGCACCAGCTGGCAGAGTTCAGTCTAAGTTAATACCTTTTTATACCGTAACTTTTTCAGCAGGTGGGTTTTCATCCACTTAAATGTTATTAATTTCCTCTACCACTTCACTGGCACAAAAGCCAAATGGAAGAGAGATTAGTGGGAGTACGTGAGAAAAACATTTTTGTTGTTTCACTTTTGTAAGTTTATAGAAAGTAATACTTAAGAAGCTAGGATGGAATTTCCTACCAGGAAACCTAAGATCATATTTCACTGTGATCAGATGACATGGAAAAGGCAATGTTTTTAACTTGGTGGCTAATCAACTCTTATACTTAACTGAATCTCAACACTGATGACCCTTTTAAAAGGCTGCCCTAAAGCTAGCTTCAGGATACACCCCCATTTTGACATCCCCCAAGTGTTTTCTCACTCCCATCCGTTGAATAACATAGCATCACACCTCTACTAAAAGTGTACTCCAATGTCTTATTGCGGGGGTATGGACAGGACTTTGAAGGCTGTGCCAGGGGACAAGCTCTGACAAATTCAGCCAAGCGAGAAAGGTTTGGAGGACAGGATTGGTGATGAATAATATGCCTGTCATCCCACCTAGCTACTTTTGGGGAGTCTCATTGCCAGGTTGACAATGGGGGAATGAATTTTTGATCAAAGCAATTTTTGAAAACCAGTTACTAAAATATATAGGTGTTGTGATTGGTAGAGGCCATACCTATCCCACTGGTGGAGAGTATACTCTTACCAACAAGGTTATGTATTTCTGAAGTACTGAAGAACCATAGCATAGAGTAGGATCTGGGATGGCCTATTTCAAGGACTCAACTTGGGGTCCATGAAGTTCTTTTTAAAAACATATTTCAATGACTAAATTTCAATATAATTAGTTTCCTTTATAATCTTATTTTGTTATGCATTTAGAAACATTATTCTGAGAAAGGGTCCGCCGGCTTTACCAGAGTGCCACCAAAAAAAAATGATTAAGAACCCCTGGCCTAGTTCAATCCTTTCATTTTACAATTGAAGAAACTAAGGCTCTAAGAGTTGCAGTGACTTACTCCAGAACCTATAGCCAATTTGTGACAAATTTAGAACTAGAACCCCAATCTCCTGACCTCCAGGCCACTGCTTTTTTCCTCTATCCCACATTTCCTCTGGAAGAAAAAAAAATATGCTTTAAAAAAGTTCTGTTGGTTCAGAAATTTTAAAATGAAATAATAGAGCAAAACTGATAAACGTGAGACAAAGAACAGTTTCAGCTCACAGTGTTTATACCAGGGCTTCTTAAACTTTTTCCACTTGCGACCCCTGAGCCCTTTTCACATTAGGATGTGGCCTGAGGGCATGCACAATGCAAAGTGCTCATGCTTTGTGTTCAAAACCAAGGCTGCCCTGAAGTTGCACAATGCAAAACGGGCAAGTGCTGCCAGAAACACCTTGGATTCATTATGCGTTTGATTTTTAATTAAGTTTTGGTCATTGCTCCTTCAGAAGCCTTATTCTGTTGCCAAATTTTTCATCAGCCCATATAGGGTCATGACCCACAATTTAAGAAGCACTGGTTTATACCATATTTTCAACTGGACAGATGTTCATTTCTCGTCAATCCTGAATCCTGCTTCTGAAAGCTCATTCTTTATTTGGTCCCGTCATTTCTCTCCACAGTAACTTAAAGAAATGTCATGACTTATCATTTGTTATTTTTTTTCTTTTCTTCCATTCTTCTTTCCTTTTTTCCTTCTTTCTTTCTTTTCTTCCTTCCTTTCTTCCCTCCCTTCTTTCTTTTTCTTTCTTTCTTCCTTTCTTTCTTTCTTTCTTTTCTTGTTTTCTTTCTTTTTTTCTTTCTTCCTTTCTTTCACAGTTTTTGGACAACAGTATGAAAAAGACAAGCCAGTCTATAGAATATGGAGCTGTACTGACTTCAAAATAAATATCTATATCACCATCATATAAAAAAAGCAGACAGCAAGGTTAAAAGTATACTTTGGGGGCTTTCGAAGTTATTATTTCTAGTCATTTTTATTTCCTGCTGTTTGAAATAATAAAACTTTCCTTTCATTTACTAAAGGGATCTGTCCCCTACACCCTGCCTTGACATTCCACCTCCTTGCTATTTTTGTTTACAGGTCTGGGAAGTCTCCAGCATATTGGAACTAAGGAAAATGAGCTTGGTGATTGACTCAATTAACCTAAGCTCATACAAGGCCAGATTGGCTCATACATCACCACACTTCATAAACCTTCTTCCTAGCCAGTTCTTTCTCTGCAGTCAGTACAGTTGTTTGCTTAAAAGTTTCATTGGGAAATAAAAACGTGGCCGCTCGGCAATTGGGAAATATCTCATTCTCTCTCTGTCTCTCTTTTATTTGTCTTTTTTCAATTAACAAGCATTTTAAAAAAAATTAATCACCTCTCCTCTGTTTAGTAATTTTTTTCATCTGAAAAATAAAGTCCTGAATATTTAGTTGCATAGTTTGGAAAAACAAATTCTCACATTAGTCATGCCCAAAAATCTATTTCTCTTTCTACATTTTAAGGTCATCACTCCTCTATCAAGAAGTAAGTGTTTAGTGTCATCTTTCTTTTAGAATCAAGGTTTATCATCACATTGATCAAAGTTCTAAAAGTTTTTTTAAGCTTTCCCCCGCTCCATAATGTAATTAGTGTATAAATTGCTTTTCCTCATTCTGCTCACTTCTCTCTGTGTCCATTAATGGAGGTCTTCCCAGTTCTGAAACTTTCTGGAAAACATTACTCTCAAATGGAACTTTTTTGTTTTATTATCGTGATTAAGCTGAAAAAAGCCTAAGAATGTAGCAAAAAGCTGGTTGGGGGGAGAAGAAGGAGAGAGGGAAACAGTGACCAAAACGGAAGGAAGGTGAACTAGAAGCCACAATTCAGAGGAGAATCTCCTGCCCTGTCCTTTTTGTTTCTAATTCGGTGTCCGCCTACCACCTACCCCTATTTTTTTTTTTTTTTAGCACTTCAAAAAGAAGTCAGAAGAAACTTCTAGTATTAGCCTGGGTGAGGGGTGATTCTGGTGGAGCAAGAACAATTCTCTCTGCACTTTGGGCCACCATGGCCACTGCCATGGCTACCAAAAAAAATGTGTAGTTGGGGCTGAGAAAGGATTGGAGGATTTGGGAATTTTTGTTCCCTCTTTCTATTTTCATCTTCCCACCAGCTAAAGCTTATAATGGGATCATGAATGAAAAAGGAGATTGGAGAAGTAAGGACCATCGATGAAAGCTGATGCTAACTACCTGTCTGACCTTGGGAATGTCCCTTAACCTCTCTGGCCTCAGCTTCCCTATCTGTAAAATGAGGGGGTCGGACTAGTGGCCCCTGAGGTCCCTTTCAGCCCTAGACCTGTGAAGCGGACAGTGTGGGAAGGGCATTGGCATAGCCCATGCAGATCTGGAATCATAGAACTTCAGAGTTGGAAGCAACCTCAGAGGCCATCTGACACAGTCTATACTGGCACAAGAATCCCTACTACAACATCGCAATCTAATCATCTTATCTCCAGTGTGGGGATACCCACTACCTGCCAAGACAGTCCATTCCACTTTGGGAAATGGCTAATTGCTAAGAAATCCTTTTTTGTATGTAGACTACATTTATCTGAAACTTCTGCTCATCCACTGGGGCCAAGCAGAGCAAATTTAATCTCATATTATATAAGATGTTCATTTTAATGTCATTTTCCTTCTTCTAGGTTCCACCTCCTCTAACTTCTCTTCTTCTTCTTCTTCTCCTCCTCCTGCTCTTCCTCTTCTTTGTCCTCCTCCTCCTCATTCTCCTCCTCCTGCTCTTCTTCTTCATCTTCTTCTTGTCCTCTTCCTCCTCTTCCACCTCCAAATAGGCAGCTCTTTTTAGGATCACTTAATGTGTTAGTCTGAGATCAAACCACATATGAGGCTTCCTCCTTGTCCCATGTGCTCTGCAGGCTGCTCCTTATGTATGTGTTCATCCCTGGGATGACACATTTTGGGAGCTCTGCTATTATTTTTTTCTTCTCCTAAACTGTTTGAGTAAATATTTAAGGGATATCCCTGTAATATGTGCCTAGGGAATAAGAGCTGGTCTCAAAAGAGCAGTTCGGGCATTCAGAAACATGGTGTACAGCCGCTGAAGAGATAAAGAGGCAATAGAATTGACACAATTCCCTGTTCATTGTCCTGAGGGCTTTCCATGGACAGAACCTCATGATTCGATTTGCACATTAGTTCAGAACATGTCCTGACCCAAAACCATTGGCATGTTCTACAGTTTTGAATTATCTGACATGAGGATGCTCTTGAATGAGGAAGTGAGAGGCGACTTGGAAGCCAGCTTGGTTCTTCCTTCCCTTTTATGCTTTTTTTTCTCCATTAGATCACTTCATTTTAAGAAGATGTTTCACTGCTACATCTGCTGCTTTCACTGAGTCCAAAGAAAGACATCTCTTCTGATACATAATCTCTGCTAAAATTCTAACTCTGCTGGGGCCCTCCTCACTGCATGTCCTGGGCAAATGCCTAATCTAAGTTTCTAGGCCCTGGCAAGATTTATCCCTACTTCATTACATTGTCTGCTTTAGGGTGGCCCCCTTTTAATTAATCTCCAAAGCGTCTGGATCCTGTTTCTCCGCACAGGTTGAATGACTAAGCTCCTTGAGCCCCTCCATCTAAGCTCCATGAGAATAAGCACATTGCCTTCTGTTGAATCTCTTGTCGCATCTCTAGAATAGCTTTCTTACATAAGTTGACAAGGATGCCATGCTCTGTGCCCAGGAGTGGATGTCCTTACAGAGAATGGCAAGTTTACAGGGAACTATTCAATTTCTGAAATAGGAGGAGGGAGCTGGAAGTTGTAGGAAGTAACAGAGCTTGTGTGACATACCTTCAAGGGCAATTTAACATTTTCCTTCACCCTTTAATTTCTTTTGGTCTCTGCTTATTACTGTCTCCAACTCATCCCTTCTTTTTGTCCTTCCCCTTCTTTTCTTCTGTGTTCATAACCTTTCTGATGAGATTTTTTTCCTTCCCTTCCCTTGTTTCTGTTCCCTTGTCTTCCTCTTCCCTTTTCTTTCTTTTGCCTTGTCTTTTTTTCCTTGCTTTGCCTTGCCTTGCCTTGTCTTGCCTTGCCTTCCCTTGCCTTGCCTTGCCTTCCCTTCTGTTCCCTTGCCTTGCCGTGCCTTGCCTTCCTTTTCCTTGCCTTGCCTTGCCTTCCCTTCCCTTCCTTTGCCTTGCTTCTCTTTACCTTACCTTACCTTACCTTACCTTACCTTACCTTACCTTACCTTACCTTACCTTACCTTACCTTACCTTACCTTACCTTACCTTACCTTACTTTACCTTACCTTACCTTACCTTGCCTTACCTTACCTTACCTTGCCTTACCTTACCTTGCCTTACCTTACCTTACCTTACCTTACTTTACCTTACCCTACCTTACCTTATCTTGCCTTACCTTCTCTTCCATTTTCTTCCCTTCCCAGAATAAACACATTGCCTTCAGACAAATCTTCTGTCCCATCTCTATAAAATCATTTTCATCTAAGTTGACAAGGGTACCCAGGAGTGGAGTCCTTGCTAAGTATGGTGTAATGGACACCTCTTATGTATTTCTCACTCTCTTCTTCTCCTCTCCCCGAGATAGTAGGCATTCTCTCCATTAGCCATGTCACTTTACAAATATTATCTCGTTTGATCCTCATAACAACCCTGAGAAGGCAGTGTTATCATTATCCTCATTTTACAGTTGAGGTAACTAAAGCAGTTAGAGGTTACGTGACTTGCTCAGGTTTACACAGCTAGTAAGTGACCGAGGCTGAATTTGAACTCAGTTCTTCCTGACCATAGGCCCAGGGCTCTGAACACTGTAGTAAGCTGGGGAAGAGCTTGAGGGACACCTTCAAGAAGGCTCTCAGACCATATGCCTAAGAAATGGCCTGGGATTTTAGTTTGTTTTATTTGTCCCTTTCAATTTTAGCTACAGAGAATGGAGGCTCTGACCCATGAGGACCTTGGAGTTCAGGATTCCAGGCCAGATGTTGCAACCAGCCCAGCAGAAAATCTCTGAGAATCCAGGGTCCTGGAATGAAAGGAAAGTAAGGAGGGAGCAAGGAGGAATTTAGTGGAACTAATGCTATGTAAGAACTGAATTAAATTGTAAACCTAATACTTCTACTCTTCCCAGAGACCAAGGTGGTACATAGGAATATTATGGTGATAATATATATCAGGTGATGAAGGGAAATGTTTATGTTTGCTCTGGTTATATCTTTAAAGTAAATACTCCTTTTTAAAGCTAATCTGATGGTGAAGTAGTTAGAACTTAAAATGTAATGCAGGCTTAGTCCCACTAACAGGAACACAGATATCTGAGTGGATGACCTAGGTACCTTCCTGTTGGCCAATCACTTTTCCCAACATTTCCCCAGGTTCTTGTGGCCTTGCCCTTGAACTCAGATGCATTGCAGGTTAGAAAGAGGATAGGTAGGGGCAGCTAGGTGGCACAGTGAGTAGAGTACCGGCCCTTGAGTCAGGAGGACCTGAGTTCAAATCTGGCCTCAGACACTTGACACATGTACTAGCTGTGTGACCTTGGACAAGTCACTTAATCCCAATTGTCCTGCCATCCCCCCTAAAAATTGAATAAATAAATTTTAAAAAATTAAAGAGGATAGGTCATCATAGGGGCTAAGGGGAAAACTATCACAGGGATACTAAGAACTTGTCATACAGAGTATGATAGAAGGAAACTGTGCATACCCTTTGATCCAGCAATGCCATTTCTAGGTTTGTATCCCAAAGAGATCATAAAAAGGGGAAAAGACTCACATGTACAAAAATATTTATAGGAACTCTTTTTGTGGTAGCCAAAAATTGGAAATTTAGGGTATGCCCATCAACTGGGAAATGGTTGAAAAAGTTGTGGTATATGAATGTAATGGAATACTATTGTTCCATAAAAAAATGATGAGCAGGCAGACTTCACAAAAACCTGGAAAGACTTACATGAATGGATGCTGAGTGGAGTAAGCAGAACCAAGGGAAATTGTACACAGTAACAGCAACATTGTGGGATGACCGACTTTGATAGATGTAGCTCTTCTCAGCAATGCAATGACCTAATACAATTCCAGAAGACTTATGATGGAAAATGCTATCCACATTCAGAGAAAGAACTAAGGAGTGAGTCTGAATGCAGATCAAAGTACACTATTTTCTCTTTTTTTCTTTCTAATGTTTTTTCCCTTTTGTTCTGATTCTTCTTTTACAACATGACTAATGTGGAAATATGTTTAATGTGATTGTGTACGTATAGCCTATAATCAGATTGCATGCCATCTTGGGGAGGGGGAAAGGGAGGAAGGGGGAAAATTTAGAACTCAAAATCTCATAAAAGTGAATGTGGAAAACTAAAACTAAATAAACAAATAAATTGAATTTTTTTTTTAAAAAAAAGTATGATAGAGAATCATGCCAACATGAGCAATACAGTAGCCAGGCTCCTAGGAGATGGTGGAACCATTCACACTGAGAACTAAAGGTGTTCTTGGACCAGCATT
The DNA here is from genome assembly GCA_028646595.1 of Phalanger gymnotis. NCBI lineage: Eukaryota > Metazoa > Chordata > Mammalia > Diprotodontia > Phalangeridae > Phalanger > Phalanger gymnotis. The sequence goes on from CM053623.1 coordinate 203,799,072, forward strand.
GCTCATCCATATGAAAACTGGGAATAGCAGAGATGGTGACCTGCACTTCCTGGGGAGGCAAGGGACCAGCCCAAGTTAACAACTCCTTCCTACGCCTCCTCTGTCCATCCATGAAGAAGTAGATTCTCCCACTGTCCGTCATATACCACCCTCAACTTCCTGTTTCCTGTCCTTGCTCTCCTAAGCAATAGCTAAAGCAGGCTGGCAAATAGAGGAAGTTTTGGTTGCAATGGCCTGCCCAGCATTTTAAAAAAATTTTTCTTCTTTCTTTTATATTTTCTTAAGCAGGATCGTGCAGTAGTTCCACTGGACTCCCTTATTCTGTTTAAAAAAGTATGTATGTGTACACACACATACACACACACATATGCACACACATATATATACACATGCACACATATACACACACATAAATACACACATATATAAAACACATACACACATATATTCACATACACACATATACATACATACACATATACACACATACATGCATACACATATACACACATAATGCATACACATATATACACATACATACGCACATACACACATACACACATATGTGTATGCATACATACATACACAGACACATATATATCCAGTTTGAACAGAATTTTAGTTTGGTTTCAGGATGCCTTTTTTGGAAGACATTTTTCTTTCTTACCATTTATTTTTCGTATGCTCTTATTTGTAAGATATCTTCTTGTTTCTTTGAATTTTTTCAAATTAATTATTCTGTTTTCTGTGTTTATTTTACCTTGTTTTAGTCTCTCTGATGGAAATTTACTCACTCATAATGAATCTTCTCCTTCATAGGAATATAAAAAATTCAAAGTACCTGTTTCAATGCTGCTAATTATTGCATTAGGCACATATTCATGTGGTAATGTGCATGTGCAACTGATTTTGATTTAATGGATGCTGTTGCCTAGTTACATACTAATTGTTGGCATATAAGTGTTACTGTCTTGTTCCTGCTTTCTTATGATCTTGTGAATTCTAAATAGTGGTTCAAGAATTTACATTTAATTTATGGCTTATCTGCTAAGTACTGCTTGTACTCCAGTGCCGGTCCCTGTCATCTCATGCCTGTAGCAAAGCAGTAGCTTTCTAGTGGGTCTCCCTGACTCAAATCTTTCTCCACTCCCGTCCATCTTCCACTCAGATCACAAAAGGATTTTCCTAAAGCAAGGTCTGATCATATCAACACACCACCCCTCACCTGCCACTCAATTAACCAGTTATTCTCTGTTACCTCTAGGATCAAATATAAAATCTTCTGTTTGGCTTTTAAAGTCCTTCATTTTCAAGCCCCTTCCTACCTTTCTAGTCTTCTTACCTTTACTCTTCAATACAATGACACTGGCCACTTTTGGCACTCCAGCTCCAGGCTGTGGGCATTTCCACTGGCTGTCCCCCATACCTGAAATACTCTTCCCTCCTTATCTGTCTCTTGGCTTCCCTGGCTTCCTTTAGATATAGCTAAAATGCTACCTTCTACAAGAATCCTTCTTCAGCCTCCTTATGACTAATGCCTTCGCTCTAAGATCATTTCCAATCTACCTTGTCTATGTCTTATCTATATACAGTTGTTTGCATGTTTTCTGCCCATTAGATTGTGAGTTCCTTGAAGCATGTACTTTTTCCCTCCTTTTATTTATATTCTTAGCTTGTTGCTTAGCACAGTGCCTGGCACATAGCAGGTGCTGTATGCTCCTTGACCCACTAGCTGTTGCTGAAGTATAAGCATTAATTGGAATTAATCCTAGCCTATTCAAGACACTAGCAGGATACTGCACTAGCCATTCTAAGAAAGATCAAGGAAGATTCCTTTATCGGTGCTGGAACACATCATAAACCATGTCAAAGACTTAGTGGTCAGTCGCATCAATACAAAAGCCAGTAACCTGCATTCATCTCCCATCATAGTCATATGAGAGAGGAATGGGAAGATATGGCTTTTGTGTGGACTTCAGACATAAGAACCAATGCCAGGGAGTTCTACATGCTCTGGATTGTCTTTTGGAGAGCTATTCAATCTCAATATTAGACTTACATTGTAGATACTACCAGATTTCTATAAGAAAAGAAGTCAAAGGGAAGACTGCTATTATCTGCCAATTGTATTTTCATCAGTTTGAGTATATGCCCCTTAGGCATTTCAGAGCACCAGTCACTTTCTAATGACTGATGAAGAAAGTAGTTGGAGACATGAATTACTCAGAAATGTTGGTATTACCTATTCAACCTCGATGCCATTGAAAACAGCATTAAAAAAACCTTGAGGGCAGACTTATAAAAGTGTTAGATTGGCTAAGGAAGCTGGTTTGAAGTTGTCAACTGATGAGAGCCAGTTTTACCGAGCCTCTGCCAAATATATGGACCCCTTAATATCTCGACAAAATGTGAACACTCACCAGCACTTGCCCAATAGAGGACTTGGTGACAGCGAGATTCATTACTCCAAATACAAACTAGAGTTTTGGGCTTTGAAGTAGGAAATCACTGAAAAATTCAAAAGTGATATTTTGGGAGCAAAAGTCCAAGTCTGGGCTGGCAATAATTAACTCTTTCTATTTTGACCAGTGCCCACTGGATGTTGGTTGTCCAGGGAAGATAAGTGTAGATATGGATGCTCTATCTTGAAGGCTATGTGACATCAAAGTTATAGTGATATCAATTTTTTTAAAGTGAAAGCAATATGTAATATTTGGGGATCAAGGGAGTACAACTGAGAGTTTGGGACTCCTACCAATGAGCCTACCAATTTCTGTGAATCTTATTTCATTAAACCAACTTTCTTTGCCTCAGTTTCCTGTGGATGACAAATAGTAAGAGCAGATGTCTGAGGAAGGACTATAAATGATATGAGCAAAGAAGAATAAAAGTGATGCCAGCCTATATCTGATTACTTGCTCTCTCAGGGAAGGGAGAGGGAGAGGAGGGAAGGATGGAATTTGGAACTCAAAACTTTAAATAAAAATGTTTTTTAAAAAAGTGATGCCAGAGAACTCACCTTGTATTCACAAGAAGGTACCATAGTGTTGAGGTCATGGCAGAAGTTGGAACTGGGAAAAATGAAAAATGGTATCAAATAACCGAAGGAAGAAGTAGTTAATTGAGTGCTTACTAAGTGCTAAGCTCTGTAGATACAAATTGAAAAGTAAGATAGCTCCTGCTCTCAGGGACTTCTCTAATGGGGAGAGATCACATATATAGGAAGGCTAAGTGGTAGGACAGATGGAAAGGCCCAAGGTGTCTCACTGTGGAAAGTCATGGTAGTGGCCAGGAATCGAGGGCTGGGGGTACATAGCAAGACTGAGAAGACATTCGGGGGCAGTGGCAGGGTAATGGTAGGGTCTGGTCATCTTTCCTCTTACCATAAAGACTATAGTTGGTTGATAACTTACTGCTCATCTAAGTCATGTGAACAGTCATATGTACTTCTGTACAGGATTTGGAGGTCTGAAGGAACTCAACCCTTCACCATTGGGAAGGAGATTATGGGCCTCTGGCTCCAAGCGGAATGGGCATTCTAGGTTCCCTCTGGCATAGGTGAGGATGGGGGACTGTCATTGTCCATCCAGGAGTGAGGAAAAGGAAGGTGACATTTGCAGGAAAGTTAAGGGGGAATGAGACCCAGTGCCACCTACTCCACCAGGTATACAAGCAACTGAAACTGATACCACACAGGATAGCAGGAAGCAGTTGGTGTTACTCATCACATATTGCAGTATGCCATGAGTGTATTTTGTGATGACTTTGGACAAGTGGGTCAAGGGAGAACCCTGGAGCTTGCAAGAATTATATTTCACTAGTCCAGAATTGCAGCAGATGTCACTAAGAAACGTGAGACTTGCATCCAATGTGTTCAAAGAAAAGTCTTACTATTTCACGCTGAATATTTGAAGAATGTAAACACCAACAAAACTTTGAAACTTGTTGGAATCGACTTATCTTTGGAAGGAGGTAGCAAGAAATATATTTTATCTCTGGTGATTGATAATTTCAGCAGGTCAGTGAATCAGTCAACAAGCATTTACTAAACATCTAGACAATCTCTACCTTCAAGGAGTTTAATCTAATGGGGAAAACAACAAGCAAATAACTGTCTAAACAAGCCATGGACAGGATAAATAGGAAATAATTCATGGAAGGAAGGCACTAGAATTAAGAGTGACTGGGAAAGGATTCCTGTAAAAGGTGGGATTTTAGTTAGGACTGGAAGGCAGCCAGGGAAGCCAGAGGGCAGAAATAAAATGGGAGACAGCTACAGAAAATGCTCAGAGCTGAGAGATAGTGTGTCTTGTTTGTGGAACAGCCAGGGTGCCAAGGTCACTGGACGGAGGAATATACATGGAGTTTATAAGGTATAAAAAGATTGGAAATGTGTGTGTTATGGGAGAGTGAGGAGGGCTAGATTATAAAGGACTTTGAATGACAAACAGAGGATCTCTAGAAGTGATAGAGAGACACTGGAGTTGATTGACTGTTTTATTGAATAGTGAGATATGGTCATACCTACACTTTAGGAAAATCACTTTGGCAGGTGTGTATAAGTATATCCAGTCAGAAACCAGAAAGTTTCTACAGTCACTAAAATTATTGTTAGAAAAGTATTTCTCAGTGTATTGACTTCTTGCTAGGATCCATTAGACCAAGGAAGAGAATTTGAGAGCAAGCTACACAAAGTTGGGCAAATATCAAGAAGTCTAGAACTATACATTTCCATCCATGAGGCACCCCACAGCTTAAGTTTCAGTCTCATGCTATCGAATATTAGGAACACTGAGACCAAAACAAAAATCTCAATGGAGGCAACATTCAATGGAGTGGCATGTCTAACACACAGGTAAAACTCCACCAGGAACAGATGTCACAGTCTTTATGCCATATTTGCTGATGTTTGGATGAGAGTCACAGCTACCTATGGACTTGTGCTTGGGAGTCTCAGAAGACAGAGAGGATGCAAACACTCACAATCTAGTATAATTCTTGGCCGAGAGAGGCTGAAGCAAACCTACAAACTAGCCATGAATTCAACTCAGAAGAGCTCTGACAGAGAAAATCCAACAGCCTTATATTCAATTTTGCAATTGCAGTTACCCAGACATGACTTGATGAGAACCTGCACTAGGATGTTGGCTGTATGAGTGGAAAGAAGAAGACAGATGCAAGATATCAAAATGACAGATTTGGATACAACAAATTGGATATATGAGTTGACTGAGAATGAAGAATTAAGGATGATCCAACTTAGGTGGTTTACCCAGAATTTCCTAGAAGTTTCAGTGGTCTTGCTCTTGACATTGGATAGATTCCTGAGGAAGAAGCAGCCCTCATGACCAAGTAAAGAGGATAAATAGAGAATCATGCCAACATGATGGCCTAGAGCAGGGGACTGTGGAAGCAATCACATACGGAGATAAGGCAGAGCTGTTCCTGCATTTTTGACCCAGGTACAAGCCAGGAGAAGCAGAGTCTGTGGGGATGGATTAACCTTTGGTTAATTTGATTCAAAAAAAAAAAAGAAAGAAAGAAGAAAATGAAATTGCCAATATCAAAAATGAAAAAGGTGAAGTCACCACCAATGAAGAGGAAATTAAAACAATAATTGGAAGCTATTTTGCACAACTGTATGCCAATAAATTTGACAGTCTAAGTGATGAATATTAAGATATAATGATATATCATAATAACATAATAATAAGATGAATATTAATGAAAGTATAAATTTCCCAGATTAACAGAAAAGAAAATAAAACACTTAACCCCATTTTAGAAAAAGAAATTGAACAAGCCATCAATGAACTCCTTAAGAAAAAATTGCCAGGGCCAGATGGATTAATAAGTGAATTCTGTCAAATATTTTAAAAACAATGAATTCCAGTACTATATAAACTATTTGGAAAAATAGGTGGAATCCTACCAAATTCCTTTTGTGACAAAAATGTAGTGATGATACCCAAACCAAAAAGAGCCAAAACAGAGCAAGAAAATTATAGACCAATTTCCCCAATGAATATAGATGCAAAAATTTTAAATAAAATATTAGCAAAAAGATTACAGCAATTTATCACAAGGATAATACACTATGACCAGATGGAATTTATATGCAGGGATGATTCAAATATTGGGAAAACTGTCAGCATAATTGACCATATCAATAACAAAACTAACAGAAATCATATGGTTATCTTGATAAGTGCTGAAAAAGCCTCTTAACAAAAATACAGCACTCAATCCTATTAAAAACACTGCAAAGTACATGAATAAATGGAGTTTTCCTTAAAATGATAAGCAGTATCTATTTAAAGCCATCAGCATTATATGTGATGGGGATAAGCTAGAAGCATTCCAAATAAGATCAGAGGTGAAACAAGGATGCTCATTATCACCACTATTATTCAATATTGTACTAGAAGTGTTAGCTTTAGCAATAAGAGAAAAAAAAGAAATTGAAGAATTAGAACAGGTAATGAGGAAACAATACTATCACTCTTTGCAGATGATATAATGATATATTTAGAGGATCCTAGAGAATCAACTAAAAAAACTACTCAAAACAATTTACAATTTTAGCAAAGTTGCAGGGTATAAAATAAACCTATGTAAATCACAGGCATTTGCATATATTACAAACAAAGCTCAGCAGCAAAAGATAGAAAGAGAAATTCCATTTAAATTAACTGTAAACAGTACAAAATATTTGGGAGTCTACCTGCCAAGACAAACCTAGGAACCATATGAACACAATTACAAAAACACTTTTCACACAAATAAAATCAGATCTTAATAAATAGAAAAATATCAATTGCTCATGGGTAGGCTGAGCCAATATGATAAAAATGAAAATTCTACCTAAATTATACCAATAAAACTACCAAAATATTATTTTACAGAGCTAGAAAAAATAGTAAAATTCATCTGGAAAAACCAAAGGTCAAGAATATCTGGGAATTAATGAAAAAAAAATGCAAAGACAGGCAGCTTAGCTGTACCAGATCTAAAACTCTATTAAAAAATGGCAATCATCAAAACTACTTGGTAATTGCTAAGAAATAGAGTAGTGGATCAGTGGAATAGGTCAGGTACATAAACCACAGTACTAAATGACTATAGTAACTTACTCTTTGATAAACACAAAGACTGTAGCTTCTCAGATAAGAACTCACTTTTTGAAAAAAAAAATACTGGGAAAACTAGAAAATAGTATGGCAGAAACTAGGCATAGATCAACATCTCACACCCTATACCAAGATAAGGTCAAATGGGTATATGGTATGGACATAAAGGATGATGCCATAAGCAGATTAGGAGAGCAAGGAATAGTTTACCTGTCAGATCTATGGAGAAGGGAAGAATTTATGACCAAACAAGAGATAAAGAACATTATAAAATGCAAAATGGATAATTTCGATTACATTAAATTAAAAACCAGTATAAACAAGATTAGAGGGAAAGCAGAAAGCTAAGAAACAATTTTTATAGCCAGTGTTTCTGATAAAGGCCTCATTTCCAAAACAGATAAAGAACTGAATCAAATTTATAAGAATACAACTCATTCCCCAATTGATAAATGATCAAAGGATATGAACAGGCAGTTTTCAGATGAAGAAATTAAAGCTGTCTAGAGACATATGAAAAATGCTCTAAATCAGTATTGATTAGAAAAATGCAAATTAAAACAACTCTGAGGTACCACCTCACACCTATCAGATTGGCTAATATGACAAAAAAGGAAAAAGATAAATGTTGGAGAAGATGTGGGAAAATTGGAATGCTAATACACTTTTGGTGGAGTTGTGAACTGATCCAACCATTCTAGAGAGCAATTTGGAACTATGCTCAAAGGGCTATACAAATGGGCATTCCCTTTGATCCTAGCAATATTGCTCCTAGGCTGTATCCCAAAGAGATCATAAAAATGGGAAAAGGACCCACATGTACAAAAATATTTATAGCAGCTCTTTTTATAGTGGCCAAGAACTGGAAATTGAAGGAATGCCCATCAATTGGGGAATGGCTGAACAAGTTGTGATATGTAAATGTAATGGAATCCTATTGTGCTATAAGAAATGATGAGCAGGCAAAAAACTGGAAAGACTTATATGAACTGATGCTGAGAGAAGCGAGCAGAACCAGAAGAACACTGTACACAGTAACAGCAACATTGTGTGATGATCAACTATGATAGACTTAGCTCTTCTCAGTAATGCGATGATCCAAGACAATTCCAAAAGACTCATTATGGAAAATGCTAACCACATCCAGAGAAAGAACTATGGAGTCTGAATGCAGATATAAGCATACTATTTTCACTTTTTTCTTGCTTTTTCTTTCTTGTGGTTTTTCCCTCTTGTTCTGATTCTTTTTTCACAACATGATTAATGTGGAAATATGTTTAACATGTTTGTACAAGTATAACTTATATCATATTGCTTGCTCTCTTGGGGAGGAGGGAGGGAAGGGAAGGAGTGAGAAAAATTTGGAACTCAATCTTACAAAAATGAATGTTGACAACTATCTTTACATGTAATTTGGAGAAAATAAAACACTATTAAAAGAAAAAAGTTTATAATAGGGGCAGAGTGAAGATTACAGAGTAGAGAAAGCACACAGCTGAACCCTCCAAACATTCTGCTACAAACAAATTCAAAATAACACTTCAAATAAAATTCTGGAATGGCAGAACCAACAAAAAGTCAGAGTGAGATATTCTTCTAACCTAAGGAGTTTGGAAAGAGAGGTCCATAACAAGGGGGTGGACGCTGGCTTGGAGACCACATGGATGAAATAACAGTGATGGGACTGAGGGGTAAGGAACCTGTGGCCTCAAAGCCTTATGGTCCTCTCAGTCCTCAAGTGTGGCCCTTTGACTGAATGCAAACTTCACAGAACAAATCCCCTTAATAAAAATATTTGTTCTACAAAACCTGGACTCAGTCAAAAGGTCTCACCTAAGGACCTAGAAGGCCAAATGTGACAGGTTCTCCACCCCTGGACTAGATGGTGGTAACAAAAGCAGAAGCAGCTTTGGGAGCTTCCGAGCCAGAAATAGTAAGGGGCAGAAAGAAACTACAAGGGATCCCTGCGCTTGCCCTAGACATAGGACTAAGTGCTTTTTGGCAATACCATTGCTTATACCCACTTCTTGGACACAGTTCAAGGGCAGGGAGGAGCACATCCAGTCAAGAGGAAGTGGAAGCCCTAAAGGGCAGTATTGCCTCCAGTCCCAAGGAATCAGGGACTCTGAGGAGTAATGCCAATTGCAATCCCAAAGGATCAGGGATCATTCCCGGGTAAGAAACAGAATGCCGACCAGAAGAGCAGTGACTACACCTCTTTTCATATTACACTATCTTGAAACACCAAAAACTTTCAAGTCCCCAGAAATAACTTTGAAAACAGCAGTGTGAAAAATTCTGAAGCTTTAGAGAGTGCTCCTTTACCATCCACACTAGAAACAGAATCCAACATTAACATAAAGTCCCAAATCAAGAAAAAGGGTATTGAAATGAGCAAACAACAAAAAAAAAGAGCCTGGCCACAAAAAAGCTACTAATAATGACAGAGAAGATCAAGACACAAACTCAGAAGAAGACAATAAAGTCAAAATAGCTGCAAACAAACCTTAAAAGAAAAATGTGAATTGAATACAAACCAAGCAAGAATTTCTAGAAGAGCTAAAAAAAATTTTTAAAATCAAATAAGAATGGTAGAGGAAAGATTAGGCAAAGATGAAAGCAAAAGAAGAAAATTATGAAAAGAAAATTAAGAGCTTAGTAAAAGAGGCACAAAAAAATGAAGAAAATAACATCTTCAAAAATAGAATTGTCTAAATGGAAAAAGAGAAACAAAAATTCATGGATGAAAATAATTCTATAAAAATTGGAATTGGGCAAGTATAAGCTAATGACTCTATGAGACATTAAGAAATAATCAAAGTCAAAGAAATGAAAAATAGGAGAAAATGTGAAATATCTCATAGGAAAAACAATTGACCTGAAAAACATATTGAGGAAAGATAACTTAAGAATTATTGGATTTCCTGAAACCCATAATCAAAGAAAGAGCGTAGATACCATATTTCAAGAAATTGTCATGGAAAACTGCACAGATATCCTAGAACCAGAGAGTAACAAAGAAATTGAAAGAATCCACCAATTACCTCCTGAAAGAGATCCCAAAATGAAAACTCTCAGGAATATTGTAGCCAAATTCCGAAGCTCCCAGGTCAAAGAGAAAATAGTTCAATCAGTCAGAAAGAAACCATTCAAATGCCACGGAGCCACAGTCAGGATCACACAATGTTTAGCAGCCGTAACATTAAAGGAGCAGAGGACTTAGACTATGATATTCCAGAAGCAAAAGGTCTGGGATTACAATCATGAATAACCTACCCATCAAAATTAAATATAATTCGATCCACCACTTCAAAGATGGCGACTGTAAAGCAGTAACTGG
>CM053623.1:203810041-203827276 GCA_028646595.1 Phalanger gymnotis
AGATTTGTTCTTTGAAAAAAAAATCTTAATAATCTTATTTCCTTTCAAAATTTTTTATTTTATTTTTAATTTATGGAATAAAACAAGCATTTCCATAACAGTATAATTTTTAAAAGATTGCAATGAAACTGCAAATCTATTGTGTTCAACTTGCTATTCCTTTAAATATATAATAAAGTTATTACATAGATTTATTTTTTTCTTTTTCCTTTTTTTCTTCCTTTATTTCAATCTAAATGGTTTCCTCTGTAATCCTATATATTTTATTTTATTCACTTAAGAACATTATTAGGAAAGGTAGTTCTTAGGTTTAACAAGACTAAAGGGCTCAGTCAGTCAATTAACATTTATTGAGTGCCTACTATGTGCCAGGCACTGTGCTATGGTCTAGGAATACAAAAGACCACAGTCAGTCCCTGCCCTCAAGAAGCTCTAGTGGGGGAGACAACATGCAAACAACTATGTACGGATAAACTATACATAGGATAAATATGAAATAATCAACAGAGGGAAGGAGCTAAGAGGGCTTAGGAAGGCTTCCTGTAGAAGGCAGGACTTTAGTAGGGACTTAGAGGAAGCCAGGAGGTAGGATGAGGAGGGGGAACACTCCAGGTGTAGTGGATAGCCAATGAAAACGCCCAGAATCAGTAGATGGAGGGTCTTGTTCAAGGAATAACAAGGAAGTCATTGTTATAGCATCTAAGACTGTTGGGTGGGGGGATGGGTGGTTGAGGGGGAGGGTATAAGATGTAAGAAGACAGGAAAGGTGGGGGAAAAGGCCTGGGTTGTGAAAAGTTTTGAACACACAGGTGCATGACACAAAAAGGTGATATTTAGGAAATTTTAGGAGGATTTTTCTCATACCAAGTCTCAGTTTGTCTCTTTGCATTTCCACCTGTTGCTCCCATAGTAATTCTGCTTTCTGGGGCAATTAACCTATTCCTTCTTATAAGGGACAACCCTTCAAATATTTTAAGAGAGCTATCTTATCCACCTATCCAGTATTCTCTTATCCTAGCTAAAAGCCACCCCTCCTCCCCACCCCAGTTCCTTCAAACTCATCCCCATGTGGTGCCAAATTGAAGACTTCCTCTAACCCGGCTGCCCTCCTCTGTACACTGTCCAGCTAATTGATGTTACTGATACAGAACACCATACCTCCCAAGACTTAGTATGACATTGGTCAATGGGGATAAGAGAATAGGATGTGGTTGATGGGTTATGGACCCAAGCAGAGACCTTTGTCCTTTACCCCGGAAGAATTTGGGTCCCCTTTGTCTAAAGGGCCCTGGAAAACCACACCTTGAAATTTCCTTGGATTTCCTCACTTGATCTGGTGTCCCCTTGAGGCCACAAGCCATTCATTATCACTATGTCCAAATATCTGTTCAGCTACTTCCCATCTTTAATCTCATTCTCCAAGCTACTTAGGTCATTACCATCAAGATCCTACCTCTAGTTACCCCAGGATACTGGTCATTCTCATCAAGATCTTCCCAACATTTGACATCTAGTTACCCCAGGCTGCTGACCACTCCTATCAAGACCATCCCTGGAACCCTGCCCCCTCCAGACACCTCAGACTACTTGGCCACCCCTGGATTCACCTTCAGTCTTTCTGTATGTAAGATCTATCTTGTTTCCATGAAGGTGCTCAGATTCTATCTAGTCTGCTTACATTAACATTACAAAGGCTCAAGGTTCAATCTGGCCAGTTGGCATTAGTGATACGAATGCTCAGATTCCTTAAGAGACTACCCAATATGGAGGATCTTTAATAAACTTTTTTTACTTTGGCTGAAAGGTTTGGGTAGAATTCATTCGGGCAGGACCCAGTGTGTTGCTATTTTGGGGTCCCAACACCCCTAAACCTCAACACAGTAACAGGGCAAAAGGGTTTTGCCTGGGCGAACAACGGTGAATCACAGACATAATGAGAGGAGAAGGCTAGAGTGTCCCAGTCATAGAAAGAGGAAATCAATTAACTGGAGCCCCGGCTGTCCAAAATCCTATGACTACAGAAGCTAATGTCTTCTTCTTCTCCATGGAATTCCAAAGAGCATAGTAAATAGGTCTACACAAGCTGCTGGTAAACTGGGTGGTACATCTGGGTCAGAGATGAAGAAACAGGAACCAAATGGAGTCGTGACTTAAAACATTAGGATGTTGGGATTGTGTGGGACAAAAACTAAACCCAAAATTAAACTCAGGGCCTTCTCAAGTAGAAAGCAGAAAGTAATTTTATTATGATCCCACAGGAAAGAGCTGTCTCGATAGATAATTAGTAGGGAGAGGCGACACCCAGAGGGCAGAACTTTAGCTTTATACCCTGAGGTAAACAACCCCCCACCCCACCACTGGCCTTTTATTCTCATTGGTGAAGTTCAAGCTTACAATCTAAACGCAGAAATCAACTACCCCAGGTACAATTTAGCCAAGGCCAAACTCTTAAAAACACTTTTATCCTTATTTGGCAATGTTTGTGCTGGGGTGGGGGTGGGGGTGTCAGGCTTCTCTAAGTTTTGGATTCCTGTAAGTCAGGTGACTTTAGCACATAGAAACTTGGGCCGAGGGTCTAAGCTACTTTAGTAAGGTGTCTCTCCTGAGAAGCCTTCATATCACTCAGTTTACAGAAAGGCTGAGGCTCAGATTTTATGAGAGGTCTTCACTTATCCCACTCAGGATTATGCCAGAAAAATAACTGTTTATAACCTTTAACCTAGAGATCTTATTACTGAGTTTGTACCACTAAGGAAGCTAAACACTGAAAAGTCCAACAGATATAAAAATATTAATAGCACATTTGTGGAAATCAAGAACTAGAAATAAAATATGTACCCATCCACCAGGAAGTGGCTAAATGAGCTGTTGTATGTGAATGTAATGGAGGAATTCAAAGAACTATGGGAAGGTGTATATGAACTGATGCAGAATCAGGAAATCAATATGGTGACGATAATAATAAGAGCTAGCATTTATATAGTGCTTTAAATTTTACATAGCTTGTAAACTTTACATACATTATCTTACTACACAAAGACAATGATGTAAATGAAAAAAATCTCTAAAAGGAAGACAGATTAAGAGTGATTGAATAACCAATAGTGATCATATGAGTGAAGAAATAAAGAAACATAGCTCCCTCCTCTCTGAGAGTAGAATGTGACATACTATGTCAAATGTGGGGGGGGGGGAGGGATGGTACAGTTAATGAATCAGTTGTTTGCTTAACTGCTTTAATTTAATACAAAAGAGGTTTGATTCTCTGCCAGGGGCCAATGCTGGAAGCTTTGGGTGTGTATCCAGAAAGAGTTGGGTTGAAAAAACAAAAAGACATAAATAAAATTTTGTTGGCTTTTTTTCCCCTTAAAGCTGGGGGATTGCCCTTAGAAGAAGTACAATAATTTAGAAAACATGTCAGATCTTCTTCATTTAAGATTACTTTCTTTGTTTGAAACATACTTAGTATTGACTTACCAGGCTTCATGTACAAGGAGAACCACAAATTGAAAACAAAACAAAACCTATTTAAGTTTAAATCTGATTGTGTATGCACAAAGGATCAACATTCTTCAATTTTGGATTTCCCCCATTAACTGAAAACTCAAGCCATCTAGATACTTAGAATTACAGTCTCTGAAGTTTTTTGATCATGTACCCCTCATGTAAAAAATAAATTGTTGAGGACACAACTATTGGTATGCGTACATTTACTTCTTTATAAATTGTGCTAATGTGCTAGTGTTCTAATAATTACATACATTTAGAATACGCATAAATAGACATTTAAAAAGGATAGGATAAAAAAGAGATAATATCGGATCCTTGAGTAAATAAGGAGCCACTGTAGTTTACTGAGTAGGGGGATGACGTGGTCGAGCCCGAAATTTAAGAATATCAGCTTGGTAGCAGTGTGCAGAACAGATCAGAGTAGGAAGAGACTATTAGAGCAGATTTAAGTAGGTAAAGATAGCAAGAGGTTAGTGCCCTAGTTCAGGTGAGAGCTAAGGAAGATCTGAATTAGGGTTGGTGTCTGCTTGCATGGAGAGATGTAGAAGTTGAAACAAGATGTGGCCACTGATTAGATACCTGGAGTTAGGGTAAATGAGGCTTCGAGGATATCAGGGTTGTGAACCTTGGTGACTAGAGGTTGGAGGTGCTCTTGAAAGGAGGAAAGATAATATAGTAAGTTCTGGAATGAAGATCACAATGCATTCATTCCTGCTTATCCTGTTTAACTTGCTCTTTACCACCCAAAGCTAAAGGAGAGGAATAGGATTCTCATTCATAAGTCACCACCCTGGGACTCCAGGGCCTGCCTGCTATGGGATGCCTTCTGTAGACACAAAATGATCTCGAGGGGGCAGGTCATGACGATACTGAGGTGGGGAATTTTTTCTGCAGAACTAATGAGTGCGTCAGGACTGTGGTAGATTGTATCTACCTTGAGATGCCAATGTCTGGCATAACCACAGAGGTCAAAAGGGGAAGAGGGTTGAGTGCAGGAAGGTTGAACAATAATGGGTGAAGGGAATTGTATGGTTGTGTTTAGAGATGATCCAACCATTGGCTACCACAGAGATAGTGGGATGTGACCTATTTTCCTGCCTTTGAATTGGCTAATCACACACCTCTTAATGTCATACCAAGGCCTCCCAGGAGTGTAATGATCTCCACTTTGGAGACCACTGACTCAATAGAGATTAGAAAGTTGCCTGAAATTTAGAGCACAATATAATAAAATTATATCAATACTTAATATACATACATACATAAACACTAAGTACTTGAAAGAAATCTCTATCAAATTACAGAGAGAAATAGGCAAAACTCTGCTGGTTGGAGATTTCAGTGTGTCCCCTCTTAGAGCTAGACAAAATGAACAAAAAGAAGTAAAGGACCTGAATAGAATTTCAGAAAAATTAAGTGCATTATGTCTCTGGCACTTACTAAACAGGAATGGAAATGAGTGAAAAAATACATACTTCCCAGCTATGCACAGCACCATTATAGAAATTAACTATGTGGTAGAGCCTAAAAATTTTATAAATCAAAGTAAAAAGTACACACTCTTTACTGGCCAAAATGAGATAAAAATGATAATCAATATCAATGAAGAAAGGAATCAAACATAAATAGAGATGAAATAACTTACTCTTACAGAATAGATGAACCAGAGAATAACATATACAAACAATGATTTGATTAAAGAAAACAAAAATGTTCAGATGTAGTCAAATCAGTCCTCAGGGGAAAATGTGTGTGGCTAAAAACTTTCATTGGCAAAAGAGAGGAAGAACAAGTCAAACTAGGAATACAATTTTTTTTAAAAAAAGTAAAACAGCAAATCCAAAAAAAAAAACATGCAGAGAGATTGTGAAGGTTAATTTTTCTCTGGTCACACTGCTTCACATTTGAGGCCTCTTTCCAAGTATTCCTGAAAAGGACTTAAACCCTCTTCTGCATGTGGCTGACTTCATTGAATGTGCCCTATTGGTTATTTTTAAAAATCATCTTGTATTCATAAATTCAGTTGCTTTTTTTAAAATAATGCAGTTGCAGGAAGAGCATCAGGAGAAGAGGTCGACTGATGTAAATTCTTTCAGGGAAAGAAAATTGACTGTTGTATTCAGCTCAGCAAAATATAAAGCAATCTTCTCTGCATTTTCTTCTCAAACAGTTCTGCAGATCCTCATTGGCAGATACTGTTGGACTGACGCACTTTCTGTGTCACAAATACAGCTTATGTGAAGTTGCAAGGCAAATATCACCGGACCTTATAAACTCTTCTTTAAAAAAAAAAAAGGGCTGGTAGCCTGGGAGAGATTTCACAGGGGTAGGATCAAGCATTATCTCGAATTTCCCATGGCAATGCCAGCCATGATGAAAGGTTGTTTGGAAGTGTTTCATTTCTATCAAAGAGACACTTGGGAAGAACTGAGTTGTGGGTGTTTCCCATTGCCTGAGGCCTCTGAGCCCTTCTGAAAGAACAAGATAAGGTTCATTCTAGTTTATAGAATCTACACTGGAAGATCATTGTACAGAGGAATCACAATATATTCCCAAATTAAGTATTTTTTTTCCTGCCCTTCTAAAGTGCCTGAGGGATTTAACTTGGAGCAAACATTTCAAAGCACAGTCTAGACTGGTTGTCTTATGTCTTGATAAGCTACCATCCCCGTGGCTCTCCAAGATTTCCCACCAACAGTCCTTTAGAGACATTTTCTCACTTCCCAGGAGTTGGTTTCACTAGAAATTGGTTTCTGATAGATGGCAGGGAACTGGCAAATCTAGAACATGCATGCAACCAGAGAAAAGAAGGTGTTTTATTAGTATTACAGAGAATACAAAATATATTACTGGTGTATTTCTGTGTTTGCTTGGTGTTTTTGGACTTGTTGAGAAATTGTACTCCCCGCTCATTGACTTGTTCAATTCAATAAATGTTTATTACTATGTGCCAGGCACTGTGCTAAGTGATAGGGATACAAAAAGAAACAAAAGATACTTCTTGCCCTGAAGAAGCTTAGAATCTAATGGGGGAGACAACACATAAACAAATATGTACAAAGCAAACTATGTACAGGATTGACAGAAAATAATTAACAGAGGGACGTGCTGGAATTAAGAAGGGTTGGGGAAAGCTTCCTCTAAGAGATGGGATTGTAGTTGGGACTTAAAGGAAGCCAGGGAGATCAGTATTTGGAGTGGAAGAGAGAGAGTATTCCAGGCATGGATGACAACCAGAGAGAAGGTCTGGAGCCAAGAGATAAAATGTTTTGTTCATGGAACAGTCAGGAGGCCAGTATCATTGCCTCGAAAAGTATATTTTATTAGGGAATAAGATATAAGAAGGCTGGAATGGTAGGAGAGGGCTAGGTTATAAAGGGCTTTGAATGCCAAACAAAGCATTTTGTATTTGCTCTTCAAGGCAATAGGGAACCACTGGAGTTTATTGAGCAGGAAGGGGATATGATCATGCTTAGGTTTTAGAGAAATTTCTTTAGCAGCTGAATGGAGAATGCATTACAGTGGAGTCAGACTTGAGGCAACCAGACCCACCAGCAGGCCAGTGCAGTAAGCAAGGTGTGAGGTAATGAGGGTCCACACTAGAGTCAGGGCAGTGTCAGAGGAGAGAAGGGGGCCATTGGGGAAATGTTACAAAGGTAAAATCAGCAGGCCATGACAACAGCTCAGATATGGGGGATGAGAGATAGTGAGAAATCCAGGATAATGCCTAGGTTGCAAGCCTGAGCAACTGGGAGAATGGTGTCCTTCCTCTCTTTTGCTGATTTTCAGCAATACAAGTTTTTGATCCATTTAGCTTTGTTTTGTGATGCAGGGTCTGAGACCGGACATTGCCCGCTTGATTCCAACAGTCATGGCCTGGGCTTCAGAAGGGTGCAGCTGAAATGGAATGAAGCTTTCTAAGTTGTTGTCACTCTTGAGTTACACCAAAAGCCAGTGAAACTTTCATTCCCCACCCCTCTTCACCCTTCACTGTCTACAGATTTTACTTACAGATTCCTCTATTTCTTTAAGTTGCTCCTAATTCCTGGTTTGTTTATTTTTTCACATAAAGCTATGAAGTATCATAACTTCACCTTTAAAGCAAGGTGAGAGGAACTCACATAGTCCTGTCGATCAGGCTTTAAAGCTACTATTCCAACTCCCATTCACACTGGTGAGCAGGGTCCCCAAAGTAAGTCTAGCTACATCTCCATCCAGGGTTCTAGGGGTAGCCTTGAGTGGTTGTGCGCTGTTCCTAGCACCACTGCTCATGAGCTCTCACCAGTGTCCTTCCTAATACAATTATTTAACTAAAATAAATTAGTCATTCAGACTTAATTACCTTTTAGAAAAGAGCATTTTACTAAGATCATATAGTAAGAACAGTTGTACAAACATATCCTCCTAAAAGTCGGTGACACGATCTCCCACCACCCTTTAAGAGAAGGTGGGCTCAAGTTTAGGGAGCGCATGCGGCAGAGGAGTAACTCGTATCTCCTAGAAGTCTCTTTGCTGGAGACCTCAAGATGTTCTCCTGTGGTATGGTGTAGTTTTTCTGCTGGACTCCTGTTGAATCTTCCTTTCATCATCTAGTCCAGTCTCTTATCAACTTCTGAAAACGAACCACTTCGGTCCTGGGGATGATGCTGGGACAACAATAGGAAGAGGTTAAGTCCAAAATCCTTTGACCTTTTGACTCTTTAGGGGACTTCCTCTGGCCATGGAAAGGGAAAGAGAATTAGCCCAATTGAGATAGGGCATTCTTCCCCACCGAGCCAGCTCCTTCTTAGGGGTTTGTCTGTAATGTTGTCCCTTGCTCATCACTTGCTGTCATCTCTGGAATCTGAACTGGTCTTCTATTTTATGGAATATCCATAGGGCACAATTAAGTCAATAATTTCCTGTCAAACCTGAAGAAGTGTCCAGGCCTTGTTCATACCTAGTAAACAACTGACATGTGTTCTTATCCGATAAATAGTTGAGGCATAACATTCAATCACTTACTTTAAATAGGGATAGTGACTTGACTGTTTTAATTAATTAATTCTCACTTTTATAATACAATTCCAGAAGTCCATGGAGCCACTCTCTTGAAGCCTTCCCATGCTAGAGGGGTCAGGCTGCCTCAAAGCCTGCTTATACTACAAAAGAAAATGAATCCCCGTTGGGACTGGGTAGTCTTGGAACTATGCCCTCCAGTTTTGGTTCCCATCTTTTCCTGGAGCACATTGGGAAGTAGATGGTGAATGAGTCAACTTGAGATGATAATGTCATACCTAGATTTAGAACCTCATTACCTTCTGTGACCTCTTGGCAGTCATCTACTCCAATACCCTCATCTTACAGATGAGAAAATGTAGCTTCAGAGAGGAAAAATGATTTGCCTAATTTTATCCTGTCCCAGGTTAAGTGGCAAGATCAGGATTTGAACCCAGGTCTTCTGTCTCTAAATGTTCTACCTTCCACTAAGACACCTGTTTGCCAAGCTCAACTTCTTACCTACTGAGAAGCCACAAGCCTCACCTGTCTATTGCTGGGGTACAAAATCTGAAAATTATTTAATGGCAGTCCTGAGAAAAACTGTCTTCTTTTTACCAATTGTGAAAGAAGGTGCATGGTGGGTGGGGAGCAGTAGCTACCAGACTGTACAAAGTGGGTAGTGTCTTCTTCTGACCACTAGAGGGCATTTCCAGTATTCGTCATAGATCCATGTCTCTGTGGACCAGGTACAACAGCTGAGGCTTTAGAAGGATATGCTACACTAGAATTTTCCTAGAGAATTGGAGAATTCTTAGGTCTTAGGGTCTGGATCTATGATTTCATCACTCCAGGAACTTCTAGTGTGGAAATTCTTTCCAGTAATGCAACTTGACAACTTGTTTATAACATAGTCTGAGGTTGTTGCTTAAGGACACTGAGGTTAAATTATGTGCCCATGGGGACAAAGCTGATATAGGTCATTGATGCCTTCCTGATGCCAAGGCTGGCAATCTATTATCCATACTACTGATTCCCATCCTCCTTGCATAGAGAGTAACAAAGATTGCCAGCCTTGGAACACACAGCCTTTCTGCATGTGTTTGCATAGATTGTATTTATTATTGACACATCTTTGTAAATATAACCCATTCCTTTAAGGCAACTTACCAGGTAAAATCACGGCTATGTTCATGGTATGAATTTCCTCACTTTTCTTCTCTATTTTGTTCTCAGTCATGCATCTGTCATCAGTCTAGAGTCTCTATAATGTATATGTATGTATGTATGGTGTGTGTATGTGTGTGTGTGGTATAGAGAATGTATATGATATAGCTTACATATGTGTATGTATGGTGTAGATTATATATCCAGGTTTTAGAGAATATGTAATGGCAAACCACTCCAGTATTTTTGTCAAGAAAACTCCAACACAGAGTTGGACACAACTGAAACGATTCAACAACAATTCAATATATGTGCACACTATCAGGAAGACTTATCTTCCTGAGTTCAAATCCAGCCTCACACACTTACTAACTGTACGACCCTGGGCAAGTCACTTAACCTCCTTTGCCTCTGTTCTTCATCTGTAAAATGAGCTGGAGAAGGAAATGGAGTCACAAAGAGTCAGACGCAACTGAAATGACTCAAAACAAAATGCACACACTGTGTGTGTGTGTATACATGTGTATGTGTACATATACATACCACATATATATGTATATACACAGTATAATATAGAGAACAAGTATATACTCTATAGGGTATAAATGATATAGATTATAAGACTACATATATATTCTTTATACCTTCTATACAATCTACACCTTATAAAATATATATATATTTACAGATATGGATATCTATACCATACATATAATCTATACCTTGTATATTACATAGAGAGAAAATATTCTCTATGCCCTCTATACAATCTATACTCCATAGAACTTACATATATTCTCTATATCATATATAATATACCATATTTATATTATATGAAGAGTATATCTATATTCTCTATACCCTATATATTATCTATATCATATATATTTCTTGTGTGTGTGTCTGTTTGTGTGTGTGTGTGTCTGTAAGAGAGAATAAGAAGACTCTCTGAACTACTTAATATGAGAATAAAACAAAGACCTTGGCAATGCTTCTTTAGAGAACACTTCCTTTGTAGCATCAGGATAATGAAAACACTTATAAAAAATCCTCCATGGGATCTAGCTTTTGGTAGTTGTTTCAACATAATAATTATCAATACTCCAATCCAACAAACCTTTATTGAACTTCTACTCCTTGTGAGACACTGCTAGTTGATAAGGATGCGAAGACAGAATAAAAGTGTCCTTGCACTACAGAAGCTTAATTTCTACTAGGAGGATACAGTTCTTAAAATTACAATACAGAATGTAACACCCACTATGGACTCATACTCTTATCCTTCTCCCCACCCATTATATTGGAAGATTCAGTTCCCAGAGGGAAGAATATATTTTTCCCCTCAAAGTTTTTAGGGTAACCCTGAAGTTTAGTGTTTCAGAAATCCCCTCCAAGTTCAATTCTAAATGGTTGCGGCTTCTGCTACTTTCACTCATGAGCCCCCATGTGGTATGCTTCCCCAATATCAAACAGTTGACATCAAGTAGTTTTTACAAAAGGGATATTTAATGAGAAGGTATAGGAAAGGTAGAAGTAACAAAAACATCCCCAGACTGGAGATCACTTTCTCCTTGCACATACAAGGATGCTGAAGACAATGAGTTCAGACTTAAAGCACAAAGGGGTGTGTGTGTATACGTGTGTGCATATATGCATATATACATATGTACACATATACATACATATACATACACATGCACAGATACATACACATATATGTGCGTGACTATATATGCATGTATATATGTGTGTCTATGTATGTGTATGTGTGTGTATGTATATATGTACCTCATGACCTCATGACTCCTGGTCCTAGAGGTTCTTTTCTCCCTTTTCATGGTCCTTATCAATTTCACTTCTGAACATGGCGGGTTATGGATGAGCCGCTGCCTTGTTCAGTTGGGCTAGCTCTTTGGAACGTAGAGTAGCTTTGCTGATGGTTCAGTCTCTTGCTGGGTTAGGCCAAACAGGTTGCTCAACTACAGTGCTGGCTCCTCATTGGACTTAACTGATGGTGTTCCCAGATCTTAGTAGGCTCTATTAATTACTCCAGGTGCCAAAAGAATCTCTGATGAGTTTGATGATCTTCTGAATTCACTGGTTGCCTGGGCACTCCCTTCTAAAGATAAGAATATACCTAAGATAAGAAGATGATAAATATACAACGACAACAACAACAAAAACAGAGTTGGTATACATTCATAGACTGACAGTGTGGGAGACAATCCCTCACTGCAGTTTTGTTTCCTTCACTGCCAAGAAGCAAGAGAACAAAAGGGCCAAGGGAAGGATCCGTCAATCCTTTTGCATGAGAGTTCAGTTCTGGCTCAGTGTCTTTTTAGTCATCAGGTCTTCCAGCTTCTCAGCCAACCAGAAGTCTTTTAATTACCCGACAATATCAGCTCCTAAATCACTAATGACCAGAGGTGGACCCATCAAGTTTCCAAGCATTAGATTAGAAGTAGGCAGAGAATAGTACACATATTTTCTGTAGCTCACTAGGAAGCGAAAATCTGAGCATGCTCCAAGATCTGGACTCTAACTTTTTGAATACAAGCCAGTGCCTCACCTTCTACCATGCTGTATGTAGATAGCATCCACCTTCCCATCAATTAGTCCTTATGCCATAACATCTATGTATTAATCATTCTGCTCAGGGTCTTTCAAACTTAGTTGAGAACCAAAACTAAAGGGCATCTCACTTGATGTTTATTTCACTGATTTTAAAATGTACCTCAGGAACTGGGGCCTGGTTTCAAGAGTAAGAGTCCATAGATCAGTATTATTCAGGCAACAGCCAGGAGAAGCTGGGCTCACTGTCACCCAGAGTGAAAAGATTTGGATTCAAATCCTCTTAAACCAATAGCAATTCAACCATGCACTTTACTTTCTGAATCTGTTTTCTCATCTTCAAAATAAGTATACTCATACTTGCATTGCTTGCCTGGTATGATTATTCTAAGGAAAGTAGTTTGCAAATCTTAAAGGACTATAATAAGAGTTATTTATTATTATTACTATTTGATATTTGAGGGACATACAAAATGTAAGTTAGAAACACTCCATGTGCTCATGGATCTTACAATCTAGTAAGGTTATGTCATATACACAGACGACTAAGTACAAAATGATTCATACTTCCAGGATATTACAGAGGGCATTCCTCTTGAGGCATGTTGGTATAGATGTCCTCTGAGTTTATTTCCAACTCTGAACCATGATTCAATGACTAGTTAATCAGATTCATCAGCAATGAGTCATGTTGGAGCTGTGCAGCTGCAGTTATGTTGGATGCTCCCAAATCCCCTTATCACTCCTGTTCTATTCCCTAAGGGGATTCAGACGTGACCAGTTCCATTCAACAAATGCAACAAACATGCATTCATTAGCTACACTGTGCTAAGAGCCAAGGGGATGGAAAACGTGTAGATAATAGCTGACTAACAGAGAACTTCTCACATATTATCTTGGTTATTCCTCCCAACAGCTCTCTGAGGTAGGTACTTCAGATAATATAATCCTCAATGTTCCAAGGAGCTCAATAATAAAAAGCAAGGCCCATATATACCAGCATATTTATAGCAACACTTTTGTAGTAGCAAAGATGTGGAAACCAATTAGATGTCCATCAAGTGAAGCATGGTTAAACAAATTGTGTTGCGTGAATATGATGGAATTTTATGAGAATATAAGAAACAATGAATATTATGGGTGCAGGGCGGCATGGGAAAATTTGCAAAGTGAAGGAAGCAGAAAGAAAACAATACATACACTACAGTCTACAACAATGTAAATTGGAAGAACCACAACCAAACTATTCAATGCAGCAAGATTATAAACCCAAGATTGGCTCCCAAAAAAGGGATATGAGAAGCCATGTCTCTCCAGTTCTTTGTAGATGTGGGGGACAACGGGTGTAGAACACTGCATATAGCGCCAAACTTTTCTGGTGCATTGGTTGGTTTTGATGATCTTTTTTCCCCTCTTTTTTACTCTTTGTTATAAAGGGCAGATCTCGGGGGGGGGGCAATAAGGAGGGTGAGATACATTGGGAAATGTAGGTAATATAAAAACAAACATTAATAAAATCATATTTTTAACATATTATCTCAATTTTACAGATGAAGAAACTGAGAGTTACAAAGGCTAAGGAGCTTGTCCACAGTCATATAGTGAGTTGAAATGTTTTTTCCACTAGGCCACATCATCACTCTAGTGTAAAAAATATTACCCCTGCCCTCTAGGACTTTATAGTCTAAAAGTGGAATGTGACCCACAAATAGCTACAATACAAATATTATGATACAATACAAAATAAGGCATGATAAGTCCATAAAAGAGGTGAAAGGCGCCAAGAAACATGCAAGAGGAGAAAGGCCATCAGAACTAGATATTCCTCAGTCACATCCTTCACTCTCCTCGTTCCATGTCTTTATATGTGCCTTCTTCATCTCTGCCCTATGGAATTCTATTCTCTCTTCAAAATCTCAGGCACCACTTCTTCTGAAGCCTTTTTCTGATGCCATCTACTGGAAGGGATCTATCTCTACTTGTATCTTTAGTATTTATCACTGTGCTTTACACAAAGGAAATGTTTAATGGTTTTTTTTAATTCTTGTATCTCTCTCATTTCAAATTTTCTTAAAGAACTTTGCTTGGATTTCTGCTGAATTTCCTCTATATAGTATCATTCTCCATAGGGACAGGGAAGGAGAACAGTGCTGTGGATAGACAGTCCATCATCAGCATTTATTACATGCTTACTATGTGCCAGGCATTGTGTTAAAGACTGAGAATATAAAGGCAAAAGAAAGCCCAGATAAACTAATAACATAAGTTGAAGCATTAATAATAGGAAGTGAAATAAGCTAATTTGACTTTCAAATCTTCTTCTCTCTGTTCACCCTCAGGTGAGAGAGAGAGAGAGAGAGAGAGAGAGAGAGAGAGAGAGAGAGAGAGAGAGAGAGAGAGATGAGAGAGAGATGAGAGGGAGAGGGAGAGAGATGAGAGACAGAGAAAGAAAGATGAGAAAGATTAAAGATAGAAAGAGAGATGAGATAGAGATGAGAGAGAGAGAGACAGACAAACACAGAGATAGGAGAGGAAAGACAAAGACACACACAGAGAGAGAGGGAGAGGGAGAGAGAGATGAGAGTGAGAGAGATGAGAGAGATTAAAGAGATGAGAGATAGAAAAAGAGAAAGATGAGAGAGAGAGAGAGAGATAAACTTCCTAATAGAGTTGTTCAAATGTAGTGTGGGCTAGCTCAGACAATAATGAACTTCCCATCAATAGAGGTCTTTGAGGCTAGATAACCTCTCATTGGAAATGTTGGCAAAGGGATACATGAGTTGGGCATGGGTTGACCACACAACCTCTGAAGTTCTTTCCAACTCTAGGTCTAAGATTTGATGAATTACCAACTATGGAGCTCAGGAAAGACTTCGTGGATGAGGTGGCCTTTGAAATAAGCTTTAAAGGATGGGAAGAATTTCAGAATGGGAAAATTTTCAGGAATTAAAACTTGAGGAAGGGGGGGTATTGTCGGCATTAGGAGCCATATTAGCAAAGATCCAAAGACCAGACCATCTAAGATGTGTACAGGGAATAGGAAGCAGTTTTTGGCTAGAGACATCCAGAGGATCCTTTTGTCTTTCTATCTCTATGGAGGCTAAAGAAAAGGAGGGTCTTGGTCACAGTAATAAGACATAAACGTCTTGTACCAGGTGCAAAAATCTTCAAATTCTCTGTTGGCCATCCCATCCTTCCTACATGTCTCCCATTCACCCTTTACACCACCATTCCTCCTATTCTCATCACATCCCATGTGTTTGAAGCAGTGGCCAGAGGGGCTAGAAAACTATTGGCAAGACCAGTGAATATAGTTTCTTTTCACCCAAACATCCTCTTATGCACCCCGGTGATACTCTCCCTTCCCTGCTTTGTTTTCTTTTTAAATTAATGAGTGAAACTACACATCATCTATTTGTATCTAGGCTTCTACCCAAGCCTGGAATGTTCTATGGACTGCTATGTATGCAGAGGAAGATGTGACTCCAGATTGGTGGTGATAATGAGGAGCATGACAGTGCATGCCTACACAAGGGATTTACTGAGACTTTTCAGAGCTTTGGGGGGAATATTCATAAACAGAGGACACCCTGGGAAGGCAGAGGAATTCCAGAAACTAATAGATTGGACCTCTTTAGGTAAAAAGGTTCTTTCTTTCTCAGTTTGAACTGAGATCTCATTCTACCTCTTCCTTTCTCAATGCCCCCTGCCAAAAGCTCATTCACTCTTTTTAAAAATTATTTTTATTTACTTCATTAAATGTTTCCCAATTACATTTTCAAACAATTTTAACATTCATTTTTTTTAAATTTTGAATTCCGAATTCTCTTTCTTCCTTCTGCCCCTCTTCCCTCCCTTGATAAGGCAAGCAATATATTAATCATACATGTGAAGTCATGCAAAACCTTTATATATTAGCCATGTTGCAAAAGAAAACACACACACACATACACATACACACACACACACACACACACACACACACACAAGAAAGTCACAAAAATATGCTTTGATCTGTACTCAGAGTTCATCTTTTGGAGGTATATAGCATTTTTCATCATGGGTCCTTTGGAATTTTCTTGGAACAGTGTCTTAGTAAGATTAGCTTATGTGGACTGTGTGCGCCCAACCTCTGGTAGAGTCTTCTGAGATCGTATTGGTCTGATCAGCCACAGGCAGACACACTGTACCTTAACTCCAACATAGTGATGTCATTTTGGTCTTCTTTTGAGAACAAAGCACAACAACCGAGTCTTTCATAGTTGATCATCTTTACAATATTGTTGTTACTATGCACAATGATCTCCTGTTTCTGTTTATTTCATTTTGTATGAGTACATATAAGACTTCCAGGTTTTTCTGAATCCATCTTGCTCATCATCTTATAGCACAATACTATTCCATCACAATCATACATCATAACTTGTTCAGCCATTCTCCAATTGATGGGCATCCCCTCAATCTCCAATTCTTTGTCATTGCAAAAAAAAAAAGCTGGGGGGACGGAGCAAAGATGGTGGCTGGAAAGTAGAGACTCGCCTAGGGCTCTCCCCCAGGACCCTCCAAACACCAGAAAAATTGGCTCTGAACAAATTCTAGAACTGCAGAACCCATGCAATAGCAGAGGGAAGCAGGGCTCCAGCCCAGGACAGCATGGATATTATAAAACAGAACCAAAAGAATGAAAAAATAGAAGACAATGTGAAATATCTCATTGGAAAATTCACTGGCCTGGAAACTAGATCTAGGAGAGATAATTTAAAAATTATTGGACTACCTGAAAGCCATGATCAAAAATAGAGCCTAGATATCATCCTTCGAGAAATTATCAAGGAGAACTGCCCTGATATTCTAGAGCCAGAGGGTAAAATAGAAATTGAAAGAATCCACCAACTGCCTCCTGAAAAAGATCCCAAAAAGAAAACTCCTAGGAATATTATCGCCTAATTCCAGAGCTCCCAGGTCAAGGAGAAAATACTGCAAGCAGCCAGAAAGAAACAAGTTGAGTAT
>CM053623.1:203827776-203852681 GCA_028646595.1 Phalanger gymnotis
TAAAAGTGGCAAGAAAAAGCAGTTCTGTAGAAAGGGAAGAGGGGGCAGGTGAGAGAGAACGAATGAATCTTGCTCTCTTTGGATTTGACCTGAGGAGGGAATAACATGCACACTCAATTGGGTATCTTACCCCACAGGAAAGAAGGAGAAAGGAGATAAAAATGGGGGATCATAGAAGAAAGGGCAGATAGGGAAAGGAGGCAATCAAAAGCAAACACTTTTGAAAAGGGACAGGGTCAAGGGAGAAAACTGAACAAAGGGGGATAGGATAGAAAGGAGCAAAATATAGTTAATCTTTCCCAATACGAGTATTGTGGAAGGGTTTTGCATAATGATACACATGTGGTCTATGTTGAATTGCTTGCCTTCTTAGGCATGGTGGGTAGGGAGGGAACGGGGGAGAGAATTTGGAACTCAAAGTTTTAAAAGCAGATGTTCAAAAAGAAAAGTTTTTGCATGCAACTAGGAAATAAGATATACAGGCAACAGGGCACAGAAATCTATCTTGCCCTACGAGAAAGCAAAGGAAAAGGGGATGAGGGAGAATGAGGTGACAGAAGGGAGGGCTGACTAGGGAATGGGGCAATCAGAATATATGCCATGTTGGAGTGGGGGGAGGGTAGAAATGGGGAGAAAATCTGTAATTCAAAATCTTGTGGAAATCAATGCTGAAAACTAAAAATATTAAATAAATAGATTGATAGAGATAAATAAATAAATAAATGGATGAATGAATGAATGAATAGAGCAAAAAAAAAGAGCTCATTCACTCTGATGTATTTTCTGGCATATTCTAATCTTTATAACTTTTACAGTTTGTTTGATGCTTTTTCTTGGATAAATGGGTTACTCACTATTCACTATTTGTGATGTTCTATGGTATAACCAGTGTTTGGGTATTAGGCAGCTAGACGTCACTGGTCCTAAAATCAGGAAGACTCAACGCACTAGCTGTGTGATCCTAGATAAGTCATTTAACTTCTGTCTGCTTTAGTTCCCTCAACTGTAAAATGAATTAATAACAGCACTCACCTCATAAGATTGTTGCAAAACTCAAAATAAGAAAATATTTGCAAAGTACATAACACAGTACCTGGCACACAATAGGTGCTTAATAAATACAACTTTCCTCTCCCTTTCTGGTGAGAAGTTGACTAAGCTGGCAAATGTAAGCTAAGGGTTATCTTCCACCTTAAGAGCAAACAGGGAAGCCACTTTTATTTTGAACCTATCATACCCCTTGAGGTGGTCAAGTAGATATAATTCTAGCCTGATACTCTTCCAAAGACTGGAGAAAAAAGCAGTGTTTCTCAGCCTTTCCAGACCCTCACCCTCTCCAGTAAGCATGTGGGCATGGCCCATGGTTCTCCTTCTTTCAACTGAAGCAGGCTGGGCCTCAGAGCATATCTCTCTGTGCTATCCACAAGCCACATGCATACATTTAGATAACCCATGGGGACATATTTATCTCATACTTTCAACACTCATTACACAAATGTTCATCAAACACTTCCTGTGTGCATTAACACACCCTCTGCCATCATCATTATCTAGGCTTGACTCATGCTGACATTGCCCCTCTCATATTTAATTCTGATAAAGAATCTGCCACCATTGTTTGAAATCCCATGATCTGCCGAGACTGAGTCTCTCTAAGACATTATCAATCCCCTGCCTTTCTGTCTGATCCTAAAATGCCATCTCTCTTAATTTAATATAGTAACCCCGGTAGGCTGAGGACATTGTCTATTTCATGGAATGGCTACTCAAGGAATTTTAGGTAGTTTGAATCCTTTCTGGTGATGCTTGCACTAAAGTCAGTAGAATTCCTTTACTTTAAAACATGCGGTGTAAAATACAGGGGAGTCTATCTACCAAGACACGCACAGAAACTGTATGGACACAATTACAAAACATGTTTTACACAAATTAAAAACATATCTAAATAAGTGGAAAAATATTAATTGCTTATGGGTAGGCCAAAAAAAATTATAATATGCCTAAATTTATTTACTTATTCAGTGTCAAACCAATCAAGCTACCAAAGAATTACTATATAGAGCTAAAAAAAAAAATAAGAGTTCATCTTTAGGAACAAAAGGTCAAGAATATCAAGAGACAATAAAAAAAATACTAAGGAAGGGGGTCTAGTAGTATCAGACCTTAAACAATACTACAAAGCACTAATCATCAAAAAAATTAGCACTAGAATAGGAAATAGTGGCTGATCAATGGAAACAATTGAGTACACAATATACAGAAGTAAATGAGCACAGTAATCTAGTCTTTAGGGCCACTAGGTAATGCAGTAGATAGAGTACCTGGCCTGGAGTCGGAAAGACTCTTCTTCCTTAGTTCAAATCTGGCTTCGGACACTTAATAACTATATGACCCTAGGCAAATCACTTCACCATGTAAAATGAGGTAGAGAAGAAAATGACAAACCACTCTAGTATCTTTGCCAAGAAAACTCCAAATGTGGTCACAAAGAGTCAGACATGACTGAAACAACTTAACAACAAACCCAGTCTTTGATAACCCAAAGATCTTAGTATCAATGCAAGGGTTCACTATTTGACAAAAACTGCTGGGAAAACTAGAAAGCAGTCTGGCAGAAACTAGGCATAGACCAACATCTCATACCATATACTCAGATAAAGTCAAAATGGGTACATGACTTAGACATGAAGGGTGATGTCATAAGCAAATTAGGGGAGCACAGAAAAAATTATCTGTCAGATTTATTGATAGGTAAAGGGTTCATGACCAAATGAGAGATAAATAGATTCACAAGCAGTAAAATGGAAAATTTTTATTATATGTAACTAAAAAGGTTTTGCACAAACAAAATCAATACACCCTCAAATAGAAGGCAAGCAGGAAATTGGGAAGCAAATTTTACCACAAGTTTCTCTGATAAAGGTCTCCTTCTTCAAATATATAGGGAGCTGAGCCAACTTTATAAAAATGAGAGCCAGTCTCCAACTGATAAATGTCCAAAGCATATGAAGAGTCAGTTTTTAGAAGAAATCAAAGCTGTCAATAGCCATATGAAAAAATGCTCTAAATCGCTAATAATTAAAGAAATGCAAATTTAAACTATTCTGAGGCACTATCTCACACCCATCAGGTTAGCTAAGATGACAGAAAAGTAAACTGACAAATGCTAGAGGGTAAATGGAAAAGTAGGCATATTAATACACTATTGTTGGAGTTGTGAACTGGTCCAACCATTCTGAAGAACAATTTGGAACTATGACTAAAGGGCTATAAAACTATGCATACTATTTGACCCAGCAGTACTATTACTAGGTCTATACCTCAAAGAGATCAAAGGAAAAGGAAAAGGACTCACAGATACAAAAATATTTATAGCATCTCTTTCTGTAGTGGCAAAGAAGTAGAAATAGGGAGGATGTCATCAATTGGAGAATGGCTAAACAAGTTATAGTATGTGATTGTGATGGAATTGTGCTATAAGAAATGATGAATGGGATGTTTTCAGAAAATCCTGGGAAGACTTACATGAATTGATGCAAAGTGAAGTGAGCAGAACCAGGAGAACATTGTATCCAGTAAAAGCAATATTGTAGGGATGATCAGCTGTCAAAGACTTTGTAGCTTTGATCAATCAATGATCCACAATAATCCCAAAGCACTCACAATGAAAAATGCTATCCACCGCCAGAAAGACAACTAATGAATTCTGAGTATAGACTGAAGCATATTTTTCCTCTTTATTTTTTTATAACATGACTAATGTGCAGATATGTTTTGTATGACTTCACACAAATAATGGGCATTATATTTGTCTTCTTAATGGGTGGAGGAGGGGATGAAGGGAGGGAGAAAATTTGGAACTGAAAATAAAAAAAATTTTAAAGTGCTGCATATAAAAACAAACGAGGAGATCTTGGGAAAATCAACCTTTTGGGTCTCAGTTTCCTCATTTGTAAAGTGAAGGGTTTATACGAGATGATCCTTTGGATACCTTTAGCTTGATTCTCTGATCATATGACTCACAGTTTCTTTCTTCCTCCCTCCCTCCCACCCTTCCTCTTTTCCTCCTCCACCCCTTTCTTTCTCTCTTTCAGCTGAATTGGACTTCCTCTGGGTGAGAGTGTTCTTTCTCTCCCGATTTGAGCTAAGGTCTCATCTCCCTTTTAGCTAAAAAGCCCATTCATTCTTGAGTATTTTCTGGCATATTCTGATCTGTATAACTTCTCTGGTTTCTGTTTGATTTTTTTTTGTTGGATAAATGGATTATTCAATATTCACTAGATTCATAAAATTAAGAAGCAGCTAGGTAGCAGGTAGTTAGGATAGAGTGCTGGACCTTGAGTCAGAAAGCCCTGGGTTCAAATCCAGTTTCAGCCCCATTTACTAGCTATATGACCTTGAGCAAGTCATATAACCTCTATTAGCCTCAGTTTCCTCAAATGTAAAATGAGGTTTATAAAAGCACCTACCTCTCAGAGTTGTTGTAAAGATCAAATAGGGTAATAATTGTAAAGTGCTTAGCACAGTGCCTGGCACACAGGAAGTACTATATAGTAAGTACTATATAAATGTTAGCTTGCATTATTATATTATTATGAGAAGGGCATACTCCTTGGAAGGCATTTTGGAAAAAATATAAGAAGTTGGATTTCATGTCTTCCTCCACTAGAATATAAGCTCCTTGAGGGCAGGGACTGTTTGGTTATTGCATTTCTAGGATCTACCAGAATGATTTGCACATAGTAAGTAGTTTAACAAATGCTGAATTGAATTGAGGTGAAAGTCAGAAATACCTTGGTTTTCACTTAAACATCCAGGCTCCCTCCTCTCTGCTAAACCCCTGTTCTCCATGATATTTTTTTAAAGGAATAACAACTCCATTATAGTCATACAATTGCAAAATCTTACTAGGGTATATTTTGAATTTCTACCCAGATAAAATATAGCTAATGGGACACATACACAAATGTGGCCCTCCTGAACCAGAACTGCAACCTCAGAGCACATTTGTGCAAAGCCTGATCCTCCTCCTACTCCATAGTTCTTCTTGCACAGCTCTCTCTATATGCTTCCTTTATATCATGGGCAAACTGTGGCTGCCTCGGCTCTGGCTGCTAAATCATTCACTTGAAAAATCTATTCTAGGATGAAGCCTCAGAGGAAAAATTCACATAATAATAGACTGAATAGTGTATGTCCCAGTAAGACAGCCACTGAAATTGCAAATATTTCCTCTAGGCATGGGTGTGAGTGGGTGTGGAATGAGAAATGATCCTTCAGTTAAACGCAACACATAATTAGGAATTACTATCAGATGTACCACCTTAGATAGTGCAAAGAGAGAGAAGCTTAAGAAAAAATACTGATATTATTAGCAACCAGGAACAAAAATGATTATGAAGGCAGTCAACAATAAATTGACCGTGTAAAATAACACGCAAAGGCAATCTAATTCTGGTTACCTATGGTAACCAATCAGAGCCTGGAAGAACAGATGATGGAACACACCTCCCTCTTCTCAAAAGAGAAGTGAGAGACTCTGTATGTAGAATGTGGTACCGTTGCTTGGTTTGTTGATTTTTGTTAAATGGTTTTCTTTGTTAGGAAATCGGATTCGAGGGCGCTGAGTGAAGACTGAAGGGAAAATATGAGAATGAAAAGAAAAGAGTTCAATAAAACTTGAAAAGATGAAACAATAAAATAAAAACAAACCTAAGCTCCCCCGAAGAATTAATTATTAAATTTTCTCCTTGGACCTCTGGTGCCAAGATGGTGGAGTGAGAAAGGAACCCTTTGAAGCTCGCCCAAATTTCCCTCCAAATAACTAGAAAACCATCTCAGAATTTATCTAGGAGCAGGGAAGCAGATTGATTATCAGCCTGACAAGAAAGGTCAGTCTCATTGAGGTAGGAGGGAACCAAAGCTCGAGAGCAGCGGCGGGGGCAGCAGCAGCAGCAGCAGCAGCAGCAGCCAGCCTCACAGCAGGGGGTCTGCAGCAAAGTTCCAAGTCTCCCTCCCCACCACAACGCACCCCCAAGGGTGACTCCACCCCCAGCACAAGCCACCAGAGAGGCCTTGACCCCTTTGCTGACTATTAGTGAAGAGCAGCCCGGGCTGGCCAACAGCGAGACTAGCAGAGACCCTGTTTCCATAGCAACCCAGCAGCAGGGGCCCCCCCACCCCTGGGGCAAACCTGTAACAAAATTCCTGCTCCAGGGCCAGCCACCAGAAAGACTTTGTTACCATAGCAACCCAGCAGCAAGGACCCTGGATCAGGCCAGCACCTAAACCCCACACCCACGGGAGCCCAACAGAAAGGTACAAGCCACAAGGGAAGCCTACCTTCCCGAGAAAGCAAACAGCTAACCCCTGAAGCCCAGTGACCACAAGAGGGAGGAGCGTTGGCCTGAGGGCATGGGTCTGGAGTTACTAAGATCTTGGAGAGATGAAATGTAAGAATACCCGTTCTGCAATTTAGCAAATGCTTTATGTTCTCATGAGGTTTAAGTCTCAGTATCCTGGAAGAAAATAATAGTAGTTATAAGTTAAATTGCTGGTTCCTGTTTTAAGTCAATTCTTCAATGAGAGTGTTTTGCGTTCGGTAATTAAATACCCATCCCATACTTGTATATTGGGAGCCATTCTACTCTCCCTTTAGGAGACCTTAGAAATGAACCAAAACCTGAGCTTAAACAATTTTTCCCTGGAGCAAGGGAGAGGAAAGTTAGCTAATGAGCTAAAGATTTTAAGAAAAGAAGACTAACTCAATCATTAGAGTCCAGGTTCCCCTATTGCTGAACCTGGTCATAGCCATGAAAGGGAAGATAGGGAGCACAGTACTCTAGAAGTGGCTTTAATTGTTAAATGAGCAATTAGAGAATGCCAGTAAAACTAGAGTGTTTTCTGGAGAAAAAATGCATCGTTCTAGATTAAAATCACTTTTAGGGTCCTTGAAGTAAAGACAAATATTTATGAAGTGCCCACTATGTACATAACATGTTATCTTAGGCACTTTAGGTCTCTGACCTAAAATATATATATTCTACCAGGAGAGAGAAGATAAACAGCAATGATACAAATTAAAGTAAAATTGTTAAGGGGATTTATAAAATACTATGAGTTCAGATAAGTCAGATCTGTTCTAACTGGAAGCCATGGAAGGCATCATGGAAGAGGTGACATTTGAGCTAGACCTTGATTTTAATAAGCAAAAAGGAGGCAATGAGTTGCTTTCCAGATAGGGAAGAGAAATCATATTATGTGGGATTGTCTGATGAAACTGGGGATACCCCCAAGGAAATG
Source organism: Phalanger gymnotis (assembly GCA_028646595.1). Taxonomy (NCBI): domain Eukaryota; kingdom Metazoa; phylum Chordata; class Mammalia; order Diprotodontia; family Phalangeridae; genus Phalanger; species Phalanger gymnotis. Next base: position 203,835,079 of record CM053623.1, read on the forward strand.
TAACTTAGGGGAGAAGATATTAAGATGGTGGTGAGGGGGGTTGGAAACACTACATACTAGCCATCTTTCAATAGCTGAAGAGTAGTCACACGTAAGAGAGAGTAGACTTCTGCTTGACCTCAAAGGTCGGAGCTAGAAGCAATAGATAAGAACTGTCAGGGAGGCAGATTTTGACTTGATAACAAGAAGAATCTTCCCAGTAGCTAAACATTTCCAAAGGTAAGTTGGACTGCTGTGGGATAAACATTTGTCAGAGGTGTTCTAGAGATGATCCTGTGCAGATATGGGTTGGTCTAGATGAGCTCTGAGGTCTCTTCTAAATCTGAGATTCTGTGCTTCTGGGAATGGTGTGGCAAAGATACAGAAATGGGGAAATTTGGGGTTATATTTAGGAAATGGAAGTAGAAGAATTTGACTAGGGGATTGAGTAAACAAAAGGACTAGTCTATTATAAATCTAGAAACATGACTGGAAGCAAGTCCGTAAAGGGTCTTAGGCAACCAGGCTAAGGAATTTAGGCCTTGTGCTCTCTGCAAGTCAGAGCTAATCCTTCCCTTTGCGTTGGATATGTCAAGCTAGATTTTTTTTCAATTTCTTTAACTTTCAAACAAAGTGATCTTCATGTACTTTAGTCTATAAGGGTCCTTATTCTTGTTTCTTCCCCTAGCTGATGGCCCCAATGAGATTACAAATGCCCAGAGTATAAATGAATATTTACTCTGTGGTTTGTGGAAAAGCCTGTTCTATCCCATTTCCAGGAGATGGAGAGAAAGGTGATGCATCTCAAAACACTACTTTGCAGACCAGCATCTTGGGGATTTTCCCATCCTGCTGATGGAGGTCATGTAGACTCCATCTGGGATGAGGGGAAGGGGTGGCTTTGAATGAATAATCATCAACAGAACAAATGGATTTGTTGTGTGAAGTTCGGATTCAGCCAAAGGGCCACACTTGAGAACCTAGAGGGCCACGGCCGCAGGTTACCCACCTCTGATGAAGATCCAGCGAAGAAGACTGACAAAGAGCATTCAGATTGGTAAGAGGAGAACCAGGGGAGAGCAGTGTCATGAACACCTACAGAGAAGAGAATATCAAGGACCAAAGCTATAAGATCCAGAAGTATAAGGAATTTAAAAACACCCTTAATTTTGGCAATTAAAAGATTATTAGTAATTCTAGAGAGAGCAGTTTCAGTTGAAGGATGAGGTTAGAAACCAGACTGCAGAGAGTTAAGAAAAGAGTTAGAGGGATGAAAATGGTGGCGGCCATCGTGAGAAAGACAACATGGTACAGAGGAAAGATTGGGAGTCTGAAGACTTGGATTCAATCCTACCCCTATCATTTACTCCCAGTGTGACCTGAGGCAAATTATTTTATCTCTCTGGGCTGCAATTTTCTCAGCTGTAGAATGAGGGGGTTGGAAGAGATGACCCCTGATGTCCCAAAGAAAGCTAAAGTTATCACCAAGGCATTAAAAAAATGCAAAACTGGGAATTTGGACATCCACTAGGGTTAGGTAGGTTGTCACAGAGATTGTCCAGTTGTAGCTCTTAACACCTGCCACCACCTAAGTCTGGCCCTGACATTGCTTTATCAAGTTTGCTACATAGAGGCAACCCCAACTTCAGTTTTGTATACAGGCACATCCTATGCTTGTGAAGATCATAACCCTTCAGGCCTTTCTATACTGTCTTACGCTTGGTCCCACTTCCCCATAATGCCCCAGAAAGGACTCATGACCATCCTTCTGGAGATCTTCCCATGATACTTTTAGTACCTCAAGGGTACCAACAGACTGCTCAGGCTCTCCAACTCTTGTCTCTTTCTAACTACATGGCCAAACCACTTCCTTGGCTTATCCTACATCCCTTCATACTTCTTACATGCAAGTCATTCTTGCTAGAATTTTGCAGCCTCTGTCATGCTAACAACGTGTCCTTCAATTGCCCCTTGATCTAGTTGTCATTTCAATTCTTCTAAAATTGGGGCATCTCTTGTGGCCTTTTAGCCAGGAGAATTAATACAAATATTCTCCTAGGTTTATAAAATGTACAAAGAAAATTAACCATTATTTTTATTAAACAATTCTTTCCATACAATAACTTGATAGACAAAGGTAGTTATCGTTTTTCATTGTTGTAGTACCACATAAAATCATCGGGATAATCAAAGCTTTTCTTTTGCTCAGAATATAAATTCTTTTTATCGTTTCCTTTTTCAGGGTGGTTCTTAAGACAAATATTTTTCTTAGACAATATAAACATTTTATATTGTGAACCAAATGTTTCGAGTTTCAGAATTACAAGATCTCATGTCAAGAAATATTTGTCAAACTTCTTTTTTAAAAAAAGGAACAAAAAGCCAGCCAAATGACCTGTAACAACCTTTGGAAAATTCCATGGAGCAGAGAAGAACAATTAGTATATGTTTTATGCCCCTCCTCTTTCATTTAGACAAATCAGAGGAAGTAAATGCAAGATAAGTCCCTCTATGGTAACATTCAGATGGTAATATAAGCTCACCTTTTCCTCTAATCACCAGGGTCAAGTTTCAGCACTTTTATTATACTTTCTATCTGCAAAATCTTTGACACAGTAATTTCTAAGTTAATGTTTACAGAATTTCTATAAAGTAGGGAGCGAGCAAGCACTAATTACTTATTCCCATTTTGCAAAGGACATGGAGTCATGAGATTTGATTTGCACTCTATTTCTCAAACAATTTTGGCCCCAGACCATTTTGGGACATGAACTCAGAAATGGTGCTTTGAATACTTCTAAATACTTTAAATGCTCCCCAAATTCTTAAATGCTGCTTTAAATGATCTGGTGAGCTAGAATACCAACAGAATAAAGAGGAAGAAGTCCAGGAAATTTTAGAGTAAAATAGAAGAAATTAAGCCTATTTTCATACTAGAAAAAATGCCAGACATAGTAAGTATTTTGTTTAGAAATGGCTCCTAATCCTGTGATTTCATTGGTATTGGGAACTCTCAAGTAAGGAATTTCTTTTTATCTACATAGATCATCCCCTTCTCTACAACTTACAAGTCTCAGAGAATAGCTTGGAGCACCAGGAAGTTGAATGATCTGACCAGCCATATGTGTTAGAGTCTGGATGTGAACCCAGGTTTTTCTGGCCTTGAGGCCAGCCTTGCATCTATGATTCTATACCACCTCTCTATTTTGAATACACATAACATTTCGAATGTAATATTTTAGAGGGAAAGATATTGCTAGCAACCACATTTTCCTCCAAAGCTTCTCTTGACAATTCATGGAACACCAGGGTCCCAAAGAAAATACTAGCCTAGTAAATGTGGTATGAATAGTAAATCAGCAGGTGAAACAGGATTTTAAATACCATAATAAACCTTCAATGCTGACTTTTTTTCAAACTGCATGCCTGCAACATGTTGACACGCTCAATACATATCCTATAAAATTTCCTTCATAAAATTAAAATTAGCAAGGAGATCAAAGATCATCAGGCAGCTAGATGGTGCAGTGGATAGAGCACTGGGCTTAGAATCAGGAAGGTTCATCATTCTGAGTTCAAACTTGGCCTTAGACACTTACTAGCTGTGTCGTTCTGGGCAAGTCACTTAACCCTGTTTGCCTTAGTTTCCTCATCTGTAAAATGAGCTGGAAAAGCAAATGGCAAAATGCTTCAGTATCTTTGCCAAGTAAACCCCAAAACTGGGTCCTGGAGATTTGGATTCGACTGAAAATGACTGAACAAAGAACATTTGAAATGGATTATCAGAAAATTTTGGAGATAAATTACTCTACATCAGGAGTAGTTAATATTTTTTTTTGGTATCACGGATGGCAAGTCTGATGAAGCTTGTGGACACCTTCTTAGCATAATGTTTTTAAATGCATAAAATAAAATATGTAAAATTACAAAGGAAACCAAAAGCTAGTGAAAATAAAGATTTTTTTTCTCCCTTTCAAATTCACAGATTTCCTGAAATCTATCTGTAGACCCTTTGGAGGGACTCGAGGTTGAGAACTCATGACTTAGACCAATTCCTTTATTTTAGACAAGCCAAATGATATCTGGAAAGGTCACACAATGGCAGAGCCACTGATATCTCTATCAAGATGTCTCTGCTTTATACCCCAAGGTCTGCCTATAGAAGTACAAGTTTTTGCATTCTGGCATATTTAACTAATTATACATTAAAGAGATTCCAGTAGAAAACCTCCCCTTCCAACCCACTCTTCTGCTCATTTTGTGGGCCTCCCTCAGATTCTGGGGTGCTATTTGAGAGTAGAACCATGTTCTTAACTCTTCTTTCTTTTTGCCTGTAATCTCTTCTCTTTCCTCTTTTCCCCCCGGGAAGGATAGTTCCACTGAGATTGCAACCCTGTACTTGGGAATCTATGCAGAATCTGGAAATTAGAGAAAGCTCCCCTTCCCTGAGCACTGAAACTGTACATAGTTTCCATTGTCCCAAACACCTACAAGTAAGCATCAGTTGTGCTCAAATAAATAAAACTGGTTTAGAAAATATTCCTACACCATGAAAGGTTGAAGCCTTTCACCTGAGGGTTTAGTGAACATAAGAATATATCGTCATATGTTTGGAAGGTTTCTATAGTGAGGTTTCCAATGCTTCATGGGCCTTTCTTTTGCATTCTCATGCTATTACCAGAAGACAGTAATTATAGGCAATATTTTACACGTGGGAAAACCTAGGTAAGGAGCAGTTAAATGATTTGAGACAGTTCGCTTGCTTAGTGAATCAATGACAAGTGACAGCCAGAAACAGACTGTCTTCCCCCTAATCATTAGCTCAGCATTTATCTGATTATCCAGAGATCTACATAGTTCAGTTCTAATTTAGACATCAGAATGTGTACCAACCCAGACAGGCTAGATACGAAAATTGGTACTTTGAATCCAGTAATATGAAAATGCTCCCGTTAATATTTCTATAGATAGCTACAATTTTGAATTGTGGTGCTCAGTCCCTTTTGAGAGTCCCTTGGACAACAAGGAGATCAAATCAGTTAACAGCTAAAGAAATTAATTTATACTATTCATTGGAAGGACAGATACTGAAGCTTAAATATTTCAGCCACTTAATGAGAAGACAGCGCTTTTCAGAAAAGACCTTGATGTTGGGAAATCTTGAAGGCTAAAGGAGAAGGGAAAGGCAGAGGATGAAGAGGATAGTGAGTCATGGAAGCAATGAACTTGGAGCTTGGACAGATTTCATAAGATAGTGGAGGATAGAAGAGCCTGGCATGCTATGGTCTCTGGGGTCACAAAGAGTCAGACATGACTGAACAACAGCAATGACACAGTGGAGGAATGGGCCGAGGGGGCAGGGAGGAAGAAGAGAAGTAAAGATTCCACCCTTCTCTCCTTCAGGGATCCATTCTATGACTTCTCCGAGCCTTGACCGCCTCCCACTCTCAATTGTTGGATGGTCTATTTTAGTTTTTTTATATTTACAATACATAGACCCCAGAGGCATAGCTGATTGTCTCAGGTAATCACTAGAGGTCTCCTGCACAATGTTAGTTGCCTTCGTCCAATGGCAAAGGCCCTGTAACCCAGAGCTATCAAAAACAGGTCTTATGTGGCCCATAACACTTCCCCATTGACTCTTGAGGAAGGTCTGAACCAGATTAAAATGTAACTGGGCAATAGTAAAGAAAATAAATAAAAATACAATAAAACATAAATAATACTAATATGTGGTTTTCTAATTCAACATTCAGCCAGCTAAGTGATGCCGTGGATAGGGCAGTGGGGCCTGCTGAGTTCAAATCCAGTACCAGACATTTACAAGCTGTGTGGCCCTGGGCAAGTCACTTAACCCTGTGTGCCTCAGTTTCCTCATCTGTAAAATGAGCTGGAGAAGTAAGCGGCAAACCACTCTAGTGTCTCTATCAAGAAAATTCCTAATGGGGTCACAAAGAGTCAGACACAACTAAAAAAATGCAATGCAGTGGCCCTTATGTATGGTGAGTGGCTCCCCTTTCTATCTGACTTTGACGCTACTGTTGGTAATCCTGTCAAACTGGAGAGTCTTCTCACCTTGGTGGAGGAGCAGGGGAACAGGGGAAGGGGTTTTACAAAAAAAAAAAGATAACCTCCTCCCCGCTCCTTTACACCCTTTATTCCCATCTTGTTCAAAAACAAAGACTTAGGGATAAACTTAAGCAGCTCCCTCATTTTGCAGAGAAAGAAACTTACCCCAGAGATGCTTAGTAGCTTGTACAAGGTCATATAGCTAAGAGAGGAGGCAAGATTCGAATTCAGGTCCTCTGACCCCAAATCTAAAGCTCTTTCCACCTCACATATATTCCACCTCACCTCATATAAGGACAATCAGCATAGTAGGAGTTTGCAAGTATGTCTAAAAAAAAATAACCATCGCATAATAGATGTAATTGGAGAGCCTTTTCTGGGTTGATACACGTATTTCTCTCCTTCTCTCTTAGCGCCAAGATGAGACCTAAGTTCATTCCCACCCAGTCATTCCCTATGGGGAGCTAGCAAGGTGTTTAGTTTATTCACTGATCCTATGTTGTTGGATAAGCTTTCCTTTGATACAACTCAGAGTATTCATTGCTTTCCCCTAAAAGCAGCATCAGACGCTGACCTTTGCCTTCTGCGGCTTAGCTGGACTCATCCCTGATTCCTGCGTTTCACGCCCCCAGGTTCTGTTTGCTCAGCATCCAGAACCCAGATGAGTTTCATTCCATCCCTGAAAATACCCATGTTGTCCAGCCTGATAGTCATAAATCTATTATATTCACAGCAGCAAGGGGACCGCTATGGCTTCTCTTTCAGCTGGCAAAATCCTTGTTCTCTGTTGCCTCTAACTGACGTCACTACCCTTTTTAAAATTTTATTTGTTTTATTCTGAACTTAAGAAATAAAACAAACATTTCCATAACATTGTAGAATAGAAAAAAAAATACATGCAACTGCAAATCTATTATGTACAACTTGCTGTTCCTTTTAAATATATAATAAAGTTGTCATGTAACTTTCTTTTTTTTCCTCTTTTTCTTTTCTCCCTTTCTCCCCTCCACCCTAGAGATGGCTACTGATGCCTTTCTTCATCTGACTTCAAGTGCAATAAATCTTAGGCTACTAGATGGGCAGATGAAAGTAGGACAAAATGTCATTGTACTGTCAGGCTCTCGTGACTGCCTTGTGCATGTTATTTCTAGTGTTATGAGCCAGCAAAAGTCACAGTTCTGAATCAGCCTTTACGATTGCAAAATAATTCAATCCCTGGCAAAGCTTTACAGAGTGTCCCAGTAATAGGCAAGTATTACATCGTTGTGAACAAAACTGTCAAGAGTATGAAGCACATATGTACGTCACAGCAACATTTGCCTTGGGGTAGTGGGGGCCTGACCTAGACCAGATGTACGAAGCAAGTACAAGAAAGAAGCAATTCCAGGAGTAGTGGTATGCTGGATTGGCATGTGCCCCATGGAATTTGCATGGGAATGAGGTTCAGTGGCCAGCCCACAGAGCAAGCAGAGATCTGGGCCTACGTTCTGGCTACTTCCTACTACACACGTGCTCTGGCCTCTTGCTGGAAAGGATGCATTACAAGATTATACCTACTACAGGAAGCCTCTCCCAAACCCTTGTAACTCTTGTGTCTTCCCTCCCTTCTCCTATTTGTCCTGTATAGAGCGCATTTGCCCTGTTGATTTGTTCGTTGTCTCTCCTAACAGACTGTAGATCCTTTAGAGAAGAGACCGTCTTTTGCCCCTTCTTGTATCCCCAGTGCCTGGCACATGGTAGGTGTTTAATTACTGACTAGCTGACTGACTAGTTGGCTCCTGTGACAGGAAGCAGAAAAGGAGGGACAATGTAAGGACTGAAGTTTTCATGGCAACATAGCTGGGGTGAGGGGTGGGAGATCAGAGAGGAGGAGAGTGGACTAAGAGAGAACTTGGAGCAGTGTACCAAGGAGCAGTGTAGCTCACTAGATAGGGTAGTTGGAGGGAAGAAAGCTATGAGACTAGAAAGGTAGGAAGAGGCTAAATTATGAAGGCCTTTTTAAAAGCTAAACAGAGGATTTCGTATTTGATCCTGGAGGTAATTGGAAGCTACTGGAGTTTATTGAATATGATCGGATTTGCACTTTAGGAAGACCATTTTGATAGCCTGAGCGGAGAATGGACAAGAGTGGGGAGAGACTCAAAAGATAATGAAGGTAGAAGGTAGAACCTGGTAAGACATTGGACATGGCGGGGTGAGAGAGAGTTAAGGGTGACACCGAGCTGACCAGATGTCAACGTTCCAGACACCTCCTCTCCTTTGTGTTTCTTTACCTGAGCACAAATGACTCCACAGTGATCCTGAGAAATAGGCATTTTCAGTCTTGGCAGCCACATCATGAGAGGCCTGGAGTCATGAAGAGCTTTGGGTGCTGGCAGGAGGGGGTGCTGCTGGTATTTTCCCCTCTTCTCAGAGAAAAAGACCATTAATTGGAAGATAGGTCCAAACATGGCTTGTTGGCCAGAAAACATGGACCTTCAGTGAACTGCTCACTTAGTACCTAAAGTGAAGATGAAATACCTGCTCAGTGGTCCCACAAAGTAGTTCATGTTCTACCATTTTAAGTATCAACCACATAATAGGACTAACGTACTGCTTCATGTTTGAAGCATCTGTCAGTCCACTTTTGAGGTGCTTGTGTTTTAAGCCTTTCTTTTGTGGCAGAGGAAATAAATAGCTGCTCTATATCAGACCTACTTTGTACATTGAGTAACTTTCTAAAAGGGATCCTGTTAATATTTTTTGAGAAGACCCTAGATGTGAGCCAAACCTTAGCTTTATTCAAAAGATTTTCTCTGGAGTTCCCAGGGTGGGGCAAAATGAACCAGAGAATTAGAAGAGAGCTTGATTCCCTTGCTTTGGGGTCAAGCTTCCCCCAAGATATGAACCCAGGCTGCATGAGTCCAGAGCTGGGGTTCCTTAGTGGGAGATGCCTTACGCCCTGGGCCATACATTTTTATCCTGGAATTACTGGGATGGGTATCCACATGCTGAATCAGGAAACAGAGATTCTCTATCAAAAGCAAAAGTCATAAGCTTCTATGACCTTTGTTAACTGGCTCCTCTTGACTATTACAACTATACCACCCCACACACACACACCACTACATCCACACGCTTTAGTAACAAAGGCAGTTTTTTTATTCTTCATGAACATCAGGGATGTGCTAAAAATTCTTATATCTGTGGTCATCATAGTTACCATGATATAAAGGTGACAACATGGTTGGCAACATTTTCTTTTTAAAAGCCCACCTGGTTTAGACTATCCCTCCACTGAACAGAGAACCATCACTGACTTTTACTGCCAGAAAACATTAAAACGGTATGCTATAAGTGAAAAGAATCTATACCTGGAATGAAGAGAGACACGGAAACACTCAAATCCTGCCTTTGACACTAGTCAAGTGAACAAGACACTTAATCTTGCCAAATCTCAGTCTCCCCATCTGTAAAATGAGAATAGTAATTCCTTTGTTACCCAGGATCAGATGAAATAATGTATGTAAGCTGCTCTATAATTGCCAACTATTGTTAAGGCAAAGAATATTTACCCTAAATTATATTTATAATACTGGGCAAATTCTTTTTTGGTTATCATTGCACCTTCTGATTTTCCTAATTGGCCAAGTAAGATTTCATTGAAGGAAGTAACAAGTTCACAAAGGTCTAATATTCCAGAATCTCAAAGGGTCTGTGGTCTTATTGAGGTAGGTATTGCCTCCAGTGATGGAGAACGCAACCTGGACTATCCCTACTTACTTGTATAACTCTCATTCTGCTCTTCTATAAGTTTAAGAATGGGAGAGAAGGGAAAAGTCCACACAACATGCTGGGGAAACTCCTCAAGCCCTCTGACTTTGTGTGGATAACCAGTAGAGTAGGTGGGCTTTGCATTCGTCTTTCTTTCTTCTGAGAGATCAGGGTGCCCATCTTTTGTTCCAGTCATATATTCCTCTGATGATATCCTTTATGCTGCTGTTCCTGCATGATTCTTTGTCTGCAAAGAACTTCAGATTACTCACACCTTCCTGGCACCTCTCTGCTTACCCTTTGGATGATCCTCCCCTCCAATTCCCTGGGGAATTGTATGTCTAAATATTTAACAAGTATAAAAATAAAACATTCTTGACTGAGGGAGTCAGGAAGTATGGCAATTATCAGGATAAATGTAGTGAAGTAGAAGGTGATTATGTTGACAAGGAATGTCTGTTTATGTTTTGGAGACATAAATTATTTTTGAAACTGTGCTTAAATTCATCTTTGTCATTGACTCAATCTCATTCACAATCTTCAGTGCTTGATAAATGTGTGATTATATTAAACATCTGCTATGTAACATCCACCAGCCCATGTCTCAAAAACTCCATAGCAGCCTAGCCATCCATCCCCAAAATCAAGCATCAGTAAGAAACTAATATCCACCATGGAGCCCAACAGAAAACACATACTCATTCTCCTTCTCCTCCCCAATTCATTCTCCAGCAAATAGCAGATGCCTGTGACAAGCTTGTATTTTGTCTTCACTCACCCAGATGATTCCTTGTGAATTTGGCACCATGGGAAAACAAATGAAAAATAATGTCAGGAAGGAGACCTGGTTCCAAAATTCCCCTTGAGAATAGAGGTAATCCTCTACATGCTATTGAACAAACAGTAAGCACATTCAAGAAGGCGTGTAGCTAGATTTGTACGGGGAACCTCAAAAACACAAGACGTTTTCATTCCAATCAGTGCCACCACAGTCCTGCAGCTGAGACATTTGGAAAGCAAATCAGAGACAAGAATTCATTTACAAGGCCAGTTAAACAGTGTATCAATTCTTCAGCAGTAAATTAAAATATAAAGTATTGAGCAATCCTGCCTACAGCCAACATTCCACACACCAAACATCTGGCAAACAACACTAAAGAGGAAATAGATGGAGTCCAATTATCCCTGTGGTAGCCAGAGGTTATTTCATGTTTCAAGGTAGAGAAGAAGGAAAGGGAAAAGTCTAAAAACAGCAAACCATTTTAACAAAACTCTTACAGTTCTATAGCTTAAAAAATATATAAAAACGGACAACAGAAACTTCTCCTTTTCTCCTCAATCTTGTTCTGCAGATGTTTGACCAAGCTGGAAAATGGTTATGTTGGTTGCAACTAATGGTAGCACATGCAGAGGTAGCTGTACAATACTGTCTAAGACAAGTTTGTTTCAAGACTAAAATCTTTAACAACAGAGGTCCTCAAATAAGTGTTATGTATTGCAATTTGTAATCTGGATATGATTTCAACCTGGAATGACGTCTGATGAAATGATTGCTTGTTGGATGGCTCAGAGATAGAGTCAGACTTCTGGAATTGTACTAGATTGTAATATCTATGATTCTGATCCAGAGTCTGGTCTACATTTTCCCAAAAGAAGAAATTGCCTTTTAAAAACATAACACATTCCAAACATCTTTATGTTTTTCTTATAGAGAATTCAGACCACCAATAATCCTTTTGCTGTGGAAGCAAGAAACACCTCCAAGATTTAAAGATGTGTTTCTCAGGATTCCCGGTAAGGCCCAACATTGATGAAACAGGTGGGGAAAACATGGTACATTGAACTTGGACATCAAAATTTAATGGATACGAGGGCATCATTGTCCTGTGATATCAACATCCTAAAATCCAGAATCATTTTATCATGAGAAGGATGGAGTAACTGGCAAGTTCCCAAAGGACTAGTCATATCTTTAGCCAATCTGAAGCAGGGCCATGATAAACTTCCATTGTCCATTGCTCATTCCTTCTTTCATAATGTCCTCTTTTGTGATTGTGCAATTGTTATATTCTATCATGTGAATATGGAGTGCTGACAAATCAAAAAGAAATAGGTTAATCCACTTTCATTTATTCTCTGTAAATTTTGTTCCTTAAAAACTACCATTGCAGAAACAATAAGTTTCTCTGTTTGAGGGAAGTAGAACAGTCCAGACGCCCCTGAATGAACTGGTGGCATGAAGTGCACTTAGCAGCAAGCCTTCTCAGAAGCCTCTGGAGCAAGCTTTTCCTACCTCAAACTTTGGTCAGTCCTGAAGTTCAAAACAATGCCAAATGTGCTCAACTGAGGCCAAGCTTTCAAAGGCCTTTAGATATATATGTGCTATGGCCTTTATTTACTACCACCCTAACACCCTAAAAGGGAGGGATTTTTGGAGGGGTGGGTAAAATAAGGAATGAGAGGGTAAGAGGAGAAGATCAGGTAATAGGGACAGGATAAAAAGAAAGGCTGAGTAGGAAAATAGTGAGTAAAAATAAGAGGGAGGGAAATTCACCAATAGTGATTATAACTTTGAATGTGAATGGGATGAACTCACCCATAAAATATATAAAACGCCCACAAAAAATTAGAATCCAACAATATGTTGTTTATAGGAAACACATTTAAGAATGAGAGGTACAGAGTTAAAATGGAAGGTTGTAATAGTTCTTTCTCATGTCATGTAGAAGGGTGGGGTTCCAGTGATTATTCCAGTCCACTTAAAAGCTAGATAAGATTATTTCTTGATTGAATCAATCGTTTAGGGCCTAGCATATGCTTTCTGTACACTTCTTTGAGTTAATCAAAGTCAGTGGTGAGAGACTTTGTCACATCCTCTGGAATTTATATGATTGAAGAATTATCTCAGAACCAAATAGAAATTCTGAGGGCATTATTGTTGTTTGTCCTTTGTTTTCAAAGAGGACCAGGACATTAAGAAGATGATGCCAAGACTTGCAAATGAATTGGATTTAAGTGAGGGAGACCTGTGCAAAGTCACCAGCCTCACTTTCTCCTCTGGAGCCATCCAGGTCCCATGGCAAGATATAGATCAGGATGACCAGAGATGGACCTCCAGGGTCTAGAAGTGGAGAAGAAGGAGTGGAGTCATGTAAAGGTAAGTTGGAAAGAAACCAAAAACCCAGAGGCAACCACCAACAAAAGGAAAAAAGAGAAGGGAGATATCCAGGAGGGCCACCAGAGCGAAGACTCAGACTGATGCCACTAGATATAACCACCTGCCCAAGAACTGAAGGAAGTTCCAAGAAAAAGACCTTTTCTTTCCTCATTTTTCCCTTCCAGTGCCTGTCTATTCACAGACACTGTAATAAACCTGATGCTTCATTAGCTCAGGCATTTCTGGTAACCTCAATCTTGACTCAACCACAAAGAGTCGAGGACTAGAGATAGTTATAAAAGTAAATTAAGGCAGAGAGCCAAATCTCTGGCTAAATGTTAGGAATACCCTATTTTGAGGGAGTCACAGTATTTATAATTGTACTCAGAACTTTTCAAATAAAATCAACTCTGTAAAGCCATAAAAGAGAGAACCACAGGACTTTTGGAGTTATCAGATTACCCCTAGGCTTAAAACAAGGTGACCATTCCAACAGGGCACTATGAAAGCAAAGAAAAGACAGCTTTTATTTTAATAGCTTTGAAGCCATTTGTTGGATGGCTCAGAAACAGAGTCAGCCTTCTGGAATTGTACTAGACTGTAATATCTATGATTTTGATCCAGGCTATTTCAATGGTGTGAATGCTCCCTGTACACCTCTAAATGACAACCCCTCCATGCCTCAGCAGACTGTCTTCTTTGAGGAAAAAAAAAAAGCAACGCCTGCTGGCCAGTTTTATGGGATGAAATAAAAGAATGAATGAGTGAGCATTTATTAAGCACTTATTCCATGCTAGCCATTGTGCTAAGTGCCAGGGACATAAATACACAACATAAAACAATCCCTGCCTTCAAGGAGTTCACATCCTTTTCCCATTGGGAAAGACAACACAGATAGGAGACAGGTGGCTAGGGAGGAGTGTTTTGGAGACAGAAATCAGAGGGAAAGCTGGTTGGAGTCATAGGGTAATTGCTCAACAGATTGGAGAATTGCTAAATAAACTGTAACACATTAATAAAATGGAATGTTACTGCATCCTAAGTAACAATGAAGATGAAGATTTCAGAGAAGCATGGGAAGATCTATTACTGAATGTAGAGTGAAGTGAGAAGAACAAGGAAAATAATATATACAAAGAATCTTAATGGGGACTCACAGGGAGTGACTGAAAAGTTATGATATTTAAGATCTATTGAAATTAATTTAAGTGGAGAAAGTAAGTTGGTTACATTTATAATCTGATTTTGTGTTTTTATAATATTGTTTTTAATAAAACATTTAATTTTTTTAAAAGTTCAAAATATTCAGCAATTTATATTAACATTTTGGAAGCCCTCTTGGAGGTTAGAACTTCCAAAATGTTCAAATAAATTGCTGAACATTTTGAACTCTTAATGTTTTATTAAAAACGATATTTTCTTTGTTCTGCTCACTTCAGTGAGCAATGAGGTGGAGCACCGCCCCTACCAAAAAAAACTAAGAGTAGGAGGAAACCTCAAGATATTGCATAATGATAAGCTGGAGAAGGAAGTGGAGAAGATTCACCTTAGGTAAGAATTCTCTGAAACAGTTTGATGGCTTTCATGTGGCTCGTTAATTTCATGATCAGTCCAGATATCTTATAAACACAATGGAGATTTCCCATTAACCAACCTATTTATACAATCTATCACAGCATCTGTCATTAAGATAGCATGTTTGCCATCAGATTGGAGATGTTCCTGACCTAGACACCAGAGAGACTGAGTCACTTCTCTCAACTATGGAGTTTCCCAATTGAAACACAAATATGAAATGTGAATGCATGGGTTGGGGTAGTCATTTAAATAATCTGGCTCTGGGGAATGGTATACCCAACAGATGTAGAATGAAAAAAGAATCCATCAAAACTTTTATGGTGACCACCTAACTAAGGAGCAAAAAGAACCCCCAACCCCTCAAAAACCAGCTCATGCCTCCTGGTTGGTGTGCTGTGCTTTGATTGTGAAGGATATGAAGGAATAACTGCCTGGAAGAGGCCTTTAAGCCATTTGTGCTGTTTACCTCTCAGATATTTGGGGCAGGTGATCATGTCCTAACTTGTAGGAATATGGCAACAATCGGTCATCTCAAGCAATTTTTCCCTTGAAGAATTCTCACACACATAAGAAGGTTTCGATTTTCTAATTGAGCACTGGCTAAAAGTGGGAAAGATGACAAAGCTATGGGCTTTCTTTTGCTGCCCTGATAACTATATATTGTACTGTACATTTTAAAACTGCCCCTTTTATCACTTAGTGTTCCCCCTCTTAAAACATCAGACCAATCACATTAATGTGTCAGGTAAAACTTCAGTATATCATAGAGTCACAAACTTCTAGGACTGCAAGAGATTTGGAAGGTCATTTGGTCTATCCTTCTGCCTCCACGTTTTAGCTTTCTCTCCTTTTATGTCAAATAATCTCATATACCAGTGTGTATATGTGTGTGTATATGTGCACACACATACATATGTGTGTATGTAGATAGGTATGTATATGTATGTGCATGTATATGTATATATATATACACACACACATATTCCTGCCCATTAAAATGTAAGCTATTTGACGGTCATAATCAATCTTTGTTTTTGTCTTTGGGGCCCCATAACCTAGTATAGTACCTTGCATATAGTACCCATTTAATACATACATGTTTGTTTGATTAAATTGATTGAGCGTGCATTAAGATATATCAATGTATTTTAGAAATATGGGCTTAGATTCTCTGTAATGTTATTTGCACTTGACATGACTACAGAGGCAACGTGGTACAAAGAAATCAAAAAGTCCAGTTAAAGTTCCAATTCCGACAAATACTTAAAATGACTGTTCAAGTCACTTAATCTTTCAGTGCCCCAGGAAAACTTCTAAGACTAGAAATTGCAAAACAATTGCTGATATACATTAATAGGAAGGAGTTTCCTCATGAAATCATAGGTTTATACAAAACAAAACAAAAAAAGATCACAGAACCACCCTGGTGTCTAAACATATGAGCTTAAGCGTATAAATTGGGAAGAATATATGCCTTGTATTTCAGCTCTTTAGAGGTTGATTCATGACTGAGGACTCAGTTCTCTTCCCTCTCTCCCTCCCTCCCTCCCTTCTTCCCCACCGTTGTCTCTCTCTGTCTCTCTGTCTGTCCCTCTCTCCCTCCCTCCCTCCCTTCCTCTTTCTTTCTTTTTGTCTCTTTCTTTGTCTGTCTGTCTCTCCCACTCTCTCTGTCTCTGTCTCTCCCTCCCTCCCTCCCTTCCTTTTTCTTTCTCTTTGTCTCTCTCTTTGTCTGTCTCTCCCACTCTCTCTGTCTCTGTCTCTGTCTCTCTAACCATCTGTCTCTGTCTCTCTCTTTCTCTGACTCTCTGTTTCTCTATCTCAACTTCTTTAGGACTATTTCCCTAGTTACAGACCTAGGACTAAAAATTATGTTCCTTTGTTCCTTTACCTCGAACCTTATGAGGAACGATGAACAGATAATAAAATACTTCTGGAGACACCAAAGTGTAAGATCTTTCTCTTACTTTTCAATGATTCTGGCTTTTTTTGCTTCTTTCATTTTGCTCAGCTCCTACAGAAAACAACCACTAGTAGTAAGGGAATGAAGCATGATCTTATTAGAATCCTGAAATACGTTGTAAACTTTTGCACTGAATGAATGAATGAAGTGCTTACTATGTGCCAAGGGGCAGGGAGAAAAGAATAAAAAAGAGAATACAAAAGTCCCTGACCTCAAGGAATTCACATTCTTTCCTTAGAGGTGGGGAAGGAAAGCAATTGGGGCGGGGGTGTATTAACTGATTTCCCCAGGGTCACACAGCTTATATTTGTCTGAGGTCGTATTTGAACTCGGATCCTCCTGATCCCAGGGTTGGTGCGCTATCCACTGGGCCACCTAGCTGGCCCAAGGAATTTACATTCTAATAGAAGGAGACGACATAGATAGAGGTGAAGGTCCTGGGTATATTATTGTACTTTGGACAATTCCAGAAAACTTCAGTGAGCAGAATCATAAAGAAATGGATTAACATGCCCCTTCAAATAGTAATGTCAGTATTTGTTTGATTATGGTTCCAGAACTGGAAAACGAAAGGGTTAGGAAGGGATTAGGGGATAAGGAAGACAACAAAGTATCAGATAAAAATTCAATTTAATAAACATTTATTAAGCACCAATTGTGTGCCAGGCACTGTGCTAAGTGCTAATGATACAGATAAGAAAAAGAAAGACAGTCCTTGACTTTAAGGAGCTTATAATCAAATCAATGGATGAAAACAGCACAAGAAGGAATGTTGAAAAGGGAGAGTGGTGCGATGTTCTACTGAGGACCAAATGAAATAGTATTTGTAAAGCACTTACCACAGCATCTGGCACATATATAGCTATTATTATTTGGACTGAATCTGTGATTTGTTTATTAATAGGAATTCTGGGGAATGAACCCCTTTTATTAATGCAGGTTGGAACTTGCTCTGCAATTTATAATCTTTGAAAGTCAAATTTTCTATTCAACTCTGGTCTTTTCACTGAGAAAGCTTGAAAGTCCTCTATTTTATTGAAGTTCCATATTTTGCCTTGGAGCATGATACTCAGTTTTGCTGGGTAGGTGATTCTTGGTTTTAATCCT
>CM053623.1:203853181-203886525 GCA_028646595.1 Phalanger gymnotis
GGCAACCAGAGTGTACGCCATCTTGGAGTGGGGGGGAGGGTAGAAATGGGGAGAAAATTTGTAATTCAAACGCCTGTGAAAATCAATGCTGAAAACCAAACATATTAAAAATAAATTTAAATAATAAATTAATTAATTAATTAAATTTTAAAAAAAGGAAAACAAAACAAAACAAAAAAAAATAACAACAACCATAATGACTGGCATTTATACAGTGCTTTAAGGCTTACAAAGTGCATTATATCTGTTATTTTATGACACTCCTTCCTGTAGGATCAGTTCCTCCGGTTTAGAATCGATCTATTTAGAGGACCCTCAGCAAATGTGTTTGTCTTCATTTTTTAAAAACATAAATGTCCGTGTTTTTCTTCTCACCATTTTAAAAGAGTTTCCTCTTACTTGAGAAAATCATTTCCTTTGATGCTTCTAATAAACAGCAATAAAGCCCCTTAGTCAAGAACTGGGAAGGCTCTCTGGAGGGTGAATTTGAAGGAAAGGACTAGGCCAGGGGTGGGGAACCTGAGGCCTTAAGGCCACACATGGCCTTATATATAAGGTGATTTAAATATATATAATGTAAAAGGTGATTTTTTTTTTTACCTGAAAATGCCTAGAGACACTGTGATCCTTGTAAATGGCTTGACATATGCCATACTCTTCCATGGTTAATTATCATGATTCCTACCAGCATCTGGTTCCCTTACCACTTAGGATCACTAATTTCCTTCAAAGCTTAAGTGGTATCACCTTCTATATGAGGCCTTTATCTTTCTCCTCCAAAAATTATCCAGTCTGTATTTCCTATACACAAATGTATCTAGATCTAGGTAGATGTATATACCTTGTCTCCTACAAAAGAATGTAAGTTCCTTGGGAGCAAGACCTATTTCATTTTTATCATTTGGTTCCCAGCATCTAAGGGCAACTGGGTGGCTCAGTGGATAGAGCCCTAGGGCTGGAATCAAGAAGACCTGATTTCAAATCTGGCCTCAGATTTGTGACAAGTCATTTAACTCTGTTTACCTCAGTTTCCTCATGTGTAAAATGAGCTGGAGAAGGAAATGGCAAACTAATCCAGTATCTCTGCCAAGAAAGTCCCAAATGGGGTCACGAAAAGTCAGACAAAACTGAAAAATGACTAAACAACGACTCCCAGCGTCTAGCACAGGGACTAGCACACAGTAGGTGTCTAATAAGCATGTTTGATTGATTAAATGACAGCTGAGATGTTCTGTAATAGCAAAGATATGTATGTATATGTGTATATGCATCTATGTAAGAATGTATGCGTAATATCTGGCAGCTTAAAATATATATGGAGATACATTTTAACATATGTATAAGTCGGTATCTATAAATATATATCTACAGGGTATTCCTAAAGTCTGGACACATGGGCAAAAATGCATATTTTCAAGAAATGAAATGATTGAAATTTTCAACCATGTTTTATTTAATTGGAATATTAACAAATAACATCTTCAATATGATTTCCATCATTTGTGATGCAAAGATTGATGCGCTTTGCAAGATTCATGTGAACTCTATGCAATAACTCTGCATTGCCACCAATTTTCCTGTGTCCAGACTTTAGGGACACCCTGTATATATATGAATATGTTTTATTGTGTGTGTGGATACATGTTTTGATTTTTATATTAATATTTGTCTTATAAATGCACACACATATATATATGTGATGCCCACACATATAAGCACATATATGTGTCTACATACACACACACACACACACATGCGCACATACACACACACACATATGTTTCTATATATTTCAAGTTGCCAGAGAAACAATTAGACAGGAAAGCCAATGTGGCTGTTATTGAAAGCTTATACATTTGGCAGATGTTTCCTTGCCTAGAGGCCAGTATTGTTTTCAGAGACTGTTTTGATAAACCAAGTTAAGGAAATAGTGGGCTGGTCAGAACTCAGACTAAGGGGGATTAAGCCATCTCAAAAATTGGATTCTGAAGTGCCTAATTTGGCCTTGGCAATTGGTTGTATGGCGTTGTCCAGGCCTGTTCAAATATTTTCTTTGTTCAGCTTCTAAGTGCTTTCTTTTTTCTTTCTTTCTTTTTTTAAAATCACACTTTGTGGCTCCATCAGGATGAAGTTAAGTCCCATTGCCAGACAGGGTCTCCTGTCTAAAGTAATGCCTAAAATAATCATTGAGGAAGCACAGACTGTGGTCTTAACACAAGAAGAACCTAAATTATCCAAGGAAATGGGTCCCAGATGGGTTTGTAACATACAGAGATATACTAGGGAATGTAGTGTGATTGGAGGGGGATGGTGGAGGAGGGTTAAGGACAGTAGGCTATAGAAACAGAAGCCACCTTTCAGAGAACTGTTTTGCAGAAGGCAGTTGAGCTCAATATAAACCTATTGACTCTTGAGTTTACATTTCTATCCAAAGAAACCTGAGCTGGTGGTAAAAGAAACAAATGAAAATGTGTAACAGAGGTAAGAGCTCTCGTGAGTGGCTTCTAGAGTCTCTGCTAGGAGACAAGGGACATATGTACACATTCACAATTCCCACTTAGAACAGCTGGGCTGGCCCTTCCTGGCAGCTGGCTTTAATGTCACAATCTCTGTTGATTCTTAATGGGGATCATTTCGCAAGCTAAGTTGAATGATGCAGACTTGTCCCTAAGACCTGGCTAAAATGAAAGCCCCTTCCAGGGACAAATAAATGATGGAGAGGTAGCCAGGAGAAAGCTCTGACTTTTTAATATGCAATACGAGTATTCAGTGCACTCCCCGCCCTTATCTGCCCTGCTAGAGAATATCCCAAGAGGGCTGAGTTTGTGCCCCCAAAAGTGGTCAGGGGTCAAAAAGGGAGGAAAAGAATTGCTTTTTTTACTTATTTTTTATTTTTAGTTTACAATACTCAGCTCCACAAGTTTTTGAATTCCAAATTTTCTCGCTTTCCTTCTCCCCCCCCCAAGACTGCATGTAATGCAATATAGCTTCTACGTATACCTTCACATTAAACTTATTTTCACAATAGTCAAGCTGTAAAAAAGAATTATAACCAATGGAACGAGCCATGAGAAAGAAGAAACAAAAAAAAGAGAAAGCAAACAGTAGGAATTGCTTTTTAAATCATTAATTTGCCCTTCCTAGCCACAGCCAAATCTCTCCTGTATATATAACTCCTTGTATATATAACCCCACTCCCACACAAGTGAGAGAAAACAATGTCATCAGCGGGAGTTTTCTCTTGGCTGTCTCTAGGGTTACAGACTTTGGAAGTCAAGGGAAATAAATGTTGGGTCCAGCTTCCTCCTATTCTGTGGCCCTGGGGAGTCTCAAGTCCACTATTCGAAAGTTCACACTTGACTTTCTCCACCTCTTCCAGAAGTCTCTCCTAATCAAAAAAACCAAAACCAAACAAAAAGCCCTTCTCCACTTACACAGGTTCTCAGCATTACAAGTTTGAAAGACTCTTGGCCAATCAGGA
Organism: Phalanger gymnotis; assembly: GCA_028646595.1. Lineage (NCBI taxonomy): Eukaryota > Metazoa > Chordata > Mammalia > Diprotodontia > Phalangeridae > Phalanger > Phalanger gymnotis. The sequence goes on from CM053623.1 coordinate 203,856,663, forward strand.
ATCACATCTGCTTCCCCAGCATGGAGTACAGAGTATCAGAGTGAACTGGGTTTAAGGTTTTGTGAAAGAAAGAGAGAGAGAGAGAGAAAGGAAAGAGAGAAAGAAAGAAAGAGAGAGGAAGAAAGAAAGAGAGAGAGAAAGAGTGAGAGAGAGAGAGAAAGAGTGAGAGAGAGAGAGAGAAAGGAAAGGAAGGAAGGAAGGAAGAAAGAAAGAAAGAAAGAAAGAAAGAAAGAAAGAAAGAAAGAAAGAAAGAAAGAAAGAAAGAAAGAAAGAAAGAAAGAAAGAAAGAAAGAAAGAAAGAAAGGAAGGAGGGAAGGAAGGAAGAAAGGAGGGAAGGAAGGAAGGAAGGAAGGAAGAAAAAGAAAGAAAGAAAGAAAGAAAGACTAGGCCTCAGTTTCCTCATCTCTAAAATGAGAGGGTTGGAATCAATGGCCTCTTTACCGAGTAGAATAATCAAGGTCATCTGTTGGATGGAAGGAGTGCAGTAGTCCTCAGGTTGCATCTGGGTACAGAGGAAAGCATGCTAAGCTCCAAGTCACAGAACCTGGGCTTCTAACACTTCTGTGTCTTAGAAGAACCGCTTACTAAGTCCTACCATTTAATAACTCTGTGACTGTGGGCAAATCTTTACTCTTTCTGGGTCTTAGCTCCCTCATTTGTAAAATGAGGTGGTGGTGGTTGCTGTTGCTCAGTCGTTTTCAGTTGTGTCCAACTCTTTGTGACCCCATTTGGGGTTTTCTTGGCAGAGATACTGGAGTGGAGTGCCATTTCCTTCTCCAGCTCATTTTACAAATGAGGAACTGAGGCAAACAGGGGTAAGTGACTCGCCCAAGGTCACACAGTTACTAGGCCTCTGAGACCAGGTTTGAACTCAGGAAGATGAGTCTTCCTGACTCCAGGCCCAGCACTCTATCCACTGCACCACATAGCCACCCACAGAATCTAGTTTAGACTTGTGCTATAAAGAAAAAAATCTGGGACACGAGGAATTGTAATTCTAGGTCATACAGCTCTGAAAACAGCAAGTGAAACTGAAGAAAATCCAAGAAGTTTTAACCTACCTAGTACTTTAAACATAGAGAGACAAAGAGGGAATTAAACCAGAAATTGCTGATATTCCCATTCAAGTAGATAAGTGACCCAAATCAGATTCCCAGATAGAGACAAAAGAAAGAGGAGATGAGCAGAAACCACATGTCCTTAGATGCAAATACAGATTCTGGGGTTTGGTGTTATGAATGAACAGTACGACTGTAAGTCAGTAGGCAAAGTAATAAATAATACATGTAGTTAATTTGTAGCTCCTGGTTATCTTCATAACTTTGGGGGAATTATTTATTCATCTGCAAAATAGATGTATGGGTGAGAGTCATGTAAGTGTTCGATCAGTTACCCTACCCCACTTAAAGTAATGGATAAAATGCTATACTCTAATGCTTTAACCAGGTAAGAATATATCTTGATTTATCAGTCATACACTTTAAACTAAATGTGAAAATTCCTTTAAAATCATTGCATGAGCTGCAATGGTGTTGCATAGAAAATGCATTCAGATTGTCTGAGGAAACTTGGTCACTTCTTGTAGGACATCTACAAATTATTAAGCCAGTTCTAGAATGGGGAGATTTAGGCACATGGGGAGCCAGGAAAGAGTAGTTCTGGCCAAGACGCTGGGGAGTCACTTGGGGAGAGGAGAGAATGCCTGTGTCTCAGCCTCGGTCTCTGCTCCCCATCTTAGTCAGGGGAGAATTCTTTGAGCTTCAAAGGGTCTGGGGGATTTGGGGCTTCCCATTAATATCCCAGTGTCATCTGTGTACGCAGCAACTGGCAGCAGTCTCTGGTTGGGTAGCTGAGAACAGATTAGACTCAATGAGGAAAGATAAATTCAAGACTCAACAGCTATACCACACCTTGTGGAAAATATATTGAGGAGTCTAGCAAAAGGACTTCCAAAAAGCTTCGGGGTATCCCTTTGCTGGGATGAATAGAGTATTCAGGGAGAACTAGCATCTATGGTGTGAGGGCTTGCTGAGCCCTTTTCAGGGCTGCTCATCCACCTTTGGTGTTCACCTGGCTCTTAACTCTCACCTGTGACTCAGGTGTAGTCTGTAGCCTGTGCAACAGCCATACTCTGATAAAAACGGCAGATGGGCTAAACCAGGCTAAGGGTAACCAACAGGCCTCAAACCTATCAGTGAGTTAAAGGAATGTCTACTCCGAGACTTCCCCTAGCAGAATAAGTGGATGAGAACGGCTATGAAGGCAGCTGAAATAAACACTGCGGAGCACTTAGAGCTTAGTAAGACATTGAAGACACCAAAGTCATCTGCTGCGTCCCAGGAGTTGTCTTGATTTTTGTCTTGCTGCTGGATTTCAATGACTCTGGAAAAGCAAGATTGATGAACTTGCACAACTCTGCCTCACTTAAATATAATTCACAAGCAAGTCAAGACATCACGCTCATGATGTCATTGGTCCCCTTCAAAAACAAAGAACAAATGAACAACGATCACTTTGCCACATGTGCTTTCTAAGCTTAAAGCCACTTTCTCCTGGACTCTGTATGTACTCATGGGAGTGTCTAACACAGAACTTTAATTTATGTTTTAGGCCAACTAAACCACCATAGGAAATACCCATTTCACATACATGGCTGTATGAATGACATCAACTGATAATCATAGGATGGGAGCACACAGATAGGGGCTCAACTTATCAGTCAGAATTGGAGTTGGGATAATCACGCAAGACGGTATACTGCATACATAGATGATTAACTTGTAGGTTTATTGTTATACATATTTTTAAAAATTATAATACAAATCTGGTTTGGGCCAATGTAAAGTATCACATAAATAATACATAGCAATTAACTTCAGTGTTCTGGAAAATAGATTATCTAAGAAAATAAGAGGTTAAGATTCTGTAAGTTCCAGGAAGGAAAGCATTTGCTACATGCAGTTTAACTCAGGTGCTAACAAAAAGCAACATAGAATTAAAGGTTTGAGCCTCAAATCTGGTAACCATGGCTTATTTAACTGCGAAAAACCCCATCTCTTGTCTCTGGGCATTTTCTCTGGCTATCCTCCATGCCTAGAACACTCTCCCTCCTCCACTCCAACTACTGACCTTCCTGGCTTCCTTTAAATCCCAACTAAAATTCCATCTTTCCCCTCCCCTCTTAATTCCAGGGCCCTCCTCTGTTAATTATTTCCTGTTTATTCTGTAGATATATAGATGTGTTTGTATGTTGTCTCCCCCATTGGATCGTAACCTTCTTGAGGGCAGGGACTATCTTTTCCCTCTTTTTCTTGTATCACCAGCACTTAACTCAGTGCCTGGCATATAGTAGGTGCTTAATAAATGTTGATTGATTGATTGAAGAGAAGCACTTTTGTGGGCATGTTGGTAACTGTTGCCTAGGAGAGGAGAGAGAGGAAGAATTCTGAGGGAAACTTTCCAAGTTGCTGAACTAACAAAGAGTGTTGGGAGCCTTCTTCTATATTCAGCTTTGTCATCCTCACAGCCTTTCAAGAATACTCCTTTAGGAGTCCTGTTGGAATTCCCCTTTCCTCTTCTCACCTCCATTCCCATCCGTCATTACCCACCACCCCAGATGATAATTTAACCAATGCTGGTGCTTCTCACCAAAGAAACCCTGAGATCCATTTTTCAGTAGCCAATAAACCCAGCGAGATGTTGATCACATATTTAAACAAAGAAGTCAGTTATTGTTAGATGTGCCTGCCAGAAAAATATCTATCAGTAACAGAGAATTTTCTGCCTTGGTAAGAAACCTAAAACTCAATGTCAGATTCAGGCTATGACCCAGGGAGCAGTCTGTGATATGTAGTGTTTTCCATAGCTAATCCATAGGTATCTAGTGAATGGCCAATCCTCCTGTAGGGTCAGAGGGTAGAATCCAAGAATGTATGAGATGGAATAGAAGGGAATTTAATAAATATTTGCTATATGTCAAGAATTAGGCTAAATCTTGGGAACACAAATGAAAAAGCAAGTAAGTCGCTCTTCTTACAAAGCTGATATTCCAACAGAAAAGATAATGGATGGCAAGTCCCAGGGGTCCTTAGTGTAGGAGTAGAAGAATCATTATGCAATACAAATCCTCTCTCTCAGCAATCCCTCTCAAGTTGCTGTTTGCCCAGGTGTGGCCATTCACTGCTTTTTCCTCTCCACCCCCAGTTTATTAGTGAGCCTCAGAACAAGAAAAAATAAAGTGACCATTTATGCCATAGAGCTCCGTGCTCCAAGTATGGATTGGATGAGGATCTCCCAGAAGCCTTCCAGCTCTTACATGATTCTCTCCAGAGCCTAAATTTGGATAGTTTTCTATCAGAATTAATTAAGTGTGCATGAGATCAAATCTGCAGTTTTCCTGGATTGCTGGGATTTGTCTGCCTGTTAAATAAACAAATTCATAGTTGAGGAAGCAAACTGTTCCTAAGAATTTAATGTGTAGCTGCCAAGGTGATTTTTTTCCTTTCTTTGAGTAAGGTGTTTTTTTAATTCTGAACTTAAACCAAATATAAACCAAAGAAGATCATTTTCATAAACACATCAGAACAAAAAAAAGGATTCTATATGAAATTGTGAATCCCCATTTCACACTGTTTCCTTTAAAAAAGATCATGCATACAATAAATTCTATGTGGTACTTTCATAACTGTCCTACTTGTCTGTGCTTCCTTCTGAACTTTCTTCTATATGTTTTTTAAAATGTTACAATATGGTGGCAAAGAATTGGAAACTTAGGGGATGCCCATCAATTGGGGAATGGCTAAACAAGTTGTGGTACATAATGTAATGGAATACTATTTTTCTATAAGAAATGATGAGCAGGCAGATTTCAGAAAAACCTAGAAAGACTTACATGAACTGATGCTGAATGAAGTGAGCAGAACCAAGAGAACATCATAGAAAGCAACAGCAACATGGTACGATGATTAACTGTGATAGATTTAGCTCTTCTCAGCAATACGATGGTCCAAGACAATTCCAAAAGACTCATGATGGAAAATGCCGACCCCATCCAGAGAAAGAACTATGGGGTCTGAATACAGACAGAAGCATATTATTTTCACTTGGTTTTCATGTTTTGTTTTTTCTTTCTCGTGGTTTTTGCCTTTTGTTTTGATTCTTCTTTCACAACATGACTAATGTGGAAATATGTTTAACATGATTGCGCATGTATAACATACGTGCGTTTGTCCTTTCTCAAAGAGGACCATGACATCAGGGAAATGATGACATAACTTGCAGTTGAGGAAAGACTGATAAAATAGATACATATATGTGTATATATGTGTGTATATATTTAATACACATATACATAGAGAGAGAGAGATCTTGCTGTCTTGGGGAGAGAGGAGGGAAAGGAAGGAGGGAGAGAAATTTGGAACTCAAAATTTTACAAAAACAAATGTTGAAAACTATCTCTACGTGTAATTGGGGAAAAATAAAATACTATTAAGAAAATAAAATGTTACAATAATCTTCTATTTTTCTCTTTTGCATCGCTATTCCAAGGTAATTTTTCTAAAGCACAGATCTAACCAGGTTATTTTCCTCTTCAATAACTTTCCATGGTTTCCCTATTATTTTCTTTGTCGAATACAAACTTCTTTGTTTAGCATTTTAATTTTTAAGGTCTGGCCCTTCCTACTTTTCCAGTCTTCTTTCATTTAGGTCTTCTCCAAACATTCTACAGTCCAGCTATGTTGGATTGTTTGCAGTTTCTCAGTCAGGACACTCCATCTCCTCTTTCCAGGTTGGCGCTAGCTGTCCCTCATGCCTGGAATGCCAGTCCCTCTGACCTGAAACTCTTGTTTCTCTGCATTCTTTCAAGGTTCAGCCTCAAACCATCTTCTACAAGAGAAAGTTCTCCCAGTGACTTACCCTCTCAGATTACCATTGGTCTACTCTGTATTTATTTTGAATGTACCTATGTGTGTATATGTTTTCGCTTCTGCTAGAATGTAAACTCCTTGAAGGTAGCTTTTTGTGTGTGTCTATGCCTTTGCACATTTGCTGTTCGGTTGTTCAATCTTGCCTCACTCTATGTGACCATGGACTTGGTCTATGGGGTTTTATTGGCAAAGATACTTGGAGTGGTTTTGTGTTTCTTTCTCCAGTATGTTCCCATTTTACAGATGAGGAACTGAGGCAAATATGGATTAAGTGAATTGCTCAGGATCACATAACTAGTACGTGTCTGAGGCCAGATTTGAAGTCTCCTGATTCCAGGCCCAGCACTCTATCCCCTCCACCCTATACTGAGTCCCTTCTCTTCTCCCTTTTATTCTGTTTCATTTGGTGATTTCATCAGCTCCCATGGATATAATTATCATCTCTATGTAGATGAATCTCTGATCTACTTATCCAATTCTAATCTCTCTCCTAACCTCCAAACTTACATCTCCAAATGCCTATTAGGCATCTCAAACTGAATATCTTGTAGTCACCTTCAACTCAACATATCCAAAAATGACCTCATTATCTTTTCCCTAAAACCCTTCCCTCTTCTAAGCTTCCATATTGCTATGAAGGACACCACTATCCTCTTCGCCAGCCAGGCTCACAACCTAGGTGTCAACCGTGACTCTTCACTCTCCCTCACCCTCCTTCCCCATATCCAATCTGTTACCAAGGCCTGCCGCTTTTACTTTTCATAACATTTCTCATATACACCACCTTATGACTAGTCACCACCCTAGAACAGGCATTATCATCTCAAGTGTGGATTATTGTAATAACCAACTACCTGGCCTTCCTGCCTCAAGTCTCTCCCCACTCCAGTCCATCCTCTACAGAGGGTGTGAAATTAATCTTCCTAAAGTGCAGGTTTGACCATATAACCCCATACTCAGTGAACACCAATAACTTCCAAAATCAAATACGAAATTCTCTGGCATTCAGAGCCTTTCATAACCTACCCCAACTTTCCAGTCTCCTTAGACATTACATCACCCTTTCCATATACTCTTCAACATAGTGGCACAAGCTTTCTTTCTGTTCCTCAAACAAGACACTCCATCTCCTGACTCCAGGAGTTTTTGCCAACTGTCCCTGTGTCTGCAATGTACTCCATTGTCATCTCTACTTCCTGACTTCTCTGGTTTCATTCAAGTCCCAGCTAAATTCTTATTTTCTATGAGAAACCTTTCTTGATTCTCCTTAAGACTAGTGCCTTCCCTCAGCTGATTATCTAAAATTTATCCTGTTTATATTTTATATTATAATAAATAGTTGTTTTCATGTCCATTCTCATTAAACTGTGAGCTCCTTGAGAGCAAGGACAATCTTTTGCCTTTCTTTGTATTCCCAGAACTTAGCACAGCACCTGGCACATGCTAGGCATCTAATAAATGCTTACTAACTGACGTGAATATCTACTTTGTTTACAATTCTCTCTTAACACAAAAAGTTTTGCTTGGTATATTTTGGTATAGAGAGGGTCATTCTTTCTGTCTTTGATTTCCCTAGAAGGTATGCCCAAGAGTAGGATCCCTGGGTCAAAGAGTATAAAAATGCCTTTTCTCACATAATTACAAGTAGCCTTCCAGAATGTTTGGACCACTTCATAACTCTACCAACAGTGCATTAGTAGGTCAGTCTTTTTGAAGCACCTTACCAACAAAGCTCTTATAGTCAAAATTATTGTTTTTCCAATAACAATGTATGGCTGTGAGAGTTGAACTATAAGGAAAGCTAAGTGACCCAGAATCAATGCTTTTAAATTGTGGTGCTGGAGAAGACTTTTGAGAGTCCCTTGGACAGCAAGAAGATCGAATCAGTCAGTACTTAAATTAATTCAGGCTACTCACTAGGTCAAATATTGAAGCTGAAGCTTAAATACTTTGGCCACATAATGAGAAGATTGGGCTTATTGGAAAACACCCTGATGTTAGCAAAGAAAAGGAAAAGGGGATGGCAGAGGATCAATGAACATGAACTTGGACAGACTCCAAGAGATAGTAGAGAATAGAAAGGCCTGGCATGTCCTATGGACTCATGAAGAGTCAGACACAACTGAACAATTTCTCAAAGCCCCATCGACCCTAGATAGTTCCATCTTTTGTACTCTTTGCCAATTTGTTTGGTGTGAAATGAGACCTCAGAGATGTTTTAATTTGAATTTCTCTTATTATTAGTGATTTGGAGCAATCTCTTATTGGTTATTGCTAGTTTGCAATTCTTTTGAGATCTATTTGTTCAAATTTTTGACTACTTATCTATTAAAGAATGAATTCTTTTCTCTCCTGGTGAAAGGAATTCAATTCGGTAATCTGTCTTTGTGTCTAACAGTTCTAAATGTCATGTCTAATCTTAGCCTCCCCTACTATGAGTATACCTATTATCTTAGAGAATCTTATGACATTTGTCACCAGCATATTCACAAAGCCTGCAATCTAGCAGAGGGATAAGGCTTAAGGAAAATATTTATAAAGTTCAAAATATGGAAAATGAATTAAAGAGGAAACTCATTTGTATTATAACCATAGTCAAGTCATTTAAACTCTCTGAGGCTGTTTTCAGTATTTCTATATTATTCCCATCTGTAAAAAGGACATAATAATGCTTTCAGTGCTGCAAGGAAAGTGCTTTTTAACATAAAAGTGCTAAATAAATTTGTGTTATTATTATCTCCCTTATGGCAATAAGCACTGAGCCATGGGTTCACTATTGTATAGGATGACAACATTATTAGGATTGTGCTCATGTAACATCCCCTCTCAAGCAACTGGGTGGCACCATAGTGCATAGAGTTCTGGGTCTGGAGTCAGGAAGACTCATCTTTGTGAGTTCAAATCTGAATTCAGACACTTACCAGTTGTGCGACCCTGGGCAAGTCACTTAACCCTGTTTGCCTCAATTTCTTCATCTATAAAATGAGCTAGAGAAGGAAATGACAAACCGCTCCAGTATCTTTGCCAAGAAAACCCAAATGGGGTCACAAAGAATTGGACACAACTGAAACAACAACAACTGGGAGAAGCCATCAAAGCAACAAATACATAGTTGTTTGTATGTTATCTGTCCCATTAGATTGTGAGCTTCTTGAGAGCAAGGAGAGTATATCTGCCTTTCTTTGCATCCCCAGCACTTAGCATAGTGCCTGGAATATAGTGAGTACTTAATAAACACTATGATGATGAAGATCAAGATAATGATGAAGATGATGGTGATGATGACGAAGATGATGGTGATGATGATGAAGATGATGGTGATGATGATGATGGTGATGGTGGTGGTGGTGATGATGATGACGATGATGATGATGATGAGAAGGGAGACCAATAGATTATTCCAATAGTCTAGGCAACAGGTTATGAAATCATAACCTAGAGTAGTAGCAATGGAAGAGGAATGGATATGAGGGATACTTCAAATGTAGAATTGACAGTATTTAATAGTATAACACTATAATCTACAAAGGATTCTCACATAAATTAGAAATTTGCTGGAGCTCTAAGCCAGAACTTCCAATATATCTAGCATCCTTCAATCTTTCTGTCTCCATATTGTTTTTGGGCCAAAGTTGGAGTGGTGAGGGCACAGCCTATGTTTTATTCATTTCTGTATACCCTAAAGTTCAAGAACAGTCTTGCTAAACGTAGGTGCTAAATCACTGTCGAATGAATGAATGAATGAAATAGGGAAGGAGCAGAATCATGAACAGGAGAAAATGGAGGCAGGAGGTAGGGATGGTTGGCAACAGAGACCACAAAGAAGATGACCTAGATGTTCGTAAACGTAGATTATGCCCAATTGTCATTAATCTAGACACACGAAAATCTACTGTAGCTGAGCTATATTCATTTAATGCACATTTTTCTAATGCCTATTACAATAGCACTGTCTTCCCACATATGAAAACTTTTGCTCATTTAGATATTTTATAAAAAAAATGAACCAATAGTAAAGATTAATACATGTTAATGAAGATCATAGTATCTAAAGGAAGAAAGGAGAAAAGTTTAGCTGTATAGAGAAGACAAGGGCAATGGAGGGGATAATCACATTAAGAAGAAAATAGCATCTATACAAGGATTTAAGGGTTCTAAAGTGCCTCATCATATTATCTCATTTTATTCTCCTAACAACTCTGAGACATAAAGTACTATTATTATCCTCATTTTACGGATAAGGAAACTGAGGCATACAGAAACTAGTGACTTGCCCAGGGTCTGACAGTAAATATCTAAGGTAGAATTTGAACTCTAAGCCTAGCACTTAGCCGCCATAAGGATAAGAAGAAGGAAGAAAGGAAAAACAGTTTCAGGGATGAAGAAACACAGCTGAAACACATTGGAAGATCTGTCTACACCTTAGAAAGAGAAAAGACACCATTTAAGTGAGATCTGTGCTGCGATCAACACTGATGTATGAGATGTCAAATCAGCCTATTTCTGATGACAGTGATCAGGGGTTCTGTATGGGAGTAAATGATCCGGTAAGACTCCCAGGGACTTGGCAAGGGTTTGGCCGCAATGACTTGGTGTTTCTTTGCATTCTACTCTGTATCTACTCTGTATGACCCTGGCTGCTGACTTTGCATCCTGGAAGTATTATTTAGTACGTACTACTTTCCTTTAGATGAGGGTACCTGGGCACCTAAGTCCTATTGCTGCTCCAAAGGTTAGATACAGAGTACATCATAGATGCTAGCTGAATTCTGATGTGATGTCTTGCAGATTTGGTCAGCAGTGGCAGATCAGATCCTCCATGATTAAGCCCAATCCTCAGTCTCTCAAGTAGGAGTGCCAAGCAGTGAGCATGGAGACATGACAAGTAGAGGGAACGGAAAGAGCGAGTAGAAGGGGGAAGTCTGGGAAGGATAGGGGTGTTAAAAACAAGTTTCCTCCTCTAATATAGCATCTGGTGCTGGGCCAACATAGTAAACTCATTTTCGTCAACTGCCAAAAGAATTGTCTAGCCAAGAGGAAATGTGTCCCTACGTGATTTCTCAACCACCCACCCTACTTCCCTTCTTTAAATAGTGTGGAATTTCATTGAGCAGTTCCTTGTACTCTACTCTGTGGAATTCTCAGAACACTATGTTCATAGATTTGTTTGTCTTGCCTTGATTTTATGCATCTTTGTATCCCCCACCATGCTTTACATCCAGTAAATATTTGTTCATTGAAGGACATTCAATAAGTAATTATTAAATGATTGCTGAAAGGCAGCATGATGTAGTAGATAGAAAACCAGCTTTGGAGTCAGGAAGACCAGGGCTTAGGAGCTGCCCCTCCCCACCCGCACTCCAGTCCATCTTACATTCCTAACTGTATGACCATGATCAAATTGCTTAACTTCTCAAAAGCCCCAAGCTACTCTCTAAGACCACGTGAAAATTGAGTGGCCAGTCTACATGAGTAAAGAGAATTTCTACACTAGACCTTCCTTGCACTGATGAAACTAAAGATGAAGACTAAGCCAAAACAAAATTTTTTGAAATCATATCTTATATGATCCTATCTTACAATCATAACTTTGGAAGACATGATTTCATATCTCATACCATAACTTTGGTTATCATATGATAACTAAGCGATGTCATATGTATAATTGAATAAAATTATCAATCATAAAGGCATTTTGATCCACATAAAATGTCAGTTAGAATCTATAACACTTTTTTATGAAAAAAATGCTTTAAAAAAAAGAAGAAAAGAAAAGAAAAATGTACAAAATACAGAAAATCAAGGATGGTGATGAGTTAGTTAGAATAATATAATGTTACAGCTGGAAGGAAACTTGAGAGATTGTCTTGGACCATTAGTTGGACCATAACTAATCTCTTCAAGGTTTGGGGAAGGCAATGATCTCCTTCTAAGTTTGGCTCCCGCCATTAATCCATCGTCTGGGGTCTTAGTTTTCGTTCTTGATCTCTTATATGTTTTCCTAAAAGAGAGGAGCTGGGGGCTTAAGAGAAAGGCAAAAGGTCTGAAAAAGATTTAAGATTGCAGAAATATTTATTTTTTAATATTTCAATTGAATTAAGAAAGATGTTCTTAATATGTTTCCACACTTGGAAGGTAGGAATGGCAAATATTATTACTCCCATTTACAGATGGGAAAATCAAGGCTTCTATAAGTCCCAAGCTAAATTTCGACAGACATGGCTATGGCAGGAAATGTTCCCCTCAGTATTATTATTAGCATTTATTTAATACTTCAAAGTTTGCAAAGCGCTTTACAAATGGTATATCTTTTTATCATCATAATAACCCTGGGAGGTAGATGCCCTTATCATCCTCATTTTACAGATGAAGAAACTGAGGTATATGAAGGTTAAGCAATTTGCCCAAGGTCACATAGTTAGTGCCCGAGGTAAGATTTGAACTCAGGTCTTCTTGACCCCAAGTCCAACACTCTTATCTTCTGTAGGGTTTTGAACTCAGATCTTCCTGACTCTAAATCCAACAGCATATTCTCTGTATTACCTATCTGCCCTATTAGTAATTCAGCAGGACTGGAATCACACACTTGACAATGAAAAGTCTGCTAAGAGTTGTGGCCAATCCTTCCAACAATATACCTCAAAACATGCTTAGTAGTATGCCTCATCCTTCCAGGTTTGGCAGTAACAATTTAGATAATCTTTCTGTCTGTAAATTCCATTAAGTCAATTGAGGTAAAAACAGTTTCATTGTCAGAAAAGAAATTGACTTGAAAGTTGCGCATTGCACGTAACTGATACAGTATCCAATGTTTCACTGGAGGTATGAGATGGAACCCTGATTGCTTTAAGCCATTTGAATGGCCAAGAAGTTCTCCACTTGAAATGTCTCTGCAAAATTAAGCATCACTATCTTCCAACTAGGTGGCACAGAGAATAGAGCGCTGGGTTTGGGATTAGGAAGATTCATCTTCATGAGTTCAATTCTAGCCTCAGACGCTTAAAAATTGTGCCCTCTAGATGAACAATATTGGGAGGTTTCAGATATATATAATTCTAGCCTGGTCCTCCTCTCTCTGAGTAGAGACGAGTGATCAGCCTCTGGCATCGACCTCCTGCTTCTCCGTCTGGCAGGAATCAATGTTTCCCTTGGAGAAAGCGGGTGGAGGAGACTCTAGAGATATCTATTGATTCATGCCTCCCTATAAGCTACATTTAGATATACCCAAGTGGCCACACATGCCATATATGGGCAACGCAACAGGCCACCCCCTTACACAGGTAATCGTGAAATTTAAACAGCCTGAAGAAATGATGCAAGAACTTTTCACAATGAATCTCACATGAAGGTGATGTAGTAGAATCTGGAAAGTATAGTGGTAGATGACCCAAGGGAATAACATTCAAATTACAGTTTTCCCATGCTAATAGGTAAGCATGCATTTGTTTATAAGCAGTTGCAAGGACTTGGGGTCAGCCATCTAAAGAAAACCTCTGATTCATCCTCTCAAAGTAAGGTCTATGGTAAACAGCCAAAAGCCCCTTTTCCTCCTGGCAGCTGCTAATTCCTCAGGGGTTATTTGGAGATGAAACAGCATCAGTCTTCAGATACAGGATCCTCACTCTCTACTCTCCCCATCCCCCACATGCCTGGTCCTGCTTGAGGCAGATAAAAATCCTATAAAAAACCCATTGGATTCAGCATGTCCAATTCCACCCTGGGCTCCCAGAAGACCTCTGTTTTTCCTCCCTGGCCTCCCTTCTTTATTGTGAGTATATTTTCTCAATAAATCTGGCTTGCTTTATTTTCTCTGCTAACACTACCTTGTTGGGCTTCCCTGTGCCATGCCTGGGATCCCATACCTTACTCAACAGATATTTAAAAAGAAGTGAACAAGAAACTCCAATATTGCGTGGATAGTGCATTCAATACTCCATCTCCTGGATCCAGGCATTTCCACTGGTTTTCTCCCATGCATGGAACTCTTTCCTCCTCATTTCCCTGGCTTCCCACAGGCTTTAGCTAAAGTCCCATATTCCGCATGAAGGGAAAAGAAAGGAGAATAGAACAAGCATTTATTAAGCACCTACTATGCGCCAGGCACTGTGCTAAGCTCTTTTACAGATATTATCTCATCCGATCCTCACAACAACTCTGTGAGGTAGGTGCTATTATGATCGCTATTTTGCAGCTGAGGAAACTGAGGCAGACAGCAGTTGTGTGATTTACCCAGAGTCATATAGCTGGTTAAGTGTCTAAGGCAGGTTTTGAACTGATGTCTTGATTACAAGCCCAGCCCAGCACTCTATGCTTACTTCTTCAAGAAGACTTTCCTGGTCCTCCTTAATCTTAGTGCCTTCCAGATGGAGAAAAAATTTGGAATTCAAAATCTTGTGGAAGTGATTGTTTAAAACTGAAAATAAATAAATTATATATTAAAAAAATCTTAGTGCTTTCCCTCTGAGATGGACCCTAATTTCTCCTCTACGTATCTTATTCGTTAAGTTGTCTGCCCTCATTAGGATTTTAGTTCCTTGAGGGCAGAAGATGTAATTTTGCCTTTCTTTGTATCACCACCCCTTAGCATAGTCCTTGACATTGTAGAGAGTACTTAATAAATGCTAATTGACTGCTTAGCTTTAGAAAAAAGTCCTGAAGAACGCAAGAGCGATCATTGCAAATTGTAAAGGCCCAGCCGCAGAGGCTTAACAATAGAGTTCTTTATGAATCCGGTGCCCTATTTTGATCACCTAAGAAATACCTCTAACTGTAATATTGACATAGATAGCTCTCCAATATACTGTATCCCAAAACCTGAATATGACGTATAATTATCCTCTTAGCACTGTAAGTAAATTAAGCCTCACTGATCCCCGAAGCATCATAGCAAGAGCTTTCCCATCAACCTACAAACAGGCTGGAGAAACCTGGGCTGGTTGGCCCTAATGGGAATGCTAAAATCCATCAATTAATCAATAAGCATTTATTAAGTGCCTACTATGACTGTGCCAGGTGTGGAGGTTACAATCATAAAAAATGAAACAATCCCTACTCTCAAGGAGCTCATATTCTTTCAAGGGAAACAAAGCATGTATGTATAAATATGTACAGAATACAAATATGTACGAAATAAATGTCGATGTTGCTGTTCAGTCATTTCAATCACGTCCGCCTCTTCGTGACCACGTTTGGGGTTTTCTTGGCCTAGACACTGGAGTGATTTGCCATTTCCTTCACCAGCTCATTTTACAGATGAGGAAACTGAGGCAAAAGGGTTAAGTGACTTGCCCAGGGTCACACAGCTAGTAAATGAGAACAGACTTACACTCACGTTTTCCTGACTCTGGGCCTGGAGTTCTATCCACCGCTTAGCCTAGCTGCCATGAAATAAATACAAAGGGGTGTGTGTGTGTGTGTGTGAGAGAGAGAGAGAGAGAGAGAGAGAGAGAGAGAGAAATTACTATCCCTCTTTCAACTAGTAGCAACACATCACAGCCTAATCTGTCTCTGTCTCCTTCCTTCATTCCTTCCCTCCTCTGCTTTTCTTCTTCTCTTTTTCTTCTCTCTCTTCTCTCTTCCTCTCTCTTTCTTCCTCTCCCTCTCTCTGTTCCTCCTTTCCCCCTCCCCTCTCTTTCTCTCTTTCTATATCTGTCTCTGTCTCTCTGTCCCTCCTTCCCCCCCCACCCTTTCTTTCTCCCTCTGTCTTTTTCTCTCTGTCTCTGTCTGTCTCTCTCTCTCTCTCTGTGTCCGTCCTTTCCCCTTTCTGTCTGTCTGTCTGTCTGTCTCTCCCTGAGTTTGTGTGCATATGTGTATGTGTCTCTCTTTCACCTCTAGACATAGTCCAGCCCTCTCCCTTTTACAGATGTGGAAATTACAGACCAGTAAGGCTAAGTAACTGGACAAAGGTCATATAATTAGAGAAGCAGAGCCAAGACCACACATTCTGAAGGGACCTGCATCTCTGGTCTAAGCCATTTGAAGATGGTTATCTCACTGCAAAGGCCATCACCTCTGTCCCCTCTTCCCCACATCGCTGATGTTCAAGAGGATGCTTTAGACTGTGTGGCAGGAGAGAATCAACGGGAACCTGCCTTCCCAAAGAACGGGCACTTTGTGCTGCTGACTTCGATTTTCTGATTGCTGCTTGTGGAGATATGACCTGGGAGCTTTTGTTTAGAGTTATAGATGTGCCTTTGTCAAAGTCAATGTCACAGAACAGACAACGAGGCAGGAGGGATGGCTTCCAGGAAACAGTGGGTTTTCTAAGTTTGACAACTGAATGAGAGGCTGCCCTGGACAGGTAGAGGCACCAGAGAGGAAGGGAAGGGAGCTTGAGACCAACAGGGACCCATCTGTAAACTGTGTCAGTCTTCTCCTTAACCACAAAAGCCCAACCTGCCATATTTGCTGGTCCTTCTAAATCTCTCCACTACTCTGGGTTAACCTTACTTAAAATTTCTGTTTAGCAAGAAGCTTATTTATTTACTTTTTAGAAATCCAAAAGGCTTTTCTCTATCCTCATTCTTCTTGACCTCTCTGCGACCTTTGACACCGTTGATCAATCTCTCCTCCCTGACACTTTCTTCTCATCTAGGGTATTTGGGACACCACTGTCTCCTGCTTTTCCTTTCTATCTGAGTGCTCCTTCTGAATCCTTTGCTGGATCTTCTTCCAGATCATGCTCTCTAACTGAAGGTTTGGTCCCACAGGATTTGGTCCTGGGTCCTCTTCTCCCTCTATGCTTTTTCACTTTGTGATCCCATTGGCTCCCATGGACTTAATGACCATTTCTATACAAATGACTCTCAAATCTAACAATCCTGCCTGAAACTCTCTGCTGAACTCCAGGCTCGCGTCTCCAGTTGTTTTCCAACATCTCGAACCGGATGTCCAGCAGACATCTTAAATTCAACATCTCCAAAATAGAACTCATTCTTTCCCACTAACCACCTCCTGCCGCCTTCCTTATTACCATAGAGGGCTACACTATCCTTTCAGTCCCTCAGGCTTGAAGGAGCCTCCTCACTTTTAAACCCAATCACCCCCATTTCCAATCCTCTGCCAAAGCCTATCGATTTCACCTTTGCAACATCCCTCTAATGCTCCAGCTTCTCTTTCTCTGACATTCCACTACTCTAGTGCACAACCTCCTCACCTCAAGCCCGAACTATTGCAATAGCCTGATGGTGGGCTTACCTGCCTCAAGTCTTTCCCTGATTCAGCCACTAAAGTGATTTTCCTAAAATGCAGGTCTATTTCACACATCCCAACTCAATAAACTCCAGTGTTTCCCTATTGCCTCCAGGAACAAATATAAAATGCTCTGTTTGGCATTCAAAACCCTTCATAACTTAGCCCCCTCTTAATTTTCCAGTCTCCATATGTCATACAACCCAGCACTGTACTTTGATCCAGTTGGTTCCACAAACAAAACACTATCTCTTGGCTCCAGGCATTTTCTCTTGCTGTCTATTCCTAAAGCCTGGAACATTGTCCCTCCTCCACTCCACCTACTGACCTCCCTAACTTCCTCTAAGTATCAACTAAACCCTCTTCTTTTAGTGGAAGCCTTCCCCAAACCCTCTTAATTTCAGTCCCTTAATTTAGTACCTAATAAATTAAGCATGTAGCCTATATTCAAGGATAGCCTCTTTGGGGCCAAAACAATAAAGAATAGTGCTCACGCTAGGCTTTGGATTGGGAATATGAAACAAATTTCTGACAAATGACCAAGACGTGCATTTTCAATAACTCCTCAAATTCATTAACTGCCTTGGGCTTCCAGAGATGGGGAACCTACAGCCTTGAGGCCACATATGGCCCTCTAAGTCCTCAAGTACAGCCCTTTGACTGAATCCAAACTTCACAGAACAAATCCCCTTAATAAAAGGATTTGTTTTGTAAAACTTGTACTCAGTCAAAAGGTCACACAGGAGGACCTAGAAAGCCACATGTGGCCTCAAGGCCGCAGGCTCCACAGCCTTGGCTTTGGCAAAGGAATAGTAT
This sequence comes from Phalanger gymnotis, assembly GCA_028646595.1. Classification (NCBI taxonomy): domain Eukaryota; kingdom Metazoa; phylum Chordata; class Mammalia; order Diprotodontia; family Phalangeridae; genus Phalanger; species Phalanger gymnotis. The sequence goes on from CM053623.1 coordinate 203,874,596, forward strand.
GAAGGAATTCTACAGGGGCCATGCATTTGAGCTCCACAGACTGTCAAGAGCACAGCATACTTCTTTTTAGGGCCTTGATCTTATCTCCATTTTATAGATGAAGAAACTAAGACCCAGAGTGTCTATGTGGCAGGTCCATAGTCATGCAGTTAGTAAATGTCAGAAACCAGATCTGAATCTGCTTTTTTCTTGACTCCAAGTTCAGGGTTTTTTCCATTAAAGCAGACATTTTAAGTAGTTTTGTCCAGTTTCCAGGGTGGAAGTTGTATTTAATTGCTTACCAGGAGTATTTGGGAGAAGAATCACACTGCCTCTCAATGTCCGGTATTAACGCTATCACAAGTTCAGGGACAAGGCTCTCATGGTCAAAATGGGTCAAAAGCAAACCAAGGATTTGGAAACCAGGACTTCAAAGAAGAGGGAGTGAAAGGCAGTCAAGTCTCAGTAGTTTAAGGGAATCAAAGAAATCGGGCAATGCAAGACAATACCAGAGGTCACAAGGCATACATAAGAGCGTTTGATTCTGGAAAAAGATTTCCTTGCCAGAGGATTTCCTTACAGACATTCTACCTGGGTGGGATGTGTCTTAGGCTGTGAGCAGATACGGGCCTGCAGATGTGTGACGAAAGTGGCTGCAGCTGGCTGTGGGAATGATGAGGGGAGCAGCAACTGCAGCTGGGTCCTGTTACATTCTGTTTAATAATGTTTATTTAGGATTCAGGGAGTCCATCCATTCTGCTTCAGTGAAGGAAAAGTTGGTCATCTGGTTTTCCTTGGAGTAGCCTTTGACTTCTGCTTCTTAGGAACCATTTTTAGCTAATTCAATTTAAAAAATGACTCAAATCAAAATGAATTTAAGGAAGGAAGAGGATGCAAAACTTTCTAGTTGATTATCATCTCTGCTTCATCAGAGTAAAAGGACTTGGCTTTAAAAAAAAAGATTTCAACCATTACACATCAAATTTTTCTTCCCTTTTCTTCACTCTAATACTCTGAAGAAAAAGTAAAGATTTGGTCCTTGAGACATAATCATCATAGCCATTTAACTCTACATGATAACTAAAATATGTTCTTTTAGCAAAACATATATAACATGTATAAATGTATAAATAATATAATAATATAAATCTCAATCTCTATATGTCTACAGATACATGTCTACATATCTATGTCTATAAAGTAGAGAGAAATTGATGTTGGATGGATGGATGCATGGATGGATGCATGGAGGAATGAATGGATGCATGGGTGGGCAGGAAGATAGATAGATGATAGCTAGATAGATGATAGATAGATAAGTTCAGGCCTATGATGAGCACTGCAAGGTCAGATGGCCATACATCCCACAATATAATTCTTCTTGCTGCTTTCCAGAGCATGATGAATCTAATTCCACCAAATATTTGTTTTGGCCCTCCGAGAAGAACATCCTTACATTGAGCTACAGCTTCATGCCTCCTGGTTTTATTTATATTAAGTATGTCATTCATTAATAACTAATAGAATGTAAACTCCTTGAGGGAGCTTTCATTTTTCATTTTCCTTCTCAGTACCTAGAACAGTGCCAGGCACAGCAAGAAGCCTTCCCTCTGTTAATTAACTCCGGTTTATCCTATACAAATCTAGTCTGTATGTAGTTGTTTCCATGTTGTCTCTCCCATTAGACTGTGAGTTCCTTGAGAGCAGGGACTGTCTTTTGCCTTTGTTTGCACCTCCAGCTCTTAGTACAGTACTTGACATGCAGATAGTACTTACTAAATGTTTATTGATTCACTGATTGACTAATAAATGTGTGATGAATTGAATTTTGTTGGCATAGGGGATCCGGATGTGGAAAATCCTTCCACCAATGCAAGTCAGTTACTCATCTGTAACTTTGAGTCTTAAAGAGAGTTACCTGGAGCAATGAAAGATGAAGAACCTGACACATGGACACACAGCTAGGCTGTGTCGGGGCTGAACTTGAACTCAGATCTTGACTTCAAGACCAGCCACTCTTTATCCCCCTCTCTTATAGCAAAACATATATGCATATGTGTAAATGTATATCTATCTCCACCTCTCAAAACATATGTACATATATGTAAATGTATATCTAGCTCTACCTCTATATGTCTACAGATATATATCTATGTCTATAGATAGAGATATAGTCTTTGCCATAAATGTTATAGAATTATACAAAAATGTAGTAGAATTCCATACTTTAGTAATTTACCAAGATTTCCTTAGGGAACTCTTTATCTATCCCAAATTAAGGTCCCAGTAGAGTACTGCAGAATTTAATTGTGTTATATTTTTGTAGAACTGTATATAGCCTTTACGGAAAAGCCATGTGGGGAAGGGGACAGTGGTTGGTCTTGAAGTTCAGAATTCTTAACTAAAATAATTAGGTCTCTTCTTTCAACTGCAAGCTAGAGAATTCTTCCAATTGCTAGCACAGATTTTTTTTTCCTCTATATAAAAAACAGCTGCATGACTGACCCTGCCCTTTAAAAGAAAAAAAAATCATCACTAGGTCTGCTGTTTGGTCTGCATATTTGAGTCCTGCTGTTCCAGTTGCTACTGGCTGCCACGTGACCTCCTCTCCTGCTGCTGACCAATCTAAGCTTTGCACTCTGGGTGATCCTATTTCTTCCCTCTCTTGGTGAGAACAGGGGAAGCCAATGTTTTTATGTACTGGGTGCTTATGGGCAAGACAATGCCTGGAGGAGTTCTGGGCTTGGAGCAAAAAACAAAAACAAAACGAAACTGTAAGGCTGGCTCAGCATTTTTACGTGGGTGAAATTAGGTAAAAATGTATATCAAGGACAGCCTTGAACAGAGAAAGTAATTTGAAATAGGCAACAGGAAGTCTGAGGCTTGTGTGGGGAAGGGAAAATGGTCAGTTTTGCCTACTTTGCTCTGGTTATGGTAGGGGAAGTTTATAGATTGTCATTCTCCCCTTAAGCTTCTTCCCTAATTTATTGCCCAGGCTCCTGTATTCTTGAGTCATCACCCACTAAGCAACATACTGTCCCCAGAAGTATAAAACATGGAGCAATGATCCTAGTTTGCTTTAACTTCAAGGTAGCTCTGATGGTGGATAACATGAAGCTACCTTCAAAATATTTGACAGCAGAGCTAATTTTTTTTTTTACTTAAAAAAGTATTATGAACAGAAAATCATCAACACGAACATTTCCATATATAAAGATCAGAAAAAGAGAACTGTATATGAAGCCATTAACCAATTTTTCAGTTGATTTTCAGTCATGTCCAACTCTTCATGACCCTATTTGGGGTTTTCTTGGCAGCTATATTAAAGTGGTTTGCCATTTCCTTTTCCAGCTCATTTTTCAGGTGAAGAAACTGAGATAAGCAGGGTTAAGTGACTTGCCTAGGGTTATACAGCTAATAAATGTCCGAGGCTAGATTTGAACTCAGGAAGATGAGTCTTCCTGATTCCAGGCCTGGCACTCTATCCACTGTGCCACCTAGTTGCCCTTATTAACCTATTACATGCTGTTTTATGCTTTTTAAATAATATAGACTAAATTTATGTGGTAGCACCAACATCATCCTGCTTAGCTGTGTAATCTACTGAACTTCCTTCTGCTTTCTTGTGCCTACTTTTGTTTCATTGACATTATTTTCCTTCTCCCCCCACCAATCTAAACAGCATTCTCTTCCCCCAAAATAAAAGCCCTCTCTTTTAATATGTAAGTATGGCCAAGAAAACAAATTTATGTTATATTAATTGTATCTGAAAATGCACATCTCATTCTGCACCTATCATCTCTCTAAAAGGTGAGAAGTATGGTTTCTTCATCTTTAGTCTTCTGGAATCATGATTAATCATTTACACAGTGGTCTCAGATCTTTCATGGTTGTTCCTTTTAAATTTTGTGGCTTTTGCATAAATTGCTCTGTTTCTGTTTACTTCTCCCCATCAGTTCATACAAATTTTCCCAGGTTTCTCTAAATCCATTGTTATTTCTTACAATGCAATGATATTCCATTATATTCATATATGTGATCCTTAATTTGTTCATCTATTCCTCAATTAATTCTCCATTTCATTTCCAGTTCTTTCCTATAATTAAATGGACCACTATACATATTTTTGTACAAACAGGTCCTTCTCCCTGTGATCTCTTTGGGGTATAATAGTATCTAGTAGTATCTAGGATATATTTAACATTTCTTTGTTTATGGGATTTTTAGGCCTTGGCATATGGTCAGTTTTTATAAAGGTGCCATAACACTTGAGATATATGTATATTCCCTTCTATTCCTATTTATGAATCTCCAGAGATCAAGTGTATATAACACCTTCTTCTGGCAGAATTAAAAAGAGAAACCTCATTGAGGTTTGGAAGAGCAAAAACCAAACATACCTTTAAAGAGCTTTAAATAACTAAGCCCTAGGTGAGTTCTGGAGTTCTGGTGAGTACAGGCCAGGAGCTACCTGAGGAAAAGCTCCTATAAAGGAGAGATTTCTCTCTCCTCCCTCCCAACAACCGTGTTGGATTGAAGGAGAACTATTCAAGAAGTCAGGGACACTTCATCCAGTAGAGAATAGAGATATATGCTCTAGACAGAATTGAATGCAGGAGAAAGCGGGACTCCTGGCAGCAGACATGGAAGTTGGCTATGTACTCAAGAGAGAGCTAGCCCTGACAATTGAGAATTGAGCTATGGAAAGGAACATACCCTGGAAGGCCAGCACCTCATCTATAGGGTAGAGCTTTGTGAGTTCAGAGCATAGAGGGAAAGGATATCAATCCCTTCTGGTAGTAGAGGTGTGGATCACTCTGGACACAAATAATCTCTACATTGTCCCTTAGCAGCAGTATACTTCACATTGACATTGTACACTGACAGTATACAAACCAGAAGTGTATTTGTGGGATAGTGCACCCCAAGATTTATAGGGGAGAATGTTTTATAGCTATTTTTCTTTTTATGTCATGCAATTAATGCCTTTGCTAAAAGCTGATTGTGTCTACTGACTGATCATTAACGAGAAATGCAACAGTGAGGGCTCATGAGCTATAGTAGTAGGAGCCAGGACCCACAAGATCCTCTAGAATCTAAGGTAATAGCCAATCCCTCAGGACACAGCACAGAAGTGCAAAAGTAAGTTGGGGTAGTAGTCCATGGGCAAATTAATAATATGTGTGTATGTGTGAGAAAGAACAGGAAGAAGGCATTTACACAAAATATTTCTCAAACTTTTTTCCTTCACAACAGTTTTATTCATGCTATGGAGAACTTATGTATTGCTTATGAGATTGCAATGTTAGTTCCATAGGATTGTTGATTTTTGTCATGCCTGAGAACATCCTACAACCCAAGACAGTGTTTCGAATAATAAAAGTATAATAAGTGCCTGTGATTTAAATTGAATTGCTCTGCACATACTCGCTGCTAAATAATTTGTTGATGAATAAATAAAAAGAAGAAAATGATTCCCTACAAAGTGATTATATTATTTGCCAGGAAAAACATCAATCTCTCTCCTTGATAGTTCATCTCACATTCTTTCACGTATGTAGATGTACTCATGCGTAACGACACAGTTCATTCCTATTTTGTGACAAAAATTTTAGATCATCACTATCTTTTGTTTACACCCATAAAATTCCTTTATAAACAAGACTGTTTACAAAACCATTGGTTTCTGGTAATGGGTGAATTTTTCCAGACAAGCTTTAAAAAAAAAAAGCTGACATATCAATCTTTAGTCTGTTTTAATGCATTTCTTGGTCCATCTATCAACATACTTTTCTGAACATAAGAATTAACAACAGAATAGAAACAGTCCCTGCTTTTCTTTTCAGAGTAAGGGATTTTTTTAAACACATCAAAACAGCTTAAATAATTAAGACTCAAGAAGTGACAAATATGAGAAGTGACTAAAAATGGACGTCTTTCCAAAGCTTTCTGAAGCTTCCATTTCAGAAAAAAATTACTACAAAAGCATTCACTTTATGCATACAACATCTTACTAACAGTGTTCCCCAACTTTTGTACATTTCCTAACATAGGGTGGGCAGTACATAGTAGCAACAGGAGCACTGGGCCATTCAGAATAAGAAGGTCTGGTAGGGATTCTTGCCTCTGAAAATTATTAGTAGTGTAATAGGCAATTCACTTAATTTCCCTGAGCTTCAGTTTTCTGACCTGTAAAATGGGAATATTTATACTACCTTCTGCATAGGGTGGTTGTGAGACTCAAATAAGATAATACATGTAAAACATTTTATAATTATTTTTAAAAATGGGAGGCAGCTAGGTGGCACAGGGAATAGAGCTCCTGCCCTGGACTCAGGAGGACCTGAGTTCAAATCTGCCACTTGACACTAGCTGTGTGACCTTAGGCAAGTCACTTAACCCCAATGGCCTTGCCTTCCCCCCTCCAAAAAAACCTTTCATAAATGTGAAATATTATACTTTACAGAGCATGATTTCCCTTTTTGCTTTGCATGGGGAAGGCATATTTCCTGATCTCTTTTCTCTTTGTTCACCAAAAGAAGGCAACAGATTTGAAATCCTATCAGAGCCTACTTGATCTGAGACCCACTTCATGTAGTCATACATTTAGGGTGGGAAAAATCACCAGATTTGGAGCCAGAAGACCTGAGTTTGAATGGCAGTTTTGTCATTTGCCATGTCATTTAGGAAAACCGCTTAATCTTAGCTTCCTTCACTGAAAAATGGGTGAAATAATATTAAGAGCTCACATTTATAGACTGCTTTGAGATTTGCAAAGTGCTTTATAAATATCATCTTATATGAGCCTCAAAAAAACCCCTCTAAAGTAGGTGATATTATTATTCCCATTTTGAGGATGAGGAAACTGAGGCTGAGAGAGGTTAAATGATTTCCCCTGGGTCACACAGCACAGCATTGGTGGAATTTGAACTCAGAACACCCTGACTCTTCACTGTGCTACCTAGGTTCCTACTCCACATCACCTACTTCACGCAGTTCTTATGAAAAGAGTTGTCATAATTATGAGAAGAGCTTGTCCACAGCCCTACAGTGTGATAAGCTAACGAAAGTCACTTAACCTCTCACTTTCAGTTTGCTCATATGCAAATGAGGATAATGATAGTATCTACCTTACAGGCTTGTTATGAGGATCAGACGAGAAAACGTGGTCAAATAGTCTTGGGATGATGGAAGAGAGTCCGGTCAACAAAACATTAGCTAACTTCTGGGGGAAATACAAAAGTTTAGATAACACAAGGTGCATCCCTTAAGGTAATTAGTACCTCTCACTGCCTCTAGCTTCTTATCTCTTCCCTCCTACACCAAGGTAGTCCCTCAATAGAAAAAGTAGCACCGTGAGTCTAGAGCAGGGATGGGGAACCTACACATGTGGCCTTCTACGTCCTTGGGTGCAGCCTTTCGATTAAGTCCAAGTTTTACAGAACAAATCCTTTTATTAAAGGAATTTGTTCTGTGAAATTTGAATCCAGTCAAAGAGCCGCACTTGAGGACCTAGAGGGCTACGTGTGGCCCCGAGTCCGGAGGATCCCCACCCCTGATCTAGAGGGTTGTATAGATCCCCTATGGGGAAAGCAAGATTCACTAGAGGAAAGAAAATTTTATCAATTGTTTATGGGTTACTTTGACTCTTTTGTATTTTCTACGTTCTATATTTGGGGGAAAAGAAAGTTTGTTCCATAAAACACACACACGTGCGCGCACACACACACGCAGACATGCATACACACATGCAGACATGCCCACACATGCAGACATGCGCACACGCACGCATGCATGTGCTCGTGCCCACCCCAGTTCCTAACAGGATGAGACGTTGAGGGAGGCATCCCGTATCAAGAGTAAAATGATCATCCGTGTGAGTAACTGTTAAAGTCAGCTATGGAGTCTGACTATATCCATGAAATAGCTGCAAGAAACAGTTACTGTATGAGACTTCAGGGAAAGGCAAAAATGTTTGGACATTATTGATTGCAATGAATACTTTGTGAGACTTTTGCTTAATTGTTGTATCCTTATCTAAAAGAAATCAATGTAAAAGGATAAATGTCATATGTGTATATTTATATATGTTATATTCACATACATATAATGCTATATGTGATGTGGATATACAGACATATGCATGCACACTCTACATGTATATCTATAGGCACACGCATAAGGAAACACATGCACATGTATGTCTATACCATACACTTGTGTATTGTGTACATTGCATACATATGTACATACACATGTACGTGTACATGTGTCTATGTAGTGTCTGCATGTATCAGAAGTTCAATTGTTTGTGACAAAAAAATAGGTTGTCAAATGATACATTTTTCTTGCTCCCTGCTTCCTTTTGATAGAGAATGGGCACATGTCGGCCATTCCCACTTTTGGAATCTAAGAATCTTGTACAACACTATGTGTTGGCCTCCCTACCCAGTGAAGGTTAAGTGGAAGCTGTGCTTATGTTAAAAGGATCACGTTTTCTTCCTGGGACTAATGATTTAGAACAATGACTGCAGCCTATGGATGGAAACGAATAGAATAAAGCCAGAGGATCATAGAAGAATTTGCTGACTATAAGGATCATCCTATTTAGAACTGGATGAGGTTTTAAAAGTCATTTAATTAAACCTGACCATTTTACGAATGGGAAACTGAGGCCCACAGAGGTTTGGTGATTTGCCAAAAAATCAGAGATTATAAAAGGTAGAAATGGCATTTGAACTCAGGTCTTCTCAGTTCAAACCGCCTGTGATTTCTACACCAGGCTTCTTGAGTCCCTGGCTTGCAACTTTACTAATAATTTACAGAGATAAAGAAGAGGGTTCTAAGAGAATAAGAAAAGAGAAAGCCACAAATGTTTCTCATCTGCAATAGAATATATGAAAAATCATAATTAAGAACTAAAATTAAAGTTTGTAAATTAGGGTCATAGTATAAAAGGGAACATACTAGACAATAAGCCATTAGCTAGACACTAATATATGTGTTTTAGCTTAATTTTATTCAACTGAACAAACATTTATTAAGCACTTACTGTTTACAATGCACCTAACTAGATAATGGGGATAAAAATATGAAAAATGAAATAGTCTTTGCCCAGAAAGATTATTCAATTATTCATGTTCATTGTTGTAGAAGCAACATGTACCCCACCCAGGATAGGATTTTTTTTTTCCTTGAAAGGCACTGAAATTACCTTTGAGACTTAATTGGTCCAGGAGACTAAATTTCAGATCACTGATTTGAAACAGGTTACCCAAGCAGGAAAAGCCAGTGGACAAGGAAGTAGGAATTTCTTCCTCAGGGTTGACATATGCCTCTGATCTATTACCATAACAAATTCACAAGGAAGCTGTACCCAAGTGAATCATTGCCATATATTTGCTGAATAACTTTTCCAAGTAATCATTAAATAAATCTCCTTTTGTTAACTGTGAGATGATTTATAGGTTTCTCAGGTGGTTCAAATCCTAAACCTGAGCCACTGGACTGACCTGAGTAAGGCCTGGCCTAAGATGCCCTGACCCAGCTATCCTACTACTTGGACTGTATCCCAGGTGGTTTTAGGGATCAAAAAATTACCCAAATGTAAGAAAATGTCCATATCAATATTATTTGGGACCCACCTCAAAAAAGCTAGAATTATGATATATATTTAACAACTGCAGGACAACTGGTAAAAACTATGGCATATGACTATAATGGAATAATTCTGGTCCGTAAGGAATCATGAATATGATTAATTTAGAAAAAACATTTGAAAACTTGTATGATATATTAAAGAGTGAAGTAGAGCCAAAGAACAATATAAATACAGTTCTCAAGGCACCCCATACAGAGGCCCTCAGAATGCTATATCAGGTCCAAAACAGTTTGTGGATCAGCATCCATTTAAAACCATAACCCATAAGTCCCCACCAACGCATTGTCTTTTATTAGAACAACCAATGGACTTATTAATCCAAAGCAAAAAAAAAATTTACGTAAATATGTATATACACACACAGATATATGTCTATATGCATGTAGATAGATAGGTATTCAATTATATAGCATAGTGCAACAAATAAAAGGAAAGATAGATAGGTAGATAGATAGATAGATAGATAGATAGATAGATAGATAGATAGATAGATAGATAGATAGATAGATAGATAGACAGATAGATTATACTGATTCCTATCACCAGTGCTGGAGAGAATACATGCAGGTATATACACAGAGAACAGACCAGGACAACTCGTGCCTGTAAGGTTACAGATCCACCAGTGTACTCTAGTGATATTATGCTGCTACCTGGTTTTCCGAGTATTTCTGGTGAACTACATTCTGTTGCTTTTTGTTGAGCATCTTCACTCATGGCTGAGTTTCTCTCTGCTGCTGTTGCTCTCTACTGTGATCTTTTGGCATTAAGTTACAAGGTAGTTTCTTCCTCATAGGCTATCTTAGCCCTTTTTGTGATATAGACACCAGCTTACCACACCTATAGACATCTTTAGGAATTTTAAATTTGTTTTTTCAGCTCCTTGTTTCTGACTACTGTGTAAGGTAAACAAAATGTGAAGACTTTACAGGGAAGATATGTGTGTGTGTGTATATACACTAAGAAATGTTTAGAAATCAAGAAATAGGGAAATAAGGAAGTGGAAAAATTCTGAGGCCGTGAGAGTATGATGGCTCAGCCTCTGGGAAAGTTTACCCCAAAACTTTTTGTTCTTTCTTATGTTTCTGATTTAAAGATTTGCTCAATAAGAATAGGGTCACTGTGACCTGCTTTCCTTTACTATAAAAGAATGGAGAGGGTCTCCCCCTCCCCTTATCCTATTCTCCTTCTTTAGATTTATAGATGCAACCTCAGTTGTAATTATTAACTAAGGGAATGGGAATTGGAGTTTCCATGCCTCGATTTCCTAGTTCTTTGTCTAGCTTTCATGCTCAGATTGTAAGTCTGTCTCCCAGCCAATGGTGAGAAGGGTCAGAGCTGGGTGGGAATTCTCTTGTGTTAGGTATAATTATTGGTGCTTTGCCTCTTGTAAAGCACCTCCTTTGTTGGTTCCACTCTGTGCTAGCAGAGGATGCCCTATTCTCGAAAATGGAATAAAATTTATTTCTGCTCCCACCCTGAGATGTCTCCTTATTATAAATTAACTTTTAATTGGTGAGGGCCCTTCATCCCACACACTACCACTTCTCTCAGTCAAAACTCTTACTTGACTGAGGATTAAAAAACTCCTTTCAATTATTTTCCACTCCCATAATGTTAATTGTGGTCTTTACAAATCACAGGGACTAGGCAGAAAAGAATGAGAGGGCTGGTTACTTTTGGGCCATCTCCTCCCAGAAATCAAATTGCTATACTCCCTACCTAGGATAATGGTCATGGAAGCCTAATGCTAACATTGAGAAACAAAAATCTGATTATACCTAATATTCAGCATTAATGCCATCACCTCAACATTAAAAGATGTGTCCTTCATGTCTATTAATGATTGATAAAATTTTTTTGTTTTGTCACACTATATACCTTACAGTGGAGTTTGTCTGGATGTCTGCTCTTAAAAATAAAATGTATCAAATAAACGAATAGTTCCAAATATCAGACAGTCTACAATCCATTCAGTATGAGGGGGTATATGTGCACAAATAACTAACTACAAATTAGAATATTATTAAAGTGCTTAACAAAAGTAACATACAGAATTTCAGGAAGGAGATATTGCTTCCAGCTGAGGCAATGTGTTGTTAAGCAAAATTGTCTCATTAGCATGGCTTTTGTTTCTTTTGAGTGGAAGTACTTTCAGCTGTTAAGTGCTAAGCCCCAGGCCCAGGGCCCTGTCAGGTGTGAAACCTGGGTGTGGGTGTGGATTGGTGACTTAGGAGGGGCCAGCTCGGGAACCAATGGTCTCTGGTCATTGAGGCGGGGCTTGAGAACG
>CM053623.1:203887025-203902372 GCA_028646595.1 Phalanger gymnotis
GAGGATTCCCTAAACCAGCAGTCTTAATATTTTACAGGGCAACACTTCGTAGCAGCACAAAGGGAAAACTAATAAAAAGATCTGGAAATAGTTTTACAGCTAAAGAAAACTGGGTTTGGGAGGAGCTGTGAACTCCTATGAAATCACAATGAAGCTTCCATAAATGCATGAAAATGTCTATGAATAATGAGCCTATAACATGTCATATTCCACTTCTAGCAGGGCATTGTTTAGAAATGAAAAGGACCTTTGACTCCACTTGCCACAAGATGGGCAGAAATGCTGCCAAGATTCATTTGTCTCACTACGGGACTTGTAAGTATGGAAGAAGACCCTTGGTTCAAATATTCTCCCCTACTCTCACCACAGACCAATGACCTCTTAATTGCCAAATCTAATGTACTTTTCTCTGTCTTCATCCTTCTTGACTTCTCTTAATACTTAACAATGTTGACGATCCTTTCTTCCTGGATAATCTCTCCTCTCTGGTTTTTCACAGCACTGCTCTGTCTTGGTTCTCCTACCTGTCTGCTGATTCTTTCTTAGTCTCCTTTGCTGGATCTCCATCCGTGTTACGTCTACAAAATGAAGGTGTCCCCTAGAGCTTTGTCCTGAGCCCTCTTCTCTTTTTTCTTTACACTCTCTTACTTGGTGATCTAATCAGCTCCAACAAATTCAATCATCTTCTCTTTGGAGATATTACCAGGTCTATGCATCCCTAGTCTATCTCTTAACTGTCTGTCCTATGCGACCAATTATTTATTAGATATTTCAAACTGGATGTCCAGCAGGCATCTTTAACTCAATATGTCCCCAAAAATATTCATTATCTTTCCCCACCTCTCTTTCTAAGATCACCTGTTACTTTCGAGTTCACCACCACCCTCCCAGTCACCCAGGTTCACCACCTTGGTATCACTCTCTACTCCCCATTCTTGTTATCCCATATATCTAATCAGTTGTTAAATCTTGTCATTGCTTTTCTTATAAAGTCTCTTAAATAAATGGCCCCTTCTCTCTACTTCCATAGCCATCTCACTAGTTCAGATCACCCTTATAACCTCTCATTTCAACTACTATAAGTTTCCTAATTAGTTTCCCTGCTTTGTCTCTCTCCACAACAATCCATTCTTCACTCAGTTGCCAAATCTATGTTTCCTAAAGTGTAGGTCTGACCATTTCTCTCTCTCTCCTCTCTCTCTCTCTCCCTCTCTCTCTCTACTCCCTCTCTCTCTCTCTCTCTCTCTCTCTCTCTCTCACACACACACACACACACACACAGACACACACACACACACAGACACACACACACTAAACTCCAGTTTAACACTATTATCTATATCTCAACTCCTTGGGGCATTTAAAACTCTTCAAAACCTGATCCTTTCCTTGCTTCTTAGCTTGTTGTTGTTCTTACACATCCTTCCCCTCTGTGCATTCCACCATCCAACCATACTAGCCTACCAGCTGTTCTTCACATACCAGATGTTCCATCTTCCTGATAGCTCCTGTGGGTGTTCTGGTCCCCCAAGTCTGGACTGCTCCTCTTCCTCACATCCACCTCTCAGAATCTCTAGCTTCCATCAAGGCTCAGCTCCAATGCCATCTTCTTCAGGAAGCTTTTCCCAGTGTCTCTCTCTCTCTGAGATTATCTTCTACTTCCTCTGTATGTAGCTTATTTTCATCTTTTTATGTACATAGTTGTCTATTCCATTAGACTACAAGCTCTTTGAGGACAGGGACTGTTATTGCTTTTGTTTTATTTTAGTTTTGCTTTAAGCACAGTACTGGCACTTACTAATCACCTAATAAATTCATGTTGATGGATTGATGACATGTTACTTTCAATTCATTTCAATTCAATTCGACAAACATATATCAGTATGTTAGAAGCCAAGAATACAAATATCAAAAAAAGAAAAGAAAAATAATACCTTCTCTTGAATAGATTACTTTTTGTTTTTCAGTTGTTTTCAGTTATGCCTAACTTTGTAACCCTATTTGGGGTTTTCTTATCAAAGCTATTGGAGTGATTTGACATTTCCTTTTCCAGTTCATTTTATAGATGAGGAAACTGAGGCAAATGGGGTTAAGTGACTTGCCCAGAGTCATACAGCTAGTAAATGTCTGAGGGCAAATTTGAACTCAGGTCTTCCTGACTCTAGCGCCAGCACTATCCACTCTTAACTCTATCTACCGCACTGCCTAGCTGCCCCTCAAGTAGCTTATAGATAAATAAAATATAAGACAACTAAAGTCCGGAGAGTATAACAACAACTAAGGCAGCTAGGTGGTACAGTGGATAGAATGCTTCCCCACCACCACGAGGCTGAAAGACTTGAGTTCAGATGCAGCCTTAGATATTTACCAAGCTATGTGACCCTGGAGAAATCACTTAATTTTATCTTAGTTTCCTCATCTTAAAATAATGGCATCCACCTTTCAGAGTTGTTGTGAAGATAAAATGTGGTAATATATGTAGAGTGCTTTGTAAACTTTAAAGTGATATATAAATGTCAATGATGGTGATGATGATGATGATGATGATGATGATGATGGTCTTCCTATAGTAAGCCACACCTGAGCTAAAGCCTTAAAAGAAGTTAAGGATTCTTATAAGCAACAGTGAAGAAGGAAAACAGAGAGAATGTTGCAGTCATAGGAGATAGTGTGCTACAGAAGCAAGATATAGGAGATGGAATGCTGAGTTCAGGAAATATCAAGGTCAGTTTGACTGGAACACAGAGTATGGGGTAATATTAAATGTTTCAAAAGACACGCTAGAGCCCATGAAGGGCTTTAAATGGAAAGCTGGTGAGTCTGTAGTAAATTCCATAAATAGTAAAGAGCTGCAGAAGACTTTTTAACAAATATTTTTTCTTGCCTGCAACTCTTGGTTGATTCGTTCATTCATCCACAGAAACATTTAGTGATTGACCAATTCTGCAGGGTGCTGAGAGGGAGTCAACAGTAAATATAAAAATTTTGTCCTTATACCCAAAGGGCTATAAGGCTGTGCATACCCTTTGATCCAGCAATACCACTACTAGGTCTATATCCCAAAGAAACCATAAAAAAGGGAAAAGGACCCACATGCATAAAAATATATTATATTTTTGTGGTGGCAAAGAATTAGAAACTGAGGGGATGCCCATCAATTGGGGAATGGCTGAACAATTCATGGTATATGAACGTAATGGAATATTATTGGGCTATAAGAAAAGATGATTTCAGAAAAACCTGGAAAGACTTGCATGAACTGATGCTGAGTGAAGTAAGCAGAACCAGGACAACATTGTACAGAGTAACAGCCACATTGTGCGATGATCAGCTTTCATAGACTTATCTCTTCTCAGCAATACAAAACAATTCCAAAAGGCTAATGATGAAAAGTTCTGTATACATCCAAAAAAAAGAGCTAGAGTCTGAATGCAGATCAAAGCATACTATTTCCTCTTTTTTATTGTTTTTTTTCTTGTAGTTTTTTCCCTTTTGTTCTGATTCTTCTTTTACAGCAAGACTAATGTGGAAATATGTTTAATATTATTGTATATTCATAGACAATATCAAATTGCTTGCCACCTTGGAGAGGGGGAAAGAGAGGGAGGGAAGGAGAAAAAAATTTAGAATTAAAAATGTTACAAAAGTGAATGTTGAAAACTACCTTAACATGTAATTGGAAAAAAATATTATTAAGTGAAAAAAAAAGATATAAAAGGAAAAAAATTAAAATTATGTTGTAATTTGATATTAGTTCAATATTTCATGATATCTTTGTGGGTAAAAGGATGAAATGCAGGATGAGTGAATGCACACTTGGGTGGATTCAAAATGACCTGAACTGTGTGAATTAATTATTGGTTTCACAGGGTCTTGAACATAAGTATTTGTTGAATTAAATTGAAGAGACCATGGGAAGAAAGGAAGAACTATAAAGTAGCAACAAGTTAGATTTCATCAGATCCTTGCCCAAAATCATAGATTTTCAAGAGTTGGAAGAGACCTCAAAGATGATTTAGTCAACAGTAAGTAAACATTTATTAAAAACTATGTGCCAGGCGCTGTCCCAAGCACTGGGGATACAAATAAGAAAAAGAAAGAGTCTTTGCCCTCAGGGAGCTTACAATCTAATGGAGGAGAATGATATACAAAAGGAAGCTGAAAAGGAGAGGTAGGATGGCTTCCAGCAGGTACCCCACCCAAGGTGTTCATGGAGTTGAAAATAAGCAGGGTTGCTGATGGAAAATGAAGAATGTGACTATATACAAAAGGAATCCCTAATAGGACTGTCTGACAAGTGGTCATCCAGCCTCTATTTGCAGACCTCCAAGGAAGGGGAATCCATCACCTCTTGAGACAATCCATTTCATTTTAGACAGCTTTCATTGTTAGGAAGTTTTTCCTAACATCCAATCTAAATTGGTGTAACAACAATTCAAGTAACATGGACTCAAGGTCTTTCATCATCCTCCTTTCATCATCTTCCAGTTGTTGACATACCTCCAGGTGATCAGTGTCCTTAAACCACGATGCCCAGAACTGAACACACTCCTCTCCCAATGCAGCCCCAAATTGTATTAGCTTTTTCTTCGGTTTCAATATTGTCATATAAGTCTTCCCATAATTCAGGTTTAGCAGTCCACAGGAAGGCATTACACTGCGTATTCTTCATATGTGAAATATTTTGTAGTATAATAATATTCTATTCCATTCATATACCACAGTATAAAAAGATTGTCTTGCAGCAGTGAGGGCCCAGCTGAGGTTATGAATTTGTAGTGGATCCAGTCAATTCAATTTCGTGACTTTCTCTAGTTTCATTCAGCGGCATGTGTGTAGGAAGAACAAATGTTGTTAGCAGAGGGTAGGAATAATCCAAGGCTGAAGATTGTCAGGGCAAGATCTTTCATAGATAAAGGAGGCAAGGCAGAGGGAGAGGTAGAATGACAACAGATTATGGTCAGATAAGGGAATGGAATGCTGACCATGGAAGTGGTGCCTTTGCAAGGTGATGGTAAAATGAAAGGCATGAGCATCTTTGTGTGTGGCTGAAGTGGGCTAAAGGAGTGGGTCATAGGAAATGAGTATATGGGGGCCTGATGCAATAAACACAATATTGTACACAAACAATAGTACCCAGAGGATTTTGTCATCTATACCAAACCCTTATTCTATTTGGAACCTAGTAAGAAACCTTTTAGGAAAATGGTGAACATTCTTAGTAAGCATCTATCATCTCCCTGTTGCATTCTTTTCTTGATATAAATAATCTGAGGGCCATTGAGATTATGTTGGAGGAGGGTTCTACCAAATTGAAGCCTTTTTTGTAATTAGTGGGAGACTGAGGTTTCTCCCTGGCGAAAATTTGGCATCAAAGCAGTCAGAATTTGCTGCTGAGAGATATGCATTATAGAGACAGAAATAAGTCTAAGTGGGTAGAGAAAACTGACCTTAAGTCCTTAGTTTACCTTTCATTCTGACTCAAATTCTTTTGCAAGCTGAAGGAGAGATGATCTCGGCAGTATTTTCCTAAATTAGATAGCTATCTCTAATAGGCGACTTTGATCTCCACCCTGACACAGGACTTGAAAAGGAAAGACCTAATCCTAGCCTGGGGTCACTCAACCTGGCTTTGGTTAATTGGGTGTGGTGGCTATGACTAAAAAATAAATTAATGAAAAAATATTTATTAAGCACTTACTATGTGTAAGCACTGTGGTAAGTGCTTGGGATACAAGTACTTCACAGTCCCTACTTTCAAGGAGCTCACATTCTAAAGGGGGAGATAATTTATAAAGGAGACCCAGCTGCAGGTCAAACGGTCCTTAATGTATGTGGCAAAACACCTGGTAACACGTCTTCTTTAATGTCATTTTCAATGATAAAACTACATTCATTCTGAAATTGAACTATTTGACAATGTCAAGGACTTTAGTGACATGAACTTTCTTTTCTGGGTCTTCAGTAGCTTTGTTACTGAGGAGGCAAGAGGTACAGCACCAGCAGTTGCAGAAGTAGTTACCAGGTCATATCCCACAGTGGTTATTTCCCTTGATATCTCTATGGTTACTGGACTGGAAGCAGGGTTGATGTCTTAGAGTGAGGGGGATAGAAAAATTGCTATTCCTAAGGTTCTTGGGCCTGTCATCCTGCCTTCATTACATTCAACTCTATTGCTCTATTCTACCCCTCTACCCTTGCAGACTGAAACTAAGATGGCTAGTGTGGCTCTAGAGAGATGAGCCCAGAAGCTAGTAGCAGGCAAGAATGCCTTGCTAAAAAGCAGTGGCATTTAAGACAATACTCAATTAAGACCAACAGAGTGATATACCCAATGAAAACTGCACAAAGCTAGGAGAACAACACACCCGAAGAGCATGATTTGTTGAGCAGTGAGCCAGCAAAGGCTCTCTGCATAGCAGTCACCATGTGACTAGCAAAGACTATTCACCAGCTCTCAATAGGAGACCAGCAGAGAGTCTTATTTTCACAGCAGAAAACAACTTCTGTGAATTTTTTTATTCTTTGGTATCTTCTCCTTCCTGAGAAATTTCACAAAGCACTTTCACAATTCTTTCAAGACGGTATCATCTAAAGCAAACATTTCTAGTCACACTTTCCAGCTTCACATTCATAGGTGTCATTTTAACATCTTCAAATAGAATACTAGAGGCTAAAGGATATTATGATCTAAGGGTCCAAATGGAATGGTTCCCCCATCTCCAATGAGGAAATAGATAGATAGATAGATAGATAGATAGATAGATAGATAGATAGATAGATAGATAGATATAAATAAATAGATAGGTAGATAGATAGATAGATAGATGAAAAAATAAATAAATAAATAGATGGATGGATGGATGGATGAATGAATGAATAAATAAATGCCATTATAAAGCCATTGACAAATTGGTTTCATTTTAAGTCTTTTTATTGTGTTCTTCCAGTTTCATCCAGAAATGCTTTTGTGATGAAATAGTTCATTTGGATCTCAATGCCCTACTTTCCATAGAATTGTTTTTACTTCTAAGACTCTCTGTTGTTTTAAAAATGATGCTGTTAAATGGTAGCTCAGTGTTTGATCAACCAAAGACCATAAATTACAGGGGGAATGACTATGTATTTGCAAAAACTTCTGGAAAACTGAAAATCTGTTTGGCAAAAATTACGGTTAGACCAGTTTTATATACCATCTACTACAGTAAGCATCAGATGGATATATCACCTAAATATATAAGGCCATAACATTTACTTTTAAATCAGAGGAGAATGGAAGCAGGTACCTTTCACAGCTATGACCAGGGGAAGAATTCTCTACCAAAGAAGGTAGAAAGTAAGTTACAAAAGGCAAAATAAGCAATTTTAATAACATCATCTTGTATAGGGTGAGACCCCCCAGCATTTAATTAAAAAAAAAAAAACAGAGGTTTCTCCAGGTAGAAACAAAAAACTTATTTATCATGATCTTGTGAGAAAGGGTGTCATCACTACCAACAGCGAGCTAGTAGGAGAGGTGCAGTACAGGAAGCGAAGCATGACTATATACCTGAGCTGTTCCATCCTTCTCCCACCACTGACCTTCACCCTCATTGGTGGAGTTCAGGCTCACAATCTCGCGAGAAATCTAACCCAGGAACAAGGAAGTGAAAAACATTTTTTCCTTATTTGGCGAGGCTCATTCTGAGGTGGTAGAAGGGAGGAAGTGGATCCAGCTACTGTAAGTTCCGGATTCCTATAAGTCAGGTGATTTCTCAGTAACTTGAGGCTTAGACCTAGCTGTTAATCAGAAGCCCTGAGCCATGCTGATCCCATTTGATTTACAGAAAGGTTGAGATTTAGATTTCATGAGAGGTCCTCAAGATCCTACTCAGTCTTTAAAAGGTTTTCACAAAAACAAAATCAGATAACATTAAGTATTAATTTTAAATAAGCAACACTGATAAAAGTCTAAGGATATCCAATATATACAAGAAACTGAGACAATTATAAAAGATTAAGATTCATTCTCCAAGGTAGTCAAAGGATATGAACAAATAGTTTTCAAAAGAAGAATGGAGAACTACCAGTGACTATATTTTTTTTAAAAAATGCTCCAAATCACAAATAATTAAGAGAGAAATACAAATGAAAATGATCCTGGTTCATCACCTCAGAGTTAGAAAATTGGCTAAGGTGAAAAAAAATAGAAAAAAATAAATAGTAAAATGATGCAACATTGGTTGAGCTGCGAAATGGTCCAATTGTTTTGGGAAATAATTTGGCATTATTTGATGAAAATGCCTAAATTGTACCCTTTGATTCAGAGATTCTTACACTGATCATATACTTTAGGAAGTCAAAGACAGAGATGTCCTACATAAACCATAATATTCATATCAGTATTACTTATGGACACATACACACAAAATATAAAGTGGTTGTCTTTTATGTACAAAAGAATTTATAGCAACCCTTTTTGTGGTGGCAAAAAAAAACTGGAAACAAGGGGAATCAATTGACGAAGGCTGAATAAATTGTAGTATATGAATGAGATTGAATACCATTGTGCTATAAGAAAGGAAGAAATAGATTATTTCAAAAAGACATGGAAAAACTTATATGAAGTGACACAAAGTGATACAAAGTGGGGTAAGCATTACCAGAACAATTCATAAGATCAAGATTATAAAAATGAATGATTTTGAGGTCTTTTATAAAATAATGAAGAATGAAATGAGCAGAACCAGAGGAACAATTAATCCATTAACAATGTTGATCAAATGAAATATTTGCAAAAAGCATTTAGCACAGTGCTTAGTAATAGGTGCTGTATAGATTCTGGTGATCAACACAATGACCATCATGAATTCAGAGGACCAAAGATGAAACATTCTACCCATTACAGAAAAGTGATGGATTAAAGGTACATAAAACACGTATTTTTCTATACAGCTATTTAGTGAATTTGTTTTGTTTAACTATGCATATTTGTTACAAGAAATTTGTTTTTCTTCTCTTTTCTTCTTTCCAATGGGGTAGAGATGGGAGAAACATAAGATAGGTTTCTGCTTTTAAAAAAAAATAGATAGATGCGAGGAGTGCTAAAATGTGACAAAATGTTGCATGCTTTTTCAGATACAGTGGCTGCACTATTAGTTTTACTTTACAGTTTCCTTACAAGAAACTTTTCACAAAGTGGGAGTAATCTGTAAATGTTTGCAATTTCAAAACAAAATAAATCAATAAAAGTTTTTTTTTTTGTAAATTGGGTATCAGGCCTGTCTAAACAAATGGAACATTTTTATACAATGAGAAATTATGAATATGAGGAATTCAGAGAAACACGAGAAAACATATGAGCTGATGCAGAGTGATGTAAACAGAACCAGGAGAACAACATACACAATGACTATAATAATGTAAATTAAAAGAATATTGAAAAGAAAACTAACTTAGAATACCTATCTATCATGGCCAGTTTTGGTTGTGGACAACAGATACCTCTTTCATTGCTTTATCAAAGGAGAATGTTGCATCTCATTGGGATGAGTCCCTCTCCTGGCTGTTTTGTTTTGTTTTCTTTTGTTTGGCTGCTTTGGTTTTTGTTTGTTTGTTTTTACAATAAAGAATGATTCAATTTGTTGGAAGAGTGATGAAATGACTAAAATGTAAAAACAATAAAAGTGTGGTATATAGGGGAGAGTGCTGGATTTGAAATCAGAGGATCCAAGTTCAAATCCTGATGCTTATTATCTGTCTGAACATGGACAAGTCACTTTAAGTAATCTGACCTTCCATTTTTTCATTACTGATAAAAGAGGATTGGACCAGACATCTTCCAACTTCCCTTCAAGTCCAGTCAGAAATCAGCAATCTTTTGAACTTATCTATTCATAGTATACATATATAATAGCTAGCATTTATGTAGCGCTTAAAGTTTGCAAAAGGTTTATTAATTTATTTGATCTTCACAACAACCCTGCAAGGTAAGTTCTATTATTATTCCCATTTTGTAGATGAGGAAACTGAGACAGAAAGTTAAGTGACTTGCCCAGTGACTTGCCACAGAGTTAATAAGTGTCATCCAAATCCTTATTAGATAAAATTTCTAGAGCTAGTGTAATGTGAAGATTTTCAATGACTACTGGGTCTTTGACTCCTCTCTCTTCAAATAAATATAGAAAATATATAGATAATATATATATAGCTAGACATATAGATGATATATACACATACATACACACATCATCTATATACATATAGATTATACAAATTCTTACTAACCTAAGCCAGTCCAGTGATTTGGGCTTGGGAATTAAAATCCAAGAAGGGAGCCTATTAATCACTCAATAAGCATTTATTAAGCATCTACTATGTGCCAGGCATTGTACTAAGGTCTGGGGATACAAAGAAAGGCAAAAAAGAGTCCCTGCCACTGAGGAGATCATCGTCTAATGGGGAAGACAACATGAAAGACAACTGTGTGCAAATAAGATACAGACAGGATAAACTAGAGACAACAGAGGGAAGATGTTATCATTAAGGAGTATCAGGAAAAGTTTCTCATAGAAAATAGGATTTTAGCTGAGATTTGAAAGAGGCCAGAGAGTAGAGTGAAGGAGGTAAAACATTCCAGGCATGGGGGAAAGCTAGTGAAAAGACAGAGTCCAGTGATGGGAGCATTGTGTGCCAGGAATAGAAGGAGACCTGTGTTACTGGATCACAGAGTTAGGGTAGAAGGGGTAGGGTAGGAGAGATAGTAACGTGTGAGAAGATAGGAAAGATAGGAGAAAGCCTGGTTGCGAAGGCCTTTGAATGCTGAGGATTTTATATTTGATCTTAGAGGTGACAGGGAGCTACTGGAGTTTATTGAATAAAGGGGTGACATGGTCAAACCTGCACTTTTCAGTGAGATTAATTGAACTCTGAGCAGAGGACAGACTGGAATGGGGAGAGATTCAAGGCAGGGTGACCTACTAGCAGACAACTATAATAGTCCAGGCTTGAGGCGATTAGGACCTGCATCCAGGTGGTATAAGCATCTTTGGAGAGAAGAGGGCATATACAAAGAGATATTGTGAAAGTAAACTCAATAGGACTTGGCAATAGATTGGATATTGGGGGAGGGGGTGTGAGAAAGTGAGAAGTTAAGGATGACAGCTAGGTTGCAAGGATCACTGGAACATGGTGCCCTTGATAGCAATAGGGAAGTTTGGAAGGGAAGAAGGTTAGGGAAAAAGATAAGAAGTCCAATTTTTTTTGGACATGCCGAGTTAAAGATGCCAATGGGATATCTAGTTTGAATATCAAATAGGCAGTTGGAGGTACTTAGTTAGGAAAGTGGTTCAGGCTGGATAAGTAGATCTGAGAATCATCAGCGTAGAGATAATGATTGAAAATATGCAATCTAAGGAGATCACCAAGTGAAACAATATAGAAGGCAGGACAGAACCCTGGGGAACAGTCATCTTCAGTGTGTATGACCTGAAAGAAGATCTAGCAAAGGAGACTGAGGAGGGGCCAGCTAGGTTGGAGGAAAACCAGGAGAGAGTGGTGTCCCTAAAACCTAGAGGGAAGAGAGTATCAGGGAAGAGCAGTGATCAACAGTGTCAAAGGCCAAAGAGAGATCAAGGAGGGTGAGGATCTCTTAAAAACCATTAGATTTGGCAATTAAAAGATCATTGGTAACTATAGAAAGAACAGAAGCATTGATGATAAAGTTGGAAGCCAGAGTGTAGAGTTAAAAAGAGAATGAAAAAAAGCGGAGGCATTGATTACAGACACCCTTCTAGCCACAAAACGGAGGAGAAACATGATGTTGAAAAGAAAATTCTTCATTTTATTATAAGTTCGTCAAGGTACATTGACTGGCCACATGTACCTTGATGTACTTATGATAAACTTTTAATTCTTTGTCCTGAGTTTTGCCTGGTTAATCAGGGTGAAAAGCAAACAAATGAAGAATTTTCTTTTCAACCATGACAAGTTAGCTGGTGGGACTGAACAGATCAACTGAAGGTTTTTCGAGGATAGGAGAGAGATGGGCACGTTTATAGACAGCAGAGAAGCAGCCAGAAGACAAGGAGAGATTAAAATTTGTAGGGAACTCAGTTAACATGATTTTGTGATTTTCTCCAGCTTCAGTCAGCATGTAGGAGCCACAGTCAGCCCTCAAACTGATATTCCTAAAGCCCAGGCCAGACCATGCCATTCCCCCACTCATTAAACTCCAATGGCTCCTTATCATCTCTAGGATCAAATATAAGCCCTTCATTAGATAGGACCCAATTCCATTTAAGCACTGTATTTCACCGTGTGGCAGATTTTACACCAAATTTTTTTTTTTTTGGAAAAAAGTGGGATACAACCAATTTTGTGCCTGTATTACTTAAAAATCATTTATTACTAAACTGTATCGATGGCAGGGGAAACTGTACGGTGTAGCTAGCTCTGGAAGATGCAAGTCTTACCATATCATGTGACTTACTCATGGCTGCTTCGCCTACCAGGCTCCTCTTTCCCCTACAGCTCTTCATCGGATTGAGTGACAACACCACCAGTACTACAGCGCTCTAAACAAACCACACAAGTCAGCTTTTGGAAATATACTAACAACGAACATGCCCTGAGAATTTTAGCCTTGCAATGCCAGAGAGATAAATGAGTATCTATATGCTACTGGTGATTATGTTGCTGCTCTGTTTACCTTTTAAGCAACCTGATGAACAGAATTATACTATGCAATGATCATGCGATGAAAGCTTAGAAACCAATTTTTGGACGGAAAAAAACAAGGAGCAACATTATTCTGTGTCGAGGATTATGGGGCGAAATACAGTATAATATCAGTTAGCTTTTACAAAGGCATATTTACTTTCAAGATATGGCAAGTACAAAGTACAAACATTTTCTCCAACACGTCAAGGACATAATCTCCCCAACACCCCCTGGAGGGTCCCCACCCCCCCTTACTTCCACCCCCAGTAAGTAGATTCAAACTTAGCTCACTTGTACGCAGGATTGGTCTCACCAAGTTCAAGTCCAAAGACAGCAATGCTGGGGGCTAAGTCTTTTCTTGGCTCCTGCTGAGTTGAGTTTCCCAAGGTTATGACTTTCTCTTTGGCGCATTGATGTAGCCCTGCTGACTGTAAACCTATAGCTTAGAATAGGGCTGTCCAACCTTAGGTTTTTATTGAAACCATAGGCAATATATTTTTTTTGAGAGTTTTAATGAGAGCTCTGCATTAGCTCAGCTTCGGTTACTAAAGCATTTATGTAAATTTCTATGCTTGTAGGTAGGCTGCATAAATTTCACTGCAGGTGCATGTGGCCCGCAGCCCAGATCTAGAACATCAGAATTCCACTTTCCTGACCTTTTAAATCACAAGATAAAAGACTCCCCTCCCTTCACCTAGAAAAGAAATGAACAAACACAGAATCCAAGGACTCTGGCCCATTTCTTGGGGCTTCAAGGCTAGATGGATCCAAAGCTTCTCCCCATAACATTGTGACTCACCAGGAAAGAAGGAATCTCACTGAAGGCAGAGAGCATGGTCGAGGATGGTAGGCCAAGGCCAGTTCAGGACTTTTTGAAGACACTCACCATTCCAGTTTTGCAGCAAATTGGAAAAAGTTCCTCCTAACTACAGGCTTAGTGGACTTAGAAACAATTAAAAAATGTCCATGAGTGTTCTTGAAGTGTCTAAAACATTTCCATTTTACCTTATCTTGATTCTCCAGAAAGCAAACTTCATCACAATGCCCTGCACACAGTAGGTGCTTAATAAATGCTTGTCAATTGATTGACCACTGATAAATTCACATATTAGGGAGGAGGGTTGATTGATTACTGATAAATTCACAAACTGGGGAAACATTCTTTGCTAGACTACATGTTTGAATTTAGAGTTCTAAAACAATGGTCACTCTGTTGTTATTTGTCCTTCATTCTTAAAGAGGACTATGACATCAGTTAGATTATAGAATGCCTAGTAAATGAATTGGATTTAAGTGAGGTACAGCTGTTCAAAGTCACCAGCCTTACTTTCTCTGGAACCATCTGGGTCCAGTGGCAAGATACAGATCAGGACAACTGAAGATAGTCCCAAATGGTCACCCTGCCTCTAAGGCTAACAATGATCCTGCCACATACAAGCAAAAGTCACCAGCATCACATCCCTTATACCCAAGCATTGGCTGATGTGAAATTAATTCATTTTACTCTTGGACCAGTGTTGTTGAAGTTCAGGAGTGCTGAGACCCCGGAATAGCAACACGCCAGGTCCTGCCCAAATGAATTCAACCCAACCCTTCTTTCAGCCAAAGTAAAACAAAGTATGTTAAAGATCCACCATATTGGGTAGACTCTTAAGGAATCTGAGGATTTCCATTGCTGATGTCAGGAAGCCAGATTAAACCTTGAGCCTTTGTACGGTAATGTAAGCAGGCTAGATAGAATCCAAGCACCATCATGGAAAGATGGATCTTATATACAGAAAGACTGAGGGGTGACCAAGTAGTCTGAGGTGTCTGGAGCGGGGAGGGGTTCCAGGGATGGTCTTGATGGGAGTGGTCAGTAGCCTGGAGAATGGGATTAAGGTTGGAAGCAGCTGAACAGAAATTTGGACCTAGCTATAATGAAAGGCTTATGGCCTCAAGGAAACACCAGATCAAGTGGGGAAATCCAATGAGAGTTCAAGGTGGGGTTTTCCAGGGCCATTTGGACAAATGGGACCCAAACTCTTTTGGGGCAAGGGGCAAAGGTCTTAGCTTGGGCTCATACCCTGTCATTGTGACAAAAATATTTGAAATTCAGCATGTGATGCATTAATTCTACACAATGATTTTCATTCTTCCTACCTGTTTCACTGTAGTTTAATCTCAGGTCCAAGTACCTTCTCAATCCACTCACCTCTTCTCAGGTCTCCTAACCCTCACCCTTGCCAGTCAGAGTGTGTTACTGATAAAACTGCATTTATCATGGAGCCAAGATGGCGGCTGGAAAGCAGGGACTAGCATGAGCTCCCTGCCAAGTCCCTCCAAAAACCTGTAAAAAATGGCTCTGAACCAATTCTAGAACTGCAGAACCCACAAAATAGCATAGCAAAGCAGGGCTCTAGCCCAGGACAGCCTGGATGGTCTCTGGGTAAGGTCTATCCTGCACAGAGCTGAGAGCAGAGTAGCATGGAGCTGAGCGGAGCTGAGCCCAGCGTGGGTGGCACGGACCAACCAGACTGGGAGCCAGACACAGGGTCAGTGAGCTGTGGCAGTTACCAGACTTCTCAACCCACAAACATCAAGGACAACAGAGTAGGTTAGCGGGAGAAGCTGCTGGGGACTGGGACAGAGTTTGCTGTTCGGCCACC
>CM053623.1:203902872-203967897 GCA_028646595.1 Phalanger gymnotis
GGATGACTGGGGAACAGGGCAACCAGAATATATGCCATCTTGGAGTGGGGGGGAGGGTAGAAATGGGGAGAAAAGTTGTAATTCAAACTCTTGTGAAAATCAACACTGAAAACTAAATATATTAAATAAAATTTAAGAAAAAGAATAATGCTTATAACTTGGCTGATAATGACATTTACAATGCTTTACAGACATATATAAAGCACTTATAGTGCAATGCCTGGCACATAGTAGGAGCTTAGTAAACAAACTCATTTAAGCCTCACACTGTGAGGCAAGTACTATAACTATTTTATCCCATTTAGCAAATGAGGAAACTGAGGTCCCAGAGGTTAAGTGAACTCAGGTTTTCTTGACTCTAGTTAAGTATACTATCTACCACACTAGTTAGAATCTGGCTCTCAGGGAATCTTTTGGCACTAGAATTTGTGAGGAAGCCTCTGAGAATGTGGCGATAGGAAATTTTACAATGTTAATCCCCTAAGTTATTAGGTGTTTTGTAACAATTCAAACTGTCTAAATCTTTGGGGGTTGTTTTTTTTTCTTATAAGTAAAATTTCCTATCCTCTTAAGTAAATCAAGACCTCAAGGATCAAAGTTCCTGAATTATTTCCTTTCCTAGAGAAGCCTAAGGCCTCTTTGTTTCTTACTGTAAATAAGACTCTGTGATAGCCCTTACCTGTGGGTGCTCTGCCCAAAGGGAATTTAAATGTTCATCTCTGAAACTTTTTTTTTCCTTATTAACCCTAAATCATTCTGGCTCTCATTGATTGGCCAACAGCGGGTCCCAGACCAAGCCCTATTTGGTCATTGCTTGGATCCTGATTGGCTCAGAACAAATGTAAGTAGCAATTGTTTCTGTTTTGGCCAGAAACCGTGAGGGTCTTACCCTTCCAGATCAAATTTCTTCTTTCCTTCCTTCCTTTCATCCTTCCTTCCTTCCTTCCTTCCTTCCTTCCTTCCTTCCTTCCTTCCTTCCTTCCTTCCTTCCTTCCTTCTTTCCTTCTTTCTTTCTTTCCTTCTTTCTTTCTTTCCTTCTTTCTTTCCTTCTTTCTTTCTTTTCTTCTTTCTTTCTTTCTTCCTTTCTTTCCTTCTTCATTCATTTATTTATTCAATTTTTGACTAGGTAGACTTTCTTCATTCATTTATTCATTCACTTTTTAACTAAAGAGGCCATTCTCTGCTTCAATTCTTATTAAGCCTCAATCACTGAATGGGTGTTGCCTCAGTCAAACTGAGACGTATTAAAGACCTTGACTTGAAAAGACCAAGGTTCCCCCACTGCATCCCGGGCCATCTCCAATTGTTCTGATCTAATATCGGGCCAACGGACCCAGATGGCTGCAGAGGGAGAAAGTGAGGCTGGTGACTTTGCACAGCCTTCCCTTAATTAAAATCAATTCACTTCCATGTCACAGCATCATCTCCCTGATGTCATAGGAACAAAGGACAAACAGCAGCCTCGGGGGCTGAGGCATTTGCAGCAAATTTGCTCTTTCTAGAGGAAGAAACTTTTAAAGAGATTCTGCAATTCCAAGAGTGCCAATATTTCCCCTCATGCCATCTTTATCCTCAGCCAAATTAGGAAAGGGAATAAGCATTTATTAAGTACCTTCTAAGCGTCAAGTGTTGTGCTAAATGCTTTTTACAAATATCATCCCATTTGATCCTCACAACAAACCTGGGAAGTAGGTACTATTATTGTCCCCATTTTGAGAATGGGCATTGAGAAAACTGAAGCAAACAGAGTTAAGTAATAGCTGACTTTTATAAAGCTATAAAAGCTTTATATTGTGCCAGGCACTGTATTAAGTGTTTTATAATTATTGTCTCATTCGATGCTCACTACAACCCTGGGAAGTCAGTGCAATTTCTGTTGAGTAGTCACATCCAACTCTTGGTGACCCCATTTGGGGTTTTGTTGGTAAAGATACTGGAATGATTGGCCATTTCCTTCTCCTGCTCATTTTACAGATGAGGAAACTGAGGCAAACAGGGCTAAGTGATTATCCCCATTTTACAGATGAAGAAACTGAAGCAAGCAGGGTAAGTGACTTGCCCAAGGTCACACAGCTAGTAAATGTCTGAGGCCTGAATTGAACTAAGGTCTTCTTGACCCCAGACCCTATCCATTGAGCCACCAGCTGCCTCCAATAGAATGATCAAAATCTTGTCAAATCAAAGTACTTTTTCTTCATTATTCCGCAACTGAACAATTAGGATATGAGGCCAGTTTCAGAATTCTCAGTGTCAAGACTACTGAGGCAGAAGGGCTCTGAGTTTGTAGCTATTATAAAATGCTCATCCATCTGCTCTTTCCTTCAGCTCCTAGAATCATATAAAATGTTAGAGCTGGGAAGGGGACTTTGGTTCAAACTCCTCATTTTGCAGGAAATTGAAAACATTTAACGAATCCAGCCAACATTTACCCAGTACCTACTATGTACTTAGCTTTGAGAGGAAGAACAATCTACGACATGCCCTCTGCTTGAAACAAACAGAGAGCTTAAAATGCAAAGAAAACATTTCTAACCTTATTTTTTAGTTACATACTTGTTCTTTAGTCATTTTTCAGTCGTGTCTGACTCTTTCTGATGCCATTTGAGGTTTTCTTGGCAGAGATACTGGAGTGGTTTGCCCTTTCCTTTTCCAGGGCATTTTACAGATGAGGAAACTGAGGCAAAAAGGGTAAAGTGACTTGCCCCAGGTCACACAGCTAGTAAGTGCCTGCAGCCACATTTGAACTCAGGTCTTCCTGACTCCAGGCTGAAATAAAGCTCTAAGAGTCTTGAGGAGGGACCGATCACTTTCTAACTTGGAAAATTGAGAAAGGTTTCTCGGGAAGGGAATTGGGGAGAGGTCTTGAAGGAAAGCTCATTGGGTAGGCAGACTGCATTCTAATCACAGGCTAAGGTATGTGAGTTAAGCTACATAGCCGGGAAAGCTCTAGGGAAGAGAAGAAAGGAACAAATCTTTATTAAGCACCTACCATGTGTCTACCACTGCTAAGCAAATTACAAATGTTATCTTGTTCAGCATTAGACACATTAACATAATGTCAACTGGTCTGATTTGGCTGCAGCCTGGCATGCCTAGAAGGCAACTGTGTGAGAGAGGTCTAAAAAGGATGTTTGAGCTAAGATGTGGGAGCCCAAGCTGGGGGAGGGCATTCGAACTTATATAGGTGGTAGCCATTAAAGAGTTCTGAAGCGTACAATGAGATAATCAGATTGAGATTCTTGGAAAGCTCATCAGGCACGGTGTGAAAGATGGATTGAAGTGAAGAAATGCTAGTGGCTAGGATCAATGATCCATATGTTTACATCTGTGAGGATAGGTGGAGTAGTTGATAGAAAGATAGCCTTAGAGTGAAGAGGACCCAGATTCAAGTCTTGCCTCTGACACATAGAGATTTTCTCATTAATTCCAGTGCCAAAGTATTTGCTCAAAGCCAAATTAACTGGTATAGTGGGTGCTAATTCTATATACAAAGTCTTTCTGACTTGGATAGAACCTTCCAGGGTTCCAACCTATATATCTCCCCTTGCTTCATAGCTAAACTCCTTGAAAAAACTGTCTACAGGGCCTCTACTTCCCCATCCTCTCTTAAACTCTCTGCGGCCTAGTTTCTGACCTCATCATTCAACTCAAACTTTTCTCTCCAAAGTTACCAGTGATCTCCGTCACGTTGAAGGGCTTTTCTTAGTCTTCATCCTTCCTGACTTCTCTGCAGCCTTCAACACTATGGATGCCCTTCTTCATATTACATTTTCACTCTGGTTTTTTGACACTGCTTTCTCCTGGTTTTCCTCCTCTCTATCCTGTCACTCCTTCTTACTCTCCTTTTCTGGATCTTTTTCCTTTCTGTTTTTTGGGGGGGGTTAATTTATTATTTATTTATTTTAAACATGCTTTAAAAAAAATATGAGTCCGCCCCATCAAGAAGGCAAGCAATATATCAATTATACGTGTGAAATCATGCAAAAACATATTTCTATACCAGCCATGTCACAGAAAATCAAGAAAAATAAAGTGGTAAAAATTGTGCTTCGGTCATATGTGCCATAATAATAGCCTTCTGATTGGTTCTTCTGCCTTAAGTTTCTCTTTACAACATTTCATCCTTCATTCAACTGACAATAGGTCTGACCTTCTCTCTCTTGCTCTCCCTCTCTCTCACTCTCTCGCTCTCTCGCTCTCTCACTCTTACCTCCAAGATCAAATAGAAAATTCTGTTTGGCTTTTAAGGCCCTTCACAACCTGGCCCCCTCTTACCCTTTATTGTCTCCTTCCATATACTTTATTTTTTAAAAAAAATTAATTTATTTTTAGTTTTCAACATTCACTTCCATAAGATTTTGAGTTTCAAATTTTCTCCCACTTCCTCTCCTCCCCCCTCCACAAGACGGCGTGCAATCTGATAATAGGCTCTACTTATGCATTCATATTAAACACATTTTCACATTAGTCACGATGTAAAGAAAAATTAGAACTAATCGGAGGAACCACAAGAAAGAAGAAATAAACAAAATGACAAAAGAAAAAGAGAGCAAATAGTATGCTTCCATACGCATTCAGACTCCAAAGTTCTTTCTCTGGATGTGGATAGCACTTTCCATCATCTGCACACTTTATGATCAACTAACACTTCCCAGCATTATTCACACACAGCTCTCCATTTCCTGACCCAATCCCTTTTTTGCCAGCTGTTCCCTATGACTGGAGTGCTTCCTTGTCTCTGCCTGCTGGCTTCCTTCAAGTCCCAGCTAAAATCCCACCTAATTTACCTTCCTTATCCCACCCTTCCTCCCATCCTCCCATTGCCAGGGCCTTCCCTCTGAAATATTTTTGAGTCAGCTTTTTTGTATATTGTCTTTCCCTGCCTTCCCCCATAAGTATTGAGAACAGGACTCGAGTTCAAATACAGCCTCAGACGCTCACTAGCTGTGTGAATCTAAGTGAGTCACTTAGCTTCTGTTTGCCTCAGTTTCCTTAAATCCGTAAAATGGGAATCACGACAGCACCTACCTCCCAGGGTTGGTGGTGAGGGAAAAAAATGAAATAATATGATTAAAGCCCTTTGCAAACCTTAAGACGCTACAGAAAAAAAAATTAGCTGTTATTATTAGTCTCTAAACTTCAGTTCCCTCATCTTGAAAACAGGCATAATTGTGCCCGTCCTGAAGAATTGATGTGAGATTCAAATGTGTTAATTGATGTGAAATACCAAAGCAACAGCAAGATCATTTTTATTAATAAGGGAAATGTGTGACTTGGCCTAATATAGAAATAAACAAAACCTACCTATATCTTGGAGTTCTTAGATTTTCAGTGAAAGGGCTTAGGTTAAAATCTCAGCTCTGCTGCTTACAGTCTGTGTGACTTTGGGTGAATCATTTAAACTCTCTTGACTTCAGTTCCCTCATCAGAAACGGGAGGGTGTTGGACCAGATGATTTCTAAAGTTCCTTCCTGTTCCTAAATCTATGACCTTATATTTTGGTCACTAGGTATTTATTTTCATGTGTCTCTCTTCATCCATGACTACAAAAAAATTAGCAATAATTGTAATACTTTCACATCACACATTGTAGATTGTAGTTGCAAAGCATGAAATAGTTACATGGATTTTAAAAATCCATTTTTTTAATCAGGGTGTAATTATGACAATCTGTACGTGGGTTGTAGTGAGGACAATAGATTAAGACTGGCTGGAATGTGCTAAGGAAGCATTTTTGTTTCTGTAAATCTTCTCTGTGAACAATACATTATTTCTACTTCACGTGTCAGTTTCAGTGAATAAGTGGGCCCAAAGTATTTCATTTGATTCTTTTCCAAAATCTTGCAAGTACATGTAGTCGAAACTGAGTCAGAGGAGTGAAATGATGCACCCAAGTTAGGAAGTAAAGGCTCTGGGACTCAATTCCGACTCTTCTCCACTTTACACTTGACCTTTGAAAGGTCCTCCTAGAAGGACTATTATTGGGCTTTCTGTTTGACCACTTAAAAGTTTCTCAAGTTGAAGTGTAGTCACTTGGGAAAACGTTGATGAACACATTTGTTTCATATCTTTTGTTTGACATAGTTTCAGATGTTTCCGTTATTTGAACAATTTGTCACTCCAGTATTTTAGTTAGTGTGTTATTTGTATAGCCATTTTCCCCTACCGAGAGGACTCAGACCTCTAAAGCAGGGGCTCTTAATCTGGTTTCTTTGAACCCAAAATGGGTCTATAATTGATTTGCATGAGAAAAAAATACATCTTTGTTTCAAAATTTGTTTCCTTTGTAATACTATTTATTTTACACATTTAAAAATATTACTCTGAAAAGGGTCTGTGGGTTTTTACCATACTGCTAACAGGGTCCATGACATACAAAAAGGGAAAGAACCCATACAGTCTAAATTAAATACATCTTCCAGAGTGGTGGTGTTACAAACAGCTTTACTATATTTTATCTGATCTAAACTAGAGTATGTTAATATATATGTTCATTCCTTTTCTCTATAACCTAACAGCAGCAGCAGCAGCAGTAGTAATTGTAGTAGTGATAGTAAAAAACCGTACTACTCCAAGTGACTACCATTTATATAGACTTTAAAGTACAGGGTGCTCCTAAAGTCTGGACACATAGGCAAAAATGCATATTTTCAAGAAATGAATGAAATTTTCAACCACATTTTATTGCTTTGGAATATTAACAAATAGCATCTTCAATATGATTTCCAGCATTTGTGATGCAAAGGTTGATGCATTTTGCAAGATTCACGTGAACTTGATGCAATAACTCCACATTGCCATCAATTTTCTTGTGTGTCCAGACTTTAGGGACACCCTGTAGTTGTTGTAGTAGTGGTAGTACTATTACTAGTATCACTAGTACTAACTCTAGTACTACAAATTAGTGCTGCTACTACAGGTACTACTAATACTAATCATAGCGCCAGTACTAATGCTAATACTGTAAACTAGTACTATTAGTAGTTTTCTTTCAAACTACTACTAATACTAGTAGTAGTGATACATTATTACAACTACTAGTAGTTCTAATGGCATTAATACTAGTGCTGCTATGGTTATCCCTTTCACATGGCAGGGGTTGGGGGGGGGGGTCATGCTCCAATAAGCTGGAAAATCCAAATCACATTTTTTGGCTCTCTCTTTATACCAGAGAAGATGTCTGAATTTTTTTCTTTTTCTTCTATGGGGTGTTTACAGTACCTTATGGTAAAACTTGAGTTAAATATTTGGTCATAGGCTATTTGTAGGTCAATGTTAAGTGAAAATACTTTTTCTGTACAGTTTGCTGGGCTTCTCATGTCATCTGCAGCTTCCACAAAACTCCCCCAAAATTCTCATTTAATTTCTTATGCCGACCCATGGGTATATGGAAACCATGATGGGGAAAGTTGCAAGGCAGAAGGGATAACTGTATTACCATAAATATTGTTAGTAGTGGTTTGAAATAAAACTACCAGTAGTAGTAGTAGTACTAATTTGTAGTACTACTGCTACTAGTAATAGTACTACTAGTAGCAGCAATAGTTTGTAGTACTACTAGTAGTAGTACTATAGCTAGTAATAGTGGGGATAGCTACATTTAAGGTTTGCAAAGCACTTCAAACGTTGTCTTATTTGATGCTGTAAGGAAAACCACACTGGCATACCCAGGATGGCTGCTAATGCAGGTTCTTAGATCTGCTTTACTAAGGAAAGATAGTTGTTTCAAGAGTTACAATCTTACTTTAATTAAACATACATGTATCATTCACTTAGTTCAGGGGGAAAAGTCAGCACCCTGAACTTCAGAGCAAATACAAACAGAAATTACAAACATAAAAAAAAAACACAAATCGACAGGCTGACTATAGCAATAATACAGTTTACAGTTACCAGTTACAACTGTCTGACTATAGCAATAATACAGTTACCAGAGAGAGAAGCACCAACATCTGGGTTTTCAAAGCCAGGGGGCTCCTTAACACCTACCCAGAGTCTCATCTGGCCAGATTACCAACACTCTTCCAATGAGTGAGCCCCAAAGCAAAATGCTAACCTCAGACTATATACACTGTTTCCAATCAAGGACTCTTGATTCAATCAGAGACTCCTGATTGAAACAAAGGCAAGACTCAATCAAAGGCACCTGGTTGCCTTAGTGCTGAGAAGCACTCCAAAAGAAAAAACAGCAAAAAGTCCCACTTTGCTTGCCATTACAGATATTCAGAATAATTCCTTTAGCTAGTTGCTATTATGTATTATCCCCATTTTGCAGATGAGAAAACAGAAGCTGACAGATTAAGTGACTTGCCTAGGCTCACACCATTAGTAAATGTCTGCTGAAGGATCTGAATTCAAGTCTTCCTTGACTCCAGGTTTAATGTTCCTTTTATTGTACAATTTGTAACACAAGCTTGATCCTAGAAATATGTTATTTTTAAAAACTATGAGTCCCTGAACTTAATTCTTTGGCGCACAATTAATAGAGCAGAAAGTCTGTCTCTCTCTCTGTCACTGTCTCTTTCCTTGTCTTTCTCAATTGTCTCTCCTTCAATCTTCTTCCCCTTTCTTCTTGTACCATCTTGCCTAAAGTACGTAAGGGATTAAAATGCCTGTTAATAAAGAATCTACACAGTACTCTGAAGTTCATTTTAAATCTAAAGTACCTGCTTCCAGTCACCTTTTACATTTCTGTTGGGTTTAGGATTCTGGGTGCTTAGATTTTAGTGACTCATCTGTGAACTTGACATTCACAATACCTTCTCAAAAAATCCACTTCATTGCGTCACTGTGTTGTGAGGACAGTATGAACCTTGTGGTTATTACAAAATAAGGAAAAAAGGTTTTCTAGAATATGCTAACGCACCTTTTGTTTTGGTAGGAGGGATTACTTTATGCTTCTGTCATTAATTTTAGTAATTGGCCCAAAAAAAAACCCCTATGAGTAAGTATTGAATAGCAATCTAACGGCATTACTCATTTTATATACCACTTTTAAAATTCTGGTACTGATTCGTTCTCATCTTGAAGAGTTTTTCTTTCATCCTGGGTGAACTTAGAAACATCTGATTTTGACATTCATTGGCCATCATAGGGAATAATAGAGCTTTTTCTCCCTTCAACAATCAGAGAGGAAACCCTTTTCAAGTAACAAACTGGTTAAAATCATATCCCAGGTTTACCCAAGCAAACCTAATTACTATAGGCCCTTGATCATTGTGTCTTCTGCAGATGCTTTCCCACGGTGGTCTGTGAATCACTCTTTCCTCTATCTTGCTCCTGTGTGACAAATCTCCTTGGAGAGATGTTTCCCAGGAAAAAAAAAATAAGTGCAAACTCAAAGTTTTTTTTTAATTAATAACTTGAAAAATGCAGAACTTTGAAATTAGACAAAAGATTCTCTAACAAATGCATACTTGATAAGCATTAAGAACCTTCTTAATGGATTGTCATAAATTTGGGAGAGGAGCAATGGAACACCAAAGTTACTTGGAGACCAGAGTAGTTCCCGTGGGTTAATTTATCATCTCTAAGCAAATGACTTTCGGATCTAGATACTTAGCCCTAGTTTCTTTCCTAAGCTTTAGTCCAGAGTCATCACCAATCTGATTGACATTTTAAACTGGATTTCCCTCTGGCAATTCCAATTCCATTTGTCCACAATTGAACTTACCTTTTCCCCCAAAACTACTTCCTCTTCCAAATTTCCCTATTATGCAGAGAGTACCTCCATCCTTGTCCAAGTTTTCAGAGTGTCACTTGGCTTGATGTCAACCTCAGCACCTGCACTCTCACTTATCTGTTCAGTTGCCAAATTCTACTTTCACAGCATCTCTCACAACTGCCTCCTCCTTCATTCTCACACATCCACCACCACAGTTCAGATCCTTATCACCTCTCATTTGGATTACTGCAGTAGCCTCCTACTTGGTCTCCCTGCCTTGGTCTCTCTTCACTCCAATCCCTTTTCTACACAGATGCCCAAGTAAATTTTCCTAATGTGCAGATCTAACCGTGTCAAATCTCCCTCTCCTCATCTCCAATCCAGTAAACACCAGTGGTTCCCTACAATTTCTAGGATCAAAAAATTTCACGTTTGGTATTTTAAAATGTCTTTGTCACCTGGTCCCTTCCTCCCTTTCCTGCTTTCTTACACATGACTCAGTCTTCATTCCCTCATTCCTCATTAATTTCCTTCAAAGAAGGGAAGAAGGGAGGGAGGGAGGGAGGGAGGGAGGGAGGGAGGGCAGGAAGAAGGAAGCCATGAAGGAAAAGTAGAGGAGAAGAGGAACCACGTGCCAGGCACTTTAACACATTTCATCTGATCCTCACAACTACTGTGGGAAATAGGTGCTGTTATTATCCCCACTTTATAAATGAAGAAACTAAGGCAAATTAAGTGATTGTAAGGCTAGTAAATGTCTGAGGCTGGATTTGAACTCAAGTCTTCTTGATTCCAAGTCTAAATTCCCTATCCTCAGTAGTTATTGCACTGCTGTTTCAAATTTAAAAATATGTATACATATATATGTGTGTGTGTGTGTGTTTGTGGTTAGTCATTTCAGTCATGTCCAACTGTCCATGACCCCATTTGGGGTTTTCTTGGCAGAGATACTAAAGTAGTTTGCTATTTCCTTCTCCAGTTTATTTTTATATATGAAGAACTGAGGCAAATAGGGTTTAGTGACTTGTCCAGGGTCACACAGCTAGGAAATATCTGAGGCTAGATTTGGACTCATGAGGATGAGTCTTCCTGATTGAAAGCCCAGTGCTCTATCCTCAGGGTCACATAGGTGATTTTGATAAACAGATCAATGGATCTATTGATCGATCATATGGCTATGTGGATATGTGTTGTGTCTCCCATAAGAAGATAAATTCTTTGAGGAAAGAGAGTTTTGCTTGTTTTTGGTTTGGGGGCTTTTTATTATCCCCACCGACGAGCACGATGAGCACTAGTCCTGGCAAATAGGATCCCTTAAAAGCTTATTGATTGGACTAAATGATTTTCAAAATCTCTTCCAGGTCCTATGATCTTCTTGATCCTGGGATGGCAAGAGAAAGGGAATAGAATGAAAAATACCTTTTGGTTTTTTTTTTTATTTGAAACGCATACTTTAAAAAGAACACTTGATGACGCAAATTTTACAGGGAGACAAGAAGGCATATTCTTTGCTCATTTTCATATAGTATGATTGGGACACATCTCTGAAGATACAAGTGCTCTGTTTGAAAATAACCGTTTTCCTAGATAATTTTTTAAATCTGCTAGAGTAACTGGGTACTGACTCCTTGGGGGTAGAGTTGTCTTTGTTTAACTAAGTCAAGTAAACTATGTAGAGATTCGTGGGAGGACCTCATCTAACCGGGAATGCTTATAAACTATTCTTGAAAGGTTGTATGTATAAGTATGCCTTCTGAGGTCCTCTCTCAACTTACTTAACAGGTTGAGTCATCAGAATATGATGGCTACCTGGGATTAGGATGTGGTCTTTGGGTCCAAACCCCTGTTAATATGATCCTGTATTAGTATACTTCCCATTAATAGTCTGCTGGTAGATATAGTTAGCTCAAAGAATGGTAATAGCATCTATAAAACATAAACCTAGGGTGCATTGTCCCATTAGTACATCTTCCATAGGGAGAGTGGGCACAAACTTTGAGATCAGTAGTAGTGATACATAGAGGTATAGAAAATACCTGTGGTCAACCAAGGTTACTCTTCTGGTGCTGCAGGGTCTCAAAACCCTTTATCTCTTTGTGGGGTCCTGTACAGCTCAACTCTCTATTGGCCAGGATCGCTCTCAAATCCTCAGCTGGCTTTCTGCCTTGCTATTAGAGATCATATTCCTTAAAGCTGATTCCAGAGATGATTGACTGCCTTTCTGTATCTGTCTGTCTAGAGTGTTTCCCCGTCCTCCACTGTAGCTCCAACTGGCTCTCCATTTGTTGGATCAGGTGCGAACTCCCAATGGGTCAAGAGAGGACAGAAATTTACCTTCCTCTACCTTGCTCCATTTACATAAGGTTCCCTTTCAGGGACTAGGTTCTTCCACCACTGATCTCTGCCAGAACTGCCTCAAAGTAAGTGAACTCTGTTTTTTAAAAGACACCCCAGGAGGAGGTAACCTTTCATGATTTGTCTAAT
This sequence comes from Phalanger gymnotis, assembly GCA_028646595.1. Classification (NCBI taxonomy): domain Eukaryota; kingdom Metazoa; phylum Chordata; class Mammalia; order Diprotodontia; family Phalangeridae; genus Phalanger; species Phalanger gymnotis. The sequence goes on from CM053623.1 coordinate 203,915,021, forward strand.
TTTTTTTTTGCTCCCTTTCGACTCAGGGAGGTATTCATACTTCTCAAAGTGTGATTCATCTGATCATCTAAGATTGCTTCCTGTGACAATCAACTGATCTGGGAAGGGAGAATCAAATTTGTTTAGATTAGTGTATAATTAAGAACTGTAATCACTATTTCATGGATGTCTTTAAGATTTAACAATCAAAATGAACATTTTAGAGATGAAGCTATATACATGTAGAGCAGGGGCTTTTAAACTCTGTGTGTGTGTGTGTGTGTGTGTGTGTGTGTGTGTGTGTGTGTGTGTGTGTGCATGAGAGATCGATTCTTAGCTATCTAATGGAGCCTAATAATACTACTGTGGTTTGTTGCCTACATTCAAAATAGAAGGAAATGCTAAATTTCAGTTAGTGGTTGATGAAAATTTTTTTTCCCATTCAAGATCATGGATCCCCTAGAATCTACCCATGACCCCCTTGAGAGTCTGTGTATGTACCCCATGTTAAGAACCACTAATTTAAAGGGTGTTTTTGGTTTAGATAGAAAACTTGAAAATTGAAGAATAAATGGATTTTATTTTAAAGAAAATAGAATTTCTTTTATCCACCTTGTTATAACTAGCTTTATTTTTTTCACTTAATAGTATTTTATTTTTTCCAATTATATGTAAAGAGAGTTTTCAATATTCATTTTTATAGGATTTTGAGTTCCAGTTTTTTCTCTCCCTCCCCCTCCCTAAGAAAGCAAGCAATCGGATCATGTTAAACATTTCCACATTAGTCATTTCAGCTAACTTTATTTGTACAAGTTTGAGATTTCAAAAGTGATTTAATAGTTTGCCATCGGTTAACTATGGGAGAAAGACTTTTACACAAAAATAGCTCCTTCCTGTCCTTTCTCACTAAAACTTCTCTTTAGTGTTCTTAAAAACTAATGATATTAACTCACATCCCTAGGGAAAATCTTTTTTCAGTTTTGCCTTTTTATATGTTGATGGTAATTCTAAGTAAGGCCAGCAGATTTTATAGTTTTGTGTAAATAATTGTTCTTGTTGTTCGATCTCTCATTTGTCTCTGACTTCGTGACCACATGGACCATAGCACACTAGGCACTTCTGTCCTCTACCATCTCCCAAAGTCTGTCCAAACTCATGTTCATTGCTTCCATGACACTCTCTACCCATTTTATCTTCCACCATTCCCTTTTCCTTTTGCCTTTAATCTTTCCCAACATCAGGGTTTTTTCCAATAAATCCTTTCTTCTCATTATGTGGCCAAAGTATAAATGCTTAGCTTTAGCATTTGTCCTTCCAAAGAATAGTCTGGATTTATTTCTTTAACTATTGACTGATTTTATCTCCTTGCTATCCTAGGGATTCTCAAAAGTCTTCTCCAGCACCACAATTAGAAAGCGTCAATTCTGTGGCACTCAGCTTTCTTTACATTCAACTCTTGCAGCCACACATTACTACTGGAAAAACCATAGCTTTTACTGTATGGACTTTTGTTGCAAGATAATGTCTCTACTTTTTAGTATCTTGTCCAGTTTTGCCATAGCTTTCCTTCCGAGGAGCAAATGCCTTTTAATTTCATGGCTACAGTCATTGTCTACAGTGATCTTTGAGCCCAAGAATACAAAATCTGACACTGCTTTCCATTTCTTTTCCCTCTATTGGCCAGAAAGTAATGAAACCAGTTGCTGTCATCTTAGTTTGTTTTTTTTAAATGTAACAAACAAACAAACAAATAAACAAGTAAATAAGTGAAATGTTAAAATAAGCTTTAAGCCAGCTTTTATACTTTCTTCTTTCACCCTCATCAAGAGGCTTCTTAATTCATCTTTACTTTCTGCCATCAGAATGGTATTGTCTACATATGTGAGATTGTTGATATTTCTCTTGGCAATCTCAATTCTGGCTTTTGATTCATCCAGCCTGACATTTCACATAATATACTCTGCATACAAGTTAAATAAATAAGGTGGCAAAATACACCTTTGTCCTACTCCTTTCCCAATCTTACACCGATTAGTTTTTCTTTTTCTTTTTCTTTTTTTTTTTTTTTGGAGCAGAGAAGGCAGGGCTATTGGGGTTAAGTGACTTACCCAAGGTCACACAGCTAGTAAGTGTGTCCAGTGTCTGAGGTCACATTTGAACTCAGGTCCTCCTGACTCCAGAGCTGGTACTCTGCTCACTGTGCCACCTAGCTGCCCTTTCCAATTAGTTTTTCCTTATTCAGTTCTAACCATTGCTTCCTAACCCACATATAGGTTCCTCAGGAGACAAGTAAGATGATCTGAGGACTTGCCACATTTTGTCATGATCCACATAGTCAAAGGCTTTAGTGTAGTCAGTGAAGCCGAAGTAGATGTTTTTCTGGAACTCCCTTGCTTTCTCCATAATCCAGGGAATACTGGCAATTTGGTCTCTCATTCCTCTGCCTCTTTGAAAACCAGCCTGCTCTTCTGGTAATTCTTGGTTCACATATTGTTAAAGCCTAGCTTGCAGAATCTTAAGCATAACCTTGCTGACGTGTGAAATGAGCTCAATTGTTTAGTAATTTGAACATTCCTTGGCAATGCCCTTCTTTAAAATATTGAGTGTAGCACCTTAACAGCATCACCTTTTAGGATTTTAAATACGTCAGCTGAAATTCTGTCCCCTTCACTAACCTCATCATTAACAGTGCTTCCTAAGGCTCATGTCTGACTCCAGATCAGTAACCACAGCATTGTGATGGCTAAGGGCGATGTTAAGATTTTCCTTGTATAGTTCTTCTGTATATTCTTGCTACCTCTTCTTAATCTCTTTTACCTCTATTAAGTCCCTACCATTTTTGTCTTTTATTGTGCCTGTCTTTGCATGAAACATTCCCTTGATATCTCTAACTTTCTTGAAGAGATCTCGTCTTTCCCATTCTGTTGTTTTCTTCTATTTTTTTTTTTGCATTGTTCATTTGCATTGTTCTCTCCTTACTCTTCTCTGAAATTCTGCATTCAGTTGGATATATCTTTCCCTTTCTCCTTCACCTTTTGCTTTCCTTCTTTCCTCAGCTATTCGTAAAGCCTCATCAAACAGCTATTTTGCTTTCTTGCTCTTGTTTTCCTTTGGGATGTTTTTCGTTGCCTTCTATGTAATATTGTGAACCTCTATCCATAGTTCTTTACGTGATCTTATCTACCAGACTTAATCTCTTAAATCTATTCATCACTTTCACTTCATATTTATAAGGGATGGCATTTAGATCATACCTATACGGTCTGATGGTTTTCCCTGCCTTCTTCAATTTAAGTCTGACTTTTGCCCTAAGAAGCTCATGATCTGGGCCAGAGTTATCTTCAGGCCTTGTTTTAACTGACTGTATAGAGTTTCTCCACCTTTGGCTACAAAGTATATAATCGATGTGATTTTGATATTGACCATCTGTTGGTGTCTGTGTGTAGAGTCACCTTTCGGGTTGTTGAAAAAGAGTGTTTGTTATGACTAGCGAGTTATCTTGACAAAACTCAATTAGTCTCTGCCCTGCTTCGTTTTGTACTCCAAGCCAAACTGGCCTCTTATTCCAGCTATCTTTTGATTTCTCACTTTAGCATTCCAAGCCCATATGATGAATGTGACATCTTTTTTTTTTTTGGTGTTATTTCTAGAAGATATTGTAGATCTTCACAGAATTGATCAATTTTGGCCTCTTCAGCATCAGTGGTTAGAGCTTAGACTTGTATTACTGTGACTGAATGGTTTGACTTTGATTCAAACATATGTGGGTCATTTTTGAGCTTATAGCCCAGTACCATTTTTCTCACCCTTTTATTGACTGTGAAGGCCACTCCATTTCTTCTAAGAGATTCTTGCCCACAGTAGTATTTGTAGTGATCATCTGAATTAAATTCACCCATTCCTGTTCATTTATATTCACTGACACCCAAGATGTTGATGTTTAATCTTTCCATCTTTTGTTTGACCACATCTAGCTTGCCTTGGTTCATAGCTCTTATCTTCTAGATTCCTATGCAATGGATACTGATCTTTACAGAATTGAATTTTCCTTCTGTCAACAGACACATGCAGCTGAACTTTCACTCTGTTTTGTCCCAGATGTTTCATTCTTTCTGGAATTACTTTTAGCTGTCCTCCAAATAGTGTGTTGAACAACTTCCAACCTGAGGGCTCACCTTCCATTATCATCTCTTTTATCATTTTAGTACTGTCCATGGGGTTTTCTTGGCAAAGATACTGGAGCGGTTTGGCATTTTCTTCTCCAGTGGATCACTTTTAATCAGAATTCTTCACTATGACCCGTCCATCTTGGATAACTCTGCATGGCACAGCACATAGTTTCATTGAGCTACGCAAACCCTCCACCATGACAAGGCAGTGATCCAGGAGGGGTTATTGAATAATAAATAAGCACACTTTTTTAAAATGTTGATTTCATTCTCTAAAATTATATGGTCTTCCTGCTTCTCCACCTCTCTTCCTTTTGAACTTCAGTTAAGACATTTTACATTGATTAAGTCAGTAGAGTATAAGGAAGCTCAAACAGATTAACCACATTCCTCAGATTAAAATGTTCAGGTATTACCCTCTTTTCCCAATGGGGGCTTGTTCCAAAGAAATGGTTGTAACTACTGTCAGGTCCTCCTCATCACTCTCAGTTCTTCCACTACTGACTCCTTCCAGAATTGTGTCAAATCATGTGAACTGTCTTTTAAGGGACTCTTGGAGGGGCTGACTTTTCATGATTTGTCCAATTGTTTATTCCCTTTTGATGCATCAAAGTATGGTACTTGCCTGTGAGTACCCACATATCCCTTCCTATCCCCCCCCTCCTCCAGAAGTGGTTCTTTATGAGGCCTCTGCCAGGAGTGCTGAACTCCACTTCTGATTTGCCACTAGGGTCATGTTCCCTTTCCTGTCCTTGCCTCAGCCAGGTCAGGAGAGCATCATGGCTGCTCATACCATTTGGATCAGCTGGTAATAACCAATCCTAATGCTTTTGGTGAGGTGGGGGCCCACCCCACCATACTATGTACCTTGTCACTCCTAATGTCCTCTTGGGCTTAACCACCTACCCTGTCTCTGTACCCTCCATATTCCAACTTTCATCTCACCCTGGCCTTTTCATTTGCCCTGTAGTTTTCTTTTTATGTATTATCTCCTCCAATTAGACCATGAGCCCCTTGGGAGCACAGATTCTCCTCTCACACTATTTTTTTTTCCCTTTGGTATCTTAGTACACTGTACTTAGTATATTGCTTGGCATACAGAAAGCATTTAAGAAATGCTTTTTTATCCATTCCTTTATTAAATATCCACTATGTGCAATGGATTGTGCTTCCTGCGTGGGATTCAAAGATGACATAAGCTAAGCACTACCTTCAGAGTGCACAGTCTGGTAAGGAAAATAAGGTAATCACACTAATAACCTTGCTAATGTGGAATCCTAGGGCAATGTCACCTAAACTTGGCTGAAATGTCTTCATTTCTACTAGCTATGTAAAAGGAAAGTTATTTTAAACAAGATTATAGGGCTCTGGCTTATTTCAAATGCAAATTTGAACTCCAATGCACTTTCGCTATTAATGATAAAAATACTGATTCCAAATCTTCCTTGATCTGGCAGAACCCCTGTTGGGTAACAGTGCTTTCTACTCTGTAAAACAGAAAAAAAAATTAGCTTGGATTGTTCTAACTATTTCAACTGGTCAAGTTCTTTCTGACTTTCCTCCTCTCCCTTTCCCATTAGTCTGAATAGGTCCAGCTTTACTATAAGCTAATTATTTCTCTTCATAGTTAAACTTTTACATGTTAAAAGTAATGATTTAAATTTTGTAGTGATGACAAGATGGCAGCGTGATCTATTTCTTTTCCTCTAATATCAGTGTGGTATTTTTGCTCAGTCCTTTTTCGGTCATGTCTAACTCTTCCTGACCCCATTTGGGGTTTTCTTGTCGGAGAGACTGGAGTGGTTTGCCATTTCCTTCTCCATCTCATTTTACAGATGAGGAAACTGAGGCAAACAGTGAAGTGACTTGCCCAGAGTCACACAGCTAGTAAGTATTTGAGACCAGATTTGAACTTTGGAAGAGGAGTCTTCCTGACTCCAGGCCCAGCACTCTATCCACTGTGCCACCTAACTACCCCACTAGTGTGGTGCAGTGGACAGAATATCAGACTTAGAAACAGAAAGACCTGGATTCTAATTCTGTCTCAGACATTTGCTGTCTCTTTTACTCTGGACAAATCAGTTAACCTGAGGTTATTTTTAAAATGAGGGGTTTGGATTTCTGAGTTTCCTAACAGCTCTAAATTTATGATCCTATCAATTATGCAAAAGTGTATAAAGTTGAAGGCTCTTTTTTTAAAAAAAAAAATTAACATTTTTATTCAAAGTGTTGAGTTCCAAGTTCTATTCCCTCCCTTTTTCCCTTCCTGTCCCCCTCCCCAAGACGGTAAGGAATCAGATATATATAGTGCAATTATGTAAAATATTTCTGTATTAGTTACTTTGTCCAAGTACACTAGAATAAAAGGGAAAAAAATGAAAGTGAAAAAATAGCATGCTTCAGTCTATATTCAAACAATATCACTTCTTTCTCTGGAGGCAGATAATGTGCTTCATCATTAGTCCTTTGTGATTGTCTTGGATCATTATATTGCTGAGAATAGCAAAGTCATTCACAGTTCTTCATTGTACAGTATTGCTATTACTGTGTGCAACATTCTTCTGGTTCTGTTCACTTCACTGTGTATCAGTTCATCTAAGTCTTCCCAGGCTTTTTTGAAATCATCCTGCTCATCATGTCTTATAGCACAATAATATTCCATTTTGATCATATAACACACCTTCCTCAGTCATTCCCCAACTGATGGGCATCTCTTCAATTTCCAATTCTTTGCCATGACAAAAAGTGCTGCTAGAAATATTTTTGTACAAATAGGTCCTTTTCCTGGAGGGCTCTTCTGCCTCTCACTCCACCTTGGGGGAGGAATAATGAGGGACAGAGGGACACGCCCCACCAGGAGCTGTCATTTGAGCTGGGCCTAAAAGGAAGACAAAGGTTTCAAAAGGTAGAGATGGGAACAAAGGAAGCCCATTCCAGATTTGGGAGAAGGTGTAAAGAGGGACACAGCCTGGGTTTTAGCCAGAGGATGGATGGATTTTACAATGAGATTGTCCTCTCTAAGGAACTCTAAATTCAGGGATCCTGAGATCCCCGGGCACACCTAGCCACCAAGGGCATCCTCCTATGTTGTAGAAAAACGTTGCTGCTGCTGCTGCTGCTGCTCCTGCACAGACCTGGGACACCGAAGCTGTGTCTGTGGCACCAAGAATGTGATTATGGGCCAAACTCAGGTTTTATATGAGCCAGATTGGGGGAGGGGGAGGGCAGAGAGAGCAAAGCCCATATTTGGACCATAGAGGTAGTTGTTTTGAATTTCTGGGCTATTTTTGAATAAACAAACACTGAATTAATCACTGTGCATACTCCCATAAGTCCTAGCTGCCAGGGGCTATTAAAAGCAGGCTGCTAACACTTTAGATTCAATAAAGAGCATCAAAGAGAGGCTTCACAGTGTGGCACTGGATTTATAGCACCATAAATTTAGAACTGGAAAGGAACTCAGATTATCTAGGGGCCCTTTCTCCTCATTTTAGAGGTCAGGAAACTGAGTCCCAGGGGGTAAAGTGAGTTGCCCAGGCAATAAGCATCCAGATTCAGATTTGACTCCGACTGCAGTCATCCTACGACTCCATCGTAGTAATAGCTGACGTTTATAGAGTCCTTTAAGGTTTCCAAAGTGCTTTACGTGTGCCATCTCATTTAATCCTTAGAAAGGACCCTACAAGGGACCAGTGTTGTTAATCACCATTTTGTGGTTGATGTTTTCATCATTTAGTCATGTCCAAAATCTCCATGACCCCATTTGGGGTTTTTCGGGGGAAAGATATGAGAGCAGTTTGACATCTCCTTCTCCGGCTCATTTTACAGATGAGGAAACTGAGGCAAACAGGGTTAAGTGACTTGCCCAGGGTCACACAGCTAGCAAGTATCTGAGGCCAGATGTGAATTCCAGAGGATGAGCCTTCCAGGCCCAGTGCTTTATCCACTGCACTGCACCCCATGGCTGCCATTTTGCAGAATGAGAAAACAAAAAATTAGAAAAGTTAAATGACTTGACTTATATAGCTAGTGTTTGGTGCCAGAGTCAGCCCCTTCCTGACTCCAAATTCAGAGCTCTGCTCCTCTTCTAACTGACTTAAAGTTTAAAAAATAAATAAATAAAACCTGGGATTGAATTCCGTTGCTGTTTTTAGTTGCTACCCGTAGAACCAATTGCTCGGACAAAGTCACTAACTCTAAAAGGACAAGGTTGCACTAAATAATCTCTCAGATCTCATCCTGCCTTAGACTCTCATGTAAAGGTACGGGTGAAGTCACATATTTTAGCCCGGAGGATACCTTAAATGGGTAGGAACACTTGCTTATTGAATCAAACAACCAAAAGTGGGTGTGAATGGGACTCGTCATTGTTCAGTTGTGTCCAACTCTTCATGACCTCATTTGGGGTTTTCTTGGCAAAGATACTGGAGTAGTTTTCCATTTCCTTCTCCAACTTATTTTACAGATGAGGAAACTGAGGCAAACAGTTAAGTGACTTGTCCAGGGTCACGAAACTAATAAGTGTCTGAGGCCAGGTTTGAACTCAGGTTCTCCTGACTCCGGGGCCAGTGCCCTATCCTCTGTGCCACCTAGTTGCCTTCAGTGCATAGTCCCTAGTGTATGATGACATCGATGAGGTGAATAAGTAGACAATCCTAAGAATCTTCTCTGTAGCTTGTTGTAGTGGAAGGTGCCTTGGCCTAGGAGTAGGCTTACCAAAATAAAAATGCAAGAGGAAAAAAGGGCCAATAACATGACCCATCAATCACTGAGTGTCCCTATGTAATTACTGACTTGCCCTCCCCTGCTAATACCTAGCCCAGGGGTGAGGAACCCGCAGCCTAGGGGCTGCATGTGGCCCTCTAGGTCCTCAAGTGCAGGCCTTTGACCGAATTTGTTCTGTGAAGTTTGGGTTCGATCAAAGGACCACACCTGAGGACCTAGAAGGCCACATGTGACCTCAAGGCCCCCAGGTTCCCCACCCCTGCTAGCCTGTCTTGGAAGACTGCTTAAAAGTTGGTATAACCCAGATACATTTCATTTCAACTTCTAATATATTGGAAGGACTGTCTTGATGTTATTTGAACTGCCGATAATACTATTATGAAAATATATAAATATATACATATTATGAAAATATATAAAGTTATCTGAAAATCTATTATGTAAACTATTGATTATTCCATTCAAGGGGAAAAAAACCAGCTACTGTCTAGCCTTGCCAAAAACGTGTTCACGTGTTGATCTACAATAATTAACTAAACACAACACTTAACTTTGTTAAATCACACATTGAGAGTCAAACCTGGGCCTCTTTTACATCCGTCTGTCTTCCCTTTGGTCCTCTGTATTTTCACAGAGAGACATTCATCGTGGACCCCTGATGCTGACAGCCCTAAGGGAACTGCAGATGATCTGTAGGAATGATGTCCGCTTGTCTCTGTGCTCTTTGAGAAAGACCAACTTGATGAGGGTTCATTTTCTTCCCTTATTTGAGCTGCATCCAGTCAAGGGCACAAGCAAACTTTGAACTGTTGTTCAGTTGTTTAGTCATGTCCTACTGTGCGTGTCCCCATGTGGGGTTTTCTTGGCAAAGATACTGCAGTGGGTGGCCATTTCCTTCTCCAAATAGTAGGCACTTAATAGATGCTTATTCCCTTCCCTTCCCTTACTCCATCCCAGTCCTCTCCTATCTCCATGCCTTCCCCATTCCTTTCCCTCCTTCTTATAATAGACTTGCTCTCCTAGCCCCAGTCTTCCTGAGGCCCTTCTCTTCATTTCAAGGCTCTACTCAGATGTTACCCCCAAGCAAACCTTCCCTCATTTGATTCCTCAAAGCCCTTGGCCCTGACCTCTCCTTTCCACTTATCTCACAGACCCTTTTGTCTTATTAATTTTATTAATTATTAATTAACAACCTTATTAATTTGTGCACAATTCTCTCCTCCCTCCCCTACCTTCCGCTGCGGTCCTTACACATGCTCTTGCGTAGCTTGATGAGATGTGAGCCTGCAAACTTCCCGGTCATCTCCCTCATGGCCCACACGTAGTCACTGGGGTCCTTGAAACTGGCAAGGCCATAACCCTTGGTTTTGCTTGGGCGCTTATCCCGGAGAACTTTGGCCTTGAGGAAGGAGGGGAATGGGTCAAAGGCTCTGGCCAAAATGTGGTCACTGAGTTCATAAGCATCAGAGGCAGGGACGGAGCACAAGTCTCTCCTGACTCCCAATTATCACATTCCTCCCCACTAGAGGAATTGTAGGAACAATAGAATATATCAGTCCATTATATTTTTCTAGCACATTGTTACATTGCCTCACACATATAGATATTTGTTGACCGAATGAATGAACATCTTCAGGTTTCCAGAGTGATTTTTGTCATCCTCAACTGTCCCGATCAATAGAAATCATTCTGAGTTTAGTCATTCTACATGGAAAAAACCCTGAGAGGGTAATTGGATCTGAGCAAAACTGAAGTCATGACAGTAATCAAAGTTTAGCTTATTTTGTAGAGAGCAAAAGTCCTTGAGAATTTTTCAGCACACCTGTTATCAGCAGGACCTTTTTAGAAGAGAAGGAAGTGCCTTCCAACATTGCTTTCTTTCATATTTGAAGTCCCCACCCTGCTAACCTGCTTTTGACCTTTGAAAACAAGTTGAATGGGCCAAGAATGGCCTGGCTCTCCAAAGGAGAAGGAAAAGGAAAAGGTCATGGAACCCTTCAAGTGGTTTCTCTTACCAGGTTTATACACTTATCTCTTTTACTGGATTTTTTTCCTCCCTGCCTTCGGCTTGCTGCCATTGGGGTTATACAAAATAAAATTCTCATCTTGCAATTCATTTAGGGCCAATAATGATAAAATTGGCGCCTGCTGTCTTGTCCCTAAAATTCTACTGCTTTCAATTCAGTTCAACAAACGTTTATTAATTCCCTAGGCACTTTGGGGGTGAAGAAGAGAGACAGATGATGCAAAATAGAGAAAGGTTCACCTGTCCTCCTAGATCATAGGATCATAGGACATTATAGTTAGACCATCCCTTAACTATCATTTTGCCCGACTCTCTTTATTTTTCATATGAGGAAACCGAGGTCTAAAAAAGTGAATGTTTTCAGGTTGGTAACTGCTCCACTTTTAATGACCTCCCAGAAAGGAGATTTTATGGAAACACATGTTAATGTTTAACATTTGCCATGGGAATGGTGAATATGCTGTCCTTTAAACTACAGTGTATTCTGTGATTTACTATAGGTACGAGAAGACAGTGTTTCTAGTTAACTAAGGAGTCACCTAACCCAACCCCACCCCATAACACCAGTTAGAGCTACAAGGTATATAGTTTGTTTATATACATTATAATTTGAGCCTCATAACAAACATTTGAGTCAGTATTATAAATGTTGCCATATTTCTTAAAATATTCTTTTAAAAGATGAATAAACAGGCTCAGAGAAATTGTCACGGTCCCAAAGCTACTGTCAGGTTCATGTCCAGCTCTCCTCATGTCAAGTTCAATAACCTTTCCATTATACAACAAGGCTCCTTTTAAATTTGGGGAGAGTTTTAGTAGCTGGTCCCAGAGAGTCAGTACTGAGTAGGTAGGCCTTTGGGTGGCTACTCTTTCCCTCCAGTGACCAATAGCTGGTTAATAAATAGATGAATTATCTCTTGTTGGTGTTTCCCATGAAGAGTTGTTGCAATCTCTTTAACTAATTCTCTTTGGCAAACAGAGAACAAACTAGGGATTAAATGCTAAACAAGATTAATACCCATTCTCTGATTCTTTAATGAAAACTTAAAGGTTTATCCTACCCTGAAGTCCAACAATTAGAAGCATTAGACTCCCAGGTCTACACAAACTGGCTTAGGTGTAAGCTCCTAGATTGACTATCAAATTCTCCTCCCTGTGATTTTAACATTCTATATAATTTATATATACAATAATAAAGCCTAAATATAGACAACATACAATATATGCAATAATAAAACGTAAGTATATACAATAATAAAGCATTTACTAAAGTTCCTGCTTCCCTAGGCATGGGGCTGGGTGCTACAGATACAAACAAAAACATCGATTGCTCTCAAGGAATTTACATTCTATGGTGAGGGAGACAAGACAAGATGTACACAATACAAGATAGTGGGAGGAAGAAACATTAGCCATTGTGGGAGGAGGGAAATGTTTCCCAATGAACCAAGCCTTGAAAGAAGACAAGGATTCTGTAAGGTGGTAATGAGGATGGAGGAGTAAGGTGTATGCTAGAGATGGAGAGCAGCCTGACAATGGACAGATAGGTAAGAGGTGGGGAACAGAAAGTTCAGGGAACAGTCCAGTTTGATTGGAAATGTGTGAAGAGGAGGAATGTGAAACAAGTATGGGGAGAAAAAATCAGTGGGAGCCACATTATGGAAGACTTAAAATTATCAGTGGCACAATGGATAGGGTGCTGGGCTTGGAGTTAGGAAGAACTGAGTTCACATCTGGCCTTAGACACTTAGTAGCTGTGTGACCCTGGGCAAGTCGCTTCACTCTGTTTGCCTCAGTTTCTTCATCTGTAAAATGAGCTAGAGAAGGAAATGGCAAACCACTCCAGTATCTTTGCCAAGAATACTCCGAAAAAGGGGTCCTGAAGAGTCAGACATGACTAAAAAATGACTAAACAGCAACAAAATACCAGTGCTGTGGAGTTGGTTTTCTAGAATCAGTGGGGAGCCACCGAAGGTTTTGAAATAGACCCATCATTTTTAATGCTATCACATATAGTTGTCTAACTATGACCAGTTGATGGCTAGCTTTTACAGCCTCGATTTTAGAGGGAGCAGCAAGACAGAGTGGCTAGAGGGCTAGTCCTGAAGCCAGGGAATTGAAGCATCCACATCTGACAGCCGTTGGCTACTTAACCCTGGACAAAGCATGTAATTTCTCATTTCCCTAGGCCTGATGGGTCCTAGCTGTGGGCCACATTAGGCAGAATCAGATGGAAATGGCATTGGTAAATATTTAACAACAAAAATAAAAGTATGGTCAAACAGACAATATTAACATGTGGTTGCTCACAGGGCTCCTGCTATACAAGACTCTTAAACTGCACAGAAGGTGCTGGCCAGCAATGTGGTAGGAGTTCCTTGGCCCTGAAGTTCTCTGTCATTGAAATCACAGATCTAGTCCTTATCCCTTGATTTTAAAACATGACATGTTGGAGTTAGGACATTAGAGCATACCGGTTAGCTATTTCCTGATATTGACCCCAAATTGCTCAGTGACGTTTGTTTTGAGAGAGGCGTGGTGTCTTATAATGAAAAGAACACTAACTTGGAGTCGTTTTATTGTTGTTCAGTCATTTCAGTCATATCTGACTCTTCATGATCCCATTTGGGGTTTTCTTGGCCTAGATACTGGAGTGGTTTGGCATTTCCTGCTCATTTTACAGATGAAGAACTGGGGCAAACAGGGTTAAGTGACTTGCCCAGGGTCAAACAGCTAGCAAGTATCTGAGGTGGGATTTGAACTCAGGTCTTCTTGATTCCAGACCATGCACTCTATCCACTGTGCCACCTATCTGCTGAATTCAAGTGCCAATACCTATCAGCATGACTTTGGACAAGTCACCTTAACCTCTCTCAGCCTGTTTCCTCATCTTCAAGTTGGGTTTTCCACTATTTGCACTACTCACCTTCTAGGGCCACAATGCAGATTGCATGAGATGCATGTCAACAGCTTACTCTTTTTTATTCCATAATAACAAAGTGGTCAAGACCAGGCAAAGATGAGATCTTATAAACATTTGAATAGGATACTAGACTTGTTTACTTGAGGGAAAAAATCTCCTTCTGGAATAGACGTTATTGATGTTGTCTTTTCACATTCCTTCTGTTGAGAGTTTCTGACTAAAGTTGTTTTTAGCCTTTCTGACAGCCATTTGTCTTCCATGACAAACCATAATTTTTTTTTAAAAAAGCATTTGACCTTTGTACAAACTGTATAAAGGAATATTATTTGTATAATGTATGAGACCTGGCTTAAGACGATAAAGTGTAAGTATTTCTGAAAATTGACCACGAGTCTCCATAATTCTTATGCACTTTGAAACATTCATCCTGAAAAACTAAAATATTGTGTTTAAAATGGAAAGTTTTTGCCTTGTGTTAAAACACAATGTAAACATTGAGGTGTTAGTTGTCTGAACTTAATAGTAGAAAAGGATAGAATATATTCTGGTAGGAGAGGGAGGGTTTTTCCCCTCTATTTCCTGTTCCAGTGTGACATTTTCATTATATATCAACTGCTACTTTAAAAGACCACTTATTCTTAATTTCTTTTTTTCCCTGTAAAGGTAGAAACCTGTGGGTTCTTGTTGTGGGAAGATTTCCAAGGGAACACAGAATTGGGATTCCAGAGTTCAAGTACATCGCTAACATGCATGGAGACGAGGTATACATGAGATCTATCTCTAAGTGAATCTTATTGTGTGCGTTGCCTTATTGTTGGCTTATACCTGGGGTTGCTAAGGTCCTAGATCACAAAGAAGTCGAATCCCAAAGAGGAAGTAGAGAGAGTTAACAATTCTGACTTGGCATCACTGGCCAGCCACTCTTTCCATCACTAGTTGTACTTTTACTCATTTCCCCAACTCATGAAGACGCCGGAATGGTCCTTGTTCGCCATGACCCTTTCCATGGTCTCCCTCTACAACCATCACTCAGTTACACCTTTGAGATTCATTCAATACATATTTATTACCCAATCCAAGATTCTGGTAGCTGTTATCTACCAACCTCCAGCGTATTTCTTCTTCCTTCCTTCCTTAATGAGTTCAGTTTCTGGTTCGGAGTCTCTCCTCCAATTTCTGCCCTCACACTAGGAGACTTCAACATATGTATGAAGATATTCTCAAACTCCCTAACTTCCCAATTACTCAAGTTATTCACTTCCCAGGACCTATTCTTCTACCCCACCTCATCTACACACAGAGATTGTTATACCTCTCATCTTGCCAACACCCATAAGAGTTCCGCTTCCACATTCCAACTCTGAAATGCCTTTATTTGATCAATCTTTTACTGTTCCATCCTTTCCTCTGCTTTACAACTTCTAACTAGTCTTCATCCTCACTGCGATTTCTAATCCTCTTACCCCTTAGTCTTTTTCAGGCTGTTACACCAGCACTTAGCACATTGCCCAGCACACAGTAGGTGCTTTATAAATGTTTATTGACTGACCCCTGCACCGATTACACTTTAGCCCCTTCCTTATCTATAACACTTGGTAAACCAATTCAACTTTACAGTATCCTCTTTTCTCAAATCCCTTATGCTCTTATCCTGTCATTGATCTTGCCCAAGAAGTCTTTCCAATTCCCTTTGATGCTAATGTCTCACTTCTAAGATTACTTCCAATTTATCCAATACATGTCTTGTGTATAGTTGATTCTATGTTGTAAGTTTTAAGGTCCTTGGGCAGCAAATAATTTTGCCATTCTTTGTTTTCTCAGTACTTGGTACAGTGCCTGTAGGTGCTT
Source organism: Phalanger gymnotis (assembly GCA_028646595.1). Classification (NCBI taxonomy): domain Eukaryota; kingdom Metazoa; phylum Chordata; class Mammalia; order Diprotodontia; family Phalangeridae; genus Phalanger; species Phalanger gymnotis. Next base: position 203,930,691 of record CM053623.1, read on the forward strand.
AATAAATGCTTATTGACTTGACTAGTAGAAAGAAACATGGCGGTTATTTGTACATGATTTCTTATTAATCTGAGGAGCTGGGTCAAAGTCAGTCCTCAAGTGCCCTTGAGTCTTTACTGAGGCAACATTCCCTTTTTTATACTTTTGGGAGGAAAGGATCCGTGGTTTCCATACACCATCCCTAGGAATCTGCCCAATGTCTGGACCTCATGGGAATTTTCCAGACTTGTCAAATGGAGTTTGTTATGACTAAGGAGTCATATTATAGTCACATTATGTTTGAAATCAACAGTTTGTTAATGGATGCCTTGAAAAAGTAAAATACTCCAACCTAACATGGAATATTTTCTCTGTCCTTTAAATAAAAGATGCTTAATGCCCTCTTAGGCTTACAGTCCAAAGCACCTGGCTTCTTTTCCAATTTGCCAAGGATTGGATCTATTACAGAACAGTCATTATTTCATCATTCTTTACCTTTCCCAACCCAATCTTTTGCAATGGAATTAAAGGTGTCTTCCTATAGTTGTCCCCCATTCCCTTTGCAATATTTAAAGCATGTGGCAACCCACAGTGTTTTTCTGTTCTTCGGACTCAAGTGGGTGGATTTATATTGGCAACATCAGTCATTCATGGGGAAGAGAAAGGTAGTTCCCAGTAATAAATGTAAACAGGGAAAAAAAACTATTCTGCATTATGTAATACCCTACAAAATAAACTAAACTGTCAAGAAATGTTAAGTTGTAGGCATATTACAACACCTCTGACTTTGCAATAGGGTCGAATTGTTCGGATGTTATTTCCTGTCTTGGCTTAACTCTTCTCTTCCCCACCCCCGCTAAAAAAAAAAGTCAAGGCTCTATATAAACAGCACCCATCCTCATGACACAATCTACCTCTCCTTGATGAGCTTTTAGGCATGCAGCCTGTCAGGGTTGTCTTTATTGATGGGGTTCAGATACCAATTCCTCCAATTACAGCAGGACAGATCCCTAATCTGGAAGTTGCAATCCACAGTGGAAATGTTGCCAAGTTTGCCATGCTGTTCCTTGTGGGCTGGCATCATTGGTCTGGGCAAGAGAGAAGCATTTTTTTAATCAAAATGACCATCTTCCCACCTCTCCCCTCCAAAAAAAGGCTTCTTCAGCAAAGCCGTTGGAATGATTACAAACATCACAGATTGCAACCAACCTTTTTGCTATCTAACCTTGGGTGAACATGGACCTCCTGAATCTCTATTTAATAGAAGACATATGTTTTTCCACTTAGCCCAGAATTCCCACTGGTTCAGAGGTAGCAAGTAGCCTGCTACTTAGAAGTTAGCCCTCTGAACTCAAAAGTCAAAGCAAAACAAGTTAGGAGAACTCTTCCTCACCCTCTCCTTTCCCCTCCCCCTGTCCCCATGCAAACATCTTCCACCTTTCAGCAGCTTGCTACTACTGTTTTTTGTACCCCTTTAGATCAGCACTTCCTGTCTGAGTCTGAGAAACTCCCCAGTCTGTCTTTAGGTGGAATTTTGAAGCCAGACAACAAACACTTGCTTGTCTTTCCTAGTCAGTACTGGCATATTCGAATGAACAGGACTCATGTTAAAAATTCTGTTTAGGGGCATAGAAATTTATCTTGCCCTACAAAAAAGTAAGGGAAAAGAGGATGGGAGGGGAGTGGGGTGACAGAAGGGAGGGCTGACTGGGGAATGGGCCAACCAGAATATATGCCATCTTAGAGTGGGCGGGAGGGTGGAAATGAGGAGAAAATTCATAATTCAAACTCTTGTGAAAATCAATGCTGAAAATTAAATATATTAAATAAATTAGTTAATTAAAAACAAAAATAAAAATTCTATTTACCCACATACCTTGTCCTGGAGGGTTCCAGGCACTGTGTACCAGTACTGGGAGCCAAGAGAGAAGATAACATTCTTTCAAACACGGCCAGCAGTGCTGGAAGGCAAAGCAGCATCCATGTTATTGCTAATGCCTTCTTTTGGACATTGAAGGATAATCAATAATCCCCAGTAAAATTCAGCCATCTCTTCTTGACTCACTCATTGCCCAAGCTGTCACTAGTTGTCCCAGATGTGGCTCCACATCTGGTCCGATAATCACTTAGAGCAGGAGTTCCATACCTAGGGTGTGTGAATAGATCTCAGGAGGTCCCATGACTTGCCTGTGGAAGGAAAAAAATGCATCTTTATTTTTACTGACCTGAAACTGAAATTTAGCATTTCCTTCAATTACCAATGTAAACAAAGAGCCACAGTCATATTAGGTTTCACTGTACTGCTAGAGAAATCCATTATCCCAAATAAAGGTGAAGCACCCCTGAGTTAGAGCCTGAAGGTTCATATAAACAATTCCTTTAATAAAAACACTTCCAATAAAATCCTCCCTCAAAGCAGATAAATGTCACTGCTCTCCTAAAACAAACAATCAATAAGGAAGTTCCCTGATGTCTTAGGAACATGTCCCCAGTAAAGCTTCAAAATTGTCACTATATACTTTTTTTTTTAATTCAATACATTTTTCCCCAATTACATATTGAAACAATTTTTTGACATTTGGGTTTTTTTTTTAAGTTTTGAGTTCCAAATTCTATTGTTCCCACCCTTCCCTCCCCACTCCTTGAGATGGTAAGCAATCAGATATGGGTTATATATATGCAATCATGTAAAACATTTCCATATTAGTCATTTTATACAAGAAGACTCAAATAAAAGAAAAAGAATGAAAGAAAGAAAGTGAAAAATAGCCTGCTTTAGATTGCATTTAAACAATATCAGTTCTTTTTCTGGAGGCAGATAGAATGCTTTGTCATTAGTCTTTTGGAATTGTCTTAGATCACTGTATTGCTGAGAGTAGCTAAGTCATTCGCAACTCTTCACCCTACAACGTTACTGTTACTGTGTACAACATTTTCCTGGTTCTGTTCACTTCACTTCGCATCAGTTCATGTAAGTCTTTCCAGGTTTTTCTGAAATTATCCTTCTTGTCATCCTTATATACTTCTTGCCAAAGGGCCCACAGCTATGTGCAAGTCAAATCTACCTAGGGGCAAAGTTAACTCAAAATGCCCCAGGTCAACTCTACAAAAGCCTTTGCTAAGTATATTGGTCATTAGTGGCACAGAAGTGTGGGGGTTAATTCAAGCATCCCCAGTTGCAGTAACATTCCAGCCACCACACACTACTTTAAGGTGTTACTTGATGATATTTTAATTACCAGCTTACTCATTAGAGATATTAGTTGATAGCCCACTTTGTAATGACTAGAGCAGGGTCTTCTTAACCTTTTTTGTGATATGGACCCCTTTGGCTGTGCAGTAAAACCTGTGGACCACTCCCTCCTCAAAATAATGTTTTTTGATGTATAAAATAAAGTCCATAGGGTTACAAAGGAAACCAATTATACTGAAATACAGGTGACAGTTTTTTAAAGTCCACTGACCCCAGATTAAAAACCTGGGGTGGGGGGAGACACAGACACAGAGACAGAGACAGAGACAGAGTCAGAGGCAGAGGCAGAGAGAGAGAGATTGACAGAGGCAGAAAGAGAGAGAGAGAGAGAGAGAGAGAGAGAGAGAGAGAGAGAGAGAGAGAGAGAAAGAAATTGAATGCTTTCTAGAATTTACAGCAGGAAGGGACCTTAGAAAGAAGAGGAAAAGAAAAGGCAAGGGAAGGGAAAGGACAAGGACAAAGACAAGGAGAAGGGAGAAGGAAGAAATATTTTTTTAAGGCTTTAAGGTTTCCAAAGTGCTTTTCATACTTAACATGGTGTATTTTCTCCTCACAACTGCCCTGTAAAACAGATGCTATTATTATTTCTATCTCAGCCAGAGAAATTCTGCAACCGAGAGGCTAAGTGATTTGATTAGGACAAGTGTTTAAGGCATAATTCGAACTCAGGGCTTCTGGACTCCAAGCCCCGCTCTCTTCACTGCTTAGTTAAGTCATCTAGTCCAAACACCTTTATTTTACAGATGAGGAAATTGAGGCCCAGGGAGGCAAAACTATTTGCCCATGGTCACATAGCAAATGGCAGAGCCAGCCTTGGGAGCCCTACGCCCTGGCTCCAGTCCATTGTCATTTGACAAGTTCATAGTTTGGGGTCTAGGGTTTCAGCTTCAGAGCTTGTAGTAGCTGATCACTGGTGAAAATAGAAAAGGAGAAAGAAGCCAGTCAGCTCAAACCCTGGGTCTTGCTGCTGACCTCTCAGCCCTCTGAAGAACATGGTTCTCGGATTTTGTGAGTCCAAAACCTTGCTGCAGAAAGTTAAGATCATCACTGTGTTAAAAAATGAAATTCTTTTTAAAGTCCTAACAGACTTTTTTCATTGCTGTTCCACATATTCCGAACGTGCCATAGCTATTTACAGTACATCTGATGATGGTGCCACTGGGGCCTCATTAAACAAGAGGAGATTCTCAGTGTCTTTGGTTATGGTTATAATTTTTATAATAACCGTGATCTACTTGAGGCAACAGATGGTGCAGTAGATAGAGAGCCTGGCCTGCTGTCAGGAAGACCTTGGTTCAGATTTCTCCCTCAGACACTCATTAGATGTGTGACCCCTGGACAAGTCACTCTAATTGTTGTCTGCCTCAATTTCCTTAACTGTGTTGTTGTTCAGTCATGTCTGACTCTTTTTGTTTGTTTGTTTGTTTTTTGGTTTTTTTTTTTAAATTTTATTTTAGACTCAAGGGCCAGAACACAAATACAGAATAAAGAAAAGAAACAAAACATATCATAAACTTAAATATTGAAACTTAAATACAAAGTAAGAAAGAAAAAAAGAATGACGTGTGCATAGCAGAATGTAAGAGGATTCAAAATATTTAACGATAAATTTTCATTTCAAGAAAGCCTGTCTGATAAATAATACACGTTGTGTTGAGAATTGTCCATCTTTTCTTTGCTTCCTTGTTAGTTTTCTTTTGTTCTCTGCTGCGAACTTTTTTACTTTATTCTTTTTTCCCCCCTCTTTTCCCTCCCTTCCCTCCCGGAAGGCTACAATAAAATTTAAATATGATTCTCTATAGCTATAGATATATACATACACATATACATATATACATACACATATAGATATGTACTTTCCCATACTCTATTCTTGATCTTTGTTTTTATGTTTGTGCATATCTCTCGTTTCCTATCCCTCCTGACTCCTCTACTTCTACCCACTACCTTGCCCTCCTATTACTTGCCTACCCCCCTCCAAGGATCCCTCCCCCATCCTCCCATTCCCCTAAATCTAAACACTTTTCTATACTCCCCTTTTACCTACTCCCTCATTCTCCCCTCGAAAAATCCCTCCCTCGTCCTCTCCCCGCTCCCTATGCCCCTACCATTTTATTTCTTCAAAATTTAAGAGACTTTTATACTCCTCTAAATATGTATGTATTGTTCCCTCTTAAACCCATTCCCAATGAAAGTAGGTTACCAGAACTACCAGCCCTACTCCCCCACCTAATTCTTCTATATCCATTCTTCCTCTTCTACCTCATTTGTATAAAATAGTTACTCTTTTTAGCTGTTCCTAAATGGTTTTACTTTTTAAATTCATGATATAGTCAGGTTTACCCCAGTCTTTCTTATGAGCTCACCAATTATTAATAAGAATCTGAGACATAATAAAAAATAAATTTAAAAAAAATTTTAAAAAGAATCTTGGACATACATTTTACATATATAAAAGGTAAACAGTCTGTCCTTATGAATCCCTCATAATCAGTCTTTGTCACGTACCTTATATTTCTCTTGGTTCTTGTATGTCGAATCTTCTATTAAGTTCAGGATTTTTTTTTTTAACAAAGTCTTGAAAGTCTGAGAGTTTGTCAAATGTCCATTTTTTTCATTCAAGATAACACTTAATTTTGCAGGGTATGATATTTTCAGCCGGAGCCCCAAACTTTTTGCTCTCCAATATGTTGTGTTCCAAGACCTGTGGTCCTTTAATGTCTCCGCTGCTAGGTCTTGTGTAATTCTGATTGTGGCACCATCATATTTAAATTGTTTTAATCTTGATGCTTTTAATATTTTATCCTTGAGCTAGGGTTTTGGGGATTTGACTATGATATTCCTATGAGTTTTCCTCATAGGATCTCCTTTATGTGGTGATTGATGGATTTTTTTCTATTTCTACTTCCCCGCCTTGTTCTAATGCCTCAGGACAATTTTCTTTAATTATTTCTTGCATTATTGTATCAAGATTCTTTTTTGATAATAACTTTCAGTTACTTCAATTATTTTTATATTGTCTCTTCTTGATCTATTCTCCAAATCTGTTGTTTTTCTTATGTTTCACTTTCTCTTCTATTTTTTCGTTATTCATATTTTGTTTAATTATTTCTTGATCTCTTATAATTTCACTGGCTTCACTCTGCCCAATTCTAATTTTCAAGGTGTCATTTTCTTCCTTAAGATTCTGGATCTCCTTTTCTAATTGGTTAACTTTCCTTTCATAACCTTCTTGTTTTTCTTGGATTATATTTATTTATTTATTTATTTATTTTTAGCTTTTCCTCTGTTCCATCTCTGTCATTTGATTTTTAAAATCTTTTTTAAGATCTTCTATAAATTCTTTTTGGGCAAGTGACCATTTGACATTACTCTTTGGAGGTTTCTTTACTTTAATATTCTCCTCTGAAGATGAACCCCAGTCATCTCTATTCCTGTAATAGCTTTCTATGGTTGGATTCTTTCTCCTTTGCCTGCATATTTTTTGTGGTAATAGCTTGATTTTTGTACTCATTTCTAGTCTTGGGATGTGGGAAATGGTGCTTCTTGCCCCAGATCTTCAGTTCTCCCTGCTAGCCTGGAACCAAAGCCAAACTTCCAACCTCCTATAAGTGGCCACAGCCAGGGGCTTTCTGCCCCACTGCTTCTGCACTCACTGGGCAGGAGCTGGTTCCCTCTGCCCCCCACCCTCACCCCTCTGCTCTTCACCCCACAGCCGGGTCTGGCATTCCTCACCAGCAAAGTTTCCCTCAATCTTCCTGGGCTCAAACGCCCAACTCCCCTCACTATCCCAGGGTGAAAAGTTCCTATGGCTGGGGCTGAGGCAGCCTCTCCAACCAACTAACTCTAGGACTTGCCCCTTGTTGTTAAAAGGGAACCTAGCCTGGAGGTATTTACTCCTCGAAGGGACCAAATCCTGTCCTGAGATCTTTCTTCCAATCTTCTCAAACTGTCCCAGGAAGACCCCAGTTGTGCCCCGATTCTTCTTTGTCTCCACTCACACTTTGTTTGCCCTGTGGTGCTATTTTAACTCTTTTATGGGGGAAAATCTTGAGAGCTTGGCATCTTCTGACCTACTCCACCATCTTCCCAGAATCCTCTTCGTGTCTGACTCGTGGTGACCCCATTTGGGGTTTTCTTAGCAAAGATACTGGAGTAGTTTGCCATTTCCTTCTCCAGCACACTTTATAGATGAGGAACTGAGCAGGGTTAAGTGACTTGCCTAGGGTCACGTAGCTAATAAATGTCTGAGGCCAGATTTGAACTTGGTAAGATAGATCTTCCTGAGTCCTGTCCTGGCTGTCTATCCACCCGGCCGCCTGGCTGCCCAATTCTTTAACTGTAAAATGGGAATGATAGTAGCTCCCACCTACAGAGTTATCGTGAAGATAAATGAGATAATATTAGTAAATGGGCTTAGCATAGTGCCTGGCACATAGTAGGCACTATATAAATACTTATTCCATTCCATCCCCCATCTAACCCATTGATTTCTTTTCCTTGAGTCATATGTGTTGGGGATTGGGTAGGACACTGTGTGCTAACTTGCTTGTCTACACTGAACAATGAAAAACTGGGTGATGAGATCAATTAGAAATGCATGATTTGAGTTTACAAAGGCTTTCACATCCGTTATCTCCTTTCACCTACAAAACGACCCTTTGACGTTGGCAAGGCAAGATCATGTGAAGCTAAGTGCCTCGTTCACTCTCCTGAGTTGTCCATATTGAAATTGTCCAAGCCAAGGCTCTAAACCAGGCCTTTTTTGGTGTTGTGGACCCATTTTAAGAATGTTTTTAAATGCATAAAATAAAACCCATAGGATTACAAAGAAAACCAATTATATTGAAATAGTTATCAAAATATTTTTTAAAGGATAGTATGTCCTTTAGTGTATAGGGTATAGCCCATGCATAGCGTGCCAGGCCTCAGGTCAGGAAGGTTCTTCCCGAAGTTCAATCTTCCTTGTTCATCATTCCTGAGTTCAAATGCAGCCTCAGATACTTACTAGCTGTGTGATCCTAGGCAAAGCACTTAACCCTGTTTGTCTCAGTTGCCTCATCTGTAAAATGAGCTAGAGAAGTAAATGGCAAACCGCTTCAATATCTTTGCCACTAAAACCTCAAATGGGTCATGAAGAGTCAGACACAACTAAACAACAATAAAATGTTATAAGAACCCTTTTTCCAAACTCGGGTCTTTTGACTCAATATCAGACAATATTACAAAAATGGAAATAAACCCATAAATGTACACACATTTTTCTACTCTTCCTCAAAACAGTGATGGAACAGATACTTAGAAGCTCTAGCTTCTTTACTGTGTTTTTATGATACTGCTGTCATGGTACTCTCACTCCCCCTTTCAACCAGCCAATCGTGATTCATGTCCTATAACCCAGAGGTGTCAAACCTTCAAAGTTTGGGTGGAAGCAGATTAGGAAATATTTAACCAAAATGAATTTTTAAATGTAATAGAACATGAGTGACGTTAATATGTGGTTTTCTAAGTCAGTGTGTGTAAGGTTTAGTGGCAACGGTTTCTATTTGAGTTTGACTGCTTGGCACAGGTGTACCCTAAGGCCAGATGGCACATTCCTCCATGTCAGTCTCCAAGTCTCCATTTGGCTTCCAGATCTACATAACCAATCCTCAGCTCTCTCCTGAGTTTCAATTTCACATCTCAAATCGTCTGCTGGATGTTCTCTGCATCATCTTAAACTCAACCCACTGAACTCATCCTTTCTCCAGAGCCCTAACTTGCTCCTCCTACTTCCTCTTTCTGTTCTACCATTTTCCTGGTCACCCAAGTTCAAAACCTAAGAGCTGTTCTCGACTCCCCACTCTCATTCATGCTCTGTAGCCACTCACTTGACACTGGTTAGCCATTCTATTTCCTCAACATCTCTTGAATTCCACCAACGTGTGGCTTCAGGTCCTCTTGCCCATGTTATTGCCACGTCTCTCTCTGATCATCTTCCACTTAGCTGTCCATGCTACTTCTAGGATAAAATGCAGACTCTTCACAGACTGGCTCCTACCTAACTAGACTGATTACACATCATTCCCTTTCACAGGGGCAGCTAGGTAGAAAGAGCACTGAACCTGGAGTTAGGAAGACCTGAGTTCAAATCCACCCTCAGACACTTACTAATATGATCCTAGGAAAGTCATTTAACCCTGTTTGCCTCAGTTTCTTTATCTGTAAAATGAGCTGGAGAAAGAAATGACAAACCACTCCAGTATCTTTGCCAAGAAAACCCCAGATAGGGAACCCCTCCTTCACAAGCTTCAAATGCCAACCAAACTGGCATACTTGGCTGTCCTCAAGACACAAGTGTCCATCTCTTAGCTATATTCCTTTGCACAGACTAGCCTCCATGCTTGTAAAAATCTCCCTCCTCCTGGAACCCCTATGTCCTTTAACACTCAATTTGCATGCCACTTCCTTTGAGTTTTCTTCTGATTTCCCTCCTCCTCCCCTCCTCCATCAAAAAATACTCTGTATTGTTTTACATCTTTATATGCATGTATATGTATGTGCATATATATCTATATATGTATACATACATATACATGTATTTTAGACACATAGATGTATATCATGTATATATACATATATGTGTGTTTATCTATGTATATACTACACTCACTTGTCTGTGGATGTGTTATGATTCCCAATAGAATGTAAGCTTCTTAAGGACAGGAACTGCTTCATGCTTGTATTTGTATCCCCAGTACTCACAGAGGTCCCACATACAGCAGGTACTTAATAAATGCTTGTTGGTTAATTACTTGTTACCTTTGTGACCTTGTACAAATTTCTTTCCCTACCTGGATTTCAGTTTGCTTATGTATAAAAAAGAGATGATTTGAGTAGATGATACTTCCATCTCCAAAATCCCATGACTCTCTTATAATTCCTAAGATTGTCTTACTCTACAAAGGAACAGCCAAAAAAAAAAAAGAAAAAAGAAAGAAAGAAAAGTTGAAAAAGGCTTGGAAAAGACGTGAATAATCACCTAAAGTAAAACTTTAGTTGCTTTTCTTTCTTCCAACCCTAGGGAAGAGAGGACCATAGTTAGAGCTGGCTATAAGGTGAGACGGAGGTAATCGTAACCATAGTCATTCTCACTGGGCCACAAACATTCTATGTTCCTCCAAAAAATTTAGCATTTCCGTATTAAGCCAGCTGGCCAATAGGGTTACAAAATGGGAAGGGAGGGATGGGGGGAAGAGCCCAGATGGTGGAGTAAAAACAAAATGGGTGCATCTCAGGTGACAATATTTTGTAAATGGGTTCCCTCACCACTTAGCTACCCATGCAGGAGAGATACCGCAATCTACAAACAAGAAGCAGTAGAAAATTAGAGAGGAGAAAAGATTGAGTTAACCTATGTAAGATACCTCTTAACAGCATCATGCCAGTTAGCTGCTGTTTCTAAGTTACCATTACATGCTGTTGTCCTATCTATTATTGGAGGGGGGAGCGTCATTTTCTTTGGCCTGTGTCAGAGGGATTGAGTGCCTAAATCCGCCATCATTCTAAATGGTTGTTGCCTTTAAAAGGGAAATTAGTGCTGTCCTTAGGGGTTTTTTTTTTTCCCATTCGCTTCTCATTCTAATGACTTAATGTTTAATCCCAATAAGGGTCACCTAGAGTTAGTTAGTTAGTCCTAGTTACCTAGGACTCTCTGATCTCCAGATAATAGCTTATTGGTGTTATTCTTAAAGTAGTTGTCTAGTAAGTTTTTTTGGAGAACTAAGGTTATTCACGGTACAGAAGATTAACAAACCCTAAGAGGTAACACTTTACCAAGTCAGAATGCCTATCATCAGTGGGCCCTCTCTTACCTTTTCCCTACTTTCTATTGCTTCCTCTTATGTTCCTTTGTCATGGGATCTGTTGATATTGGTAGCTAAGTGATGAGAGAGCCCACTTATAAAAGCACTGTCACCTGAGAAGGTACCTTCTTTTGAAAGCAAGGAGGGCAAATAATTTCTAAGATGAGACTTGATGCAAATTAAAATTAAAAATTTGCATCAAAGAAGAGATCGTTATTATGTTTTGCTGCCAGTGATGCCTTTCTCTTCACTGAATTTCTCCAGACCATCTTCCCTAATAGGAGAAATCTACGCCTCTCCCCTGAAATCAGAGGTATCCCTACCTTGTGAGCTCTGAAGAAGTCTGAAAATCATCTCTACTTAGCTGTCTTACATATCTCCCCACCCCAACCCCATCTCTTTTGAAAAAAAGCCTTTCTCTTGATTCCTTTCTTATTTCTTGCCTGTTCTATTGAGAGAAAGGAAATGAAATTTTGAAAATGGAACTGTGAGGAAGAATTTAAAATGGCAGGGCCAAAAAGGACCAACTGCTGCCCCCACCCACCACCACACCCATCTAACAGCATTCCTCATAAGAAGACACACATCTCTGAGGCAGGTTATTCTATTTTAGGCTCTTACCCTTAGTAACATTTCCCTTTTATCGACCACAAATCTGCCTTTGTAATTTCCACCCACTGAACCAACCTAGTTCTGCCTTCTGATGTCAAGTAAAACAAAATCTAAGTCCCTCTTCTGTATGACAGCCCATCAGATATTTGAAGACAGCTATCATGACTTCCCACACTCCATCCTCATTCCCATGGGAGTCTTATCATCTCCAGGCATGTTTACATCCTCTTATGGTATGAGTTCTAGTTCCCTCATCATATTGGTCAACCTACTAGATGTCCATCAGCAAGCATTTTTTAAACACCTGCTAGATGGCAGAGGGCAACTAAGGTGGCACGGTGCCGGGCCTGGAGTCAGGACGACTTGAGTTCAGATCTAGCCTCAAACACTTACTTCGTGACCCTTGGCAAGACGCTTATCCCTGTTTGCTTCAGTTTCCTCACCTGTAAAATGAACTGGAAGAGGAAATGACAAATCGCTGTAGTGTCTTTGCCAAGAAAACCTCAAATGGGGTCACCAAGAGTTAGACACAACCGAACAACAGTGACAAAGATGTCAGACACTGTGCTGTATGCTACCTTATGCTGTATATGTTAACAAAATTGTTCCTTGCCTTTGATTCTATAGGAGAAAATAACATGTGCATACCTAAGTAAATGAAAAACCTATACACAATAAATACAAATAAAATGGTGGTAGGGAGGGGCTACCTGCAGCGGAATCAGAAAGGCCTCATGTAGGCAAGAACACTAGAGCTGATCTTTGAAGGGAGCTACAGATTCTAAGAAGCAGAGATAATGAAAGGAGTCCCCTCCAGAATAGGCATCAGCCTGTGCTAAGCCATGGAGGCAGGAGATAAGATGTCATCCCAAAGCATCTTTTGGTCATAGCCACTCATCTTTTTCCCAGGAATTACTTCAGGACAATCCTCTTTTCTCTTTATTTAACAAGCACTCAGGTTAGCCAGAAGAAGCAAGGCAGAGTGATAATCAGGGAGATGGACTGATTGATGAGTGTTCTCCTTCCTGCCTTCTTCCCCACCCTCAAATCTTTCAAAGTTAAGCAGCAAAACTGCAAACTCGTCATGATTTTTATGCAGTATTGCCAGTTTCCAGACAATCAGCTGGGGTTGATCGTTTGAAAGATTTGGAGAGACATTTCCAAGAACCACACAGGATGAGAAGGGTGTAGCTGGGTCTCAATACTCGCTGGCAGAGAAAATGCTCCCTAGGCGGAGATCATAGAGCAATTGAGGAGTTGGAATGTTGCCAGCTGAAAGACATGAGGAAGGTACCCACCTACCACCTTCCCCACATACTCCCTGCAAACATTTCTTCCTGTTTAGCACCAAAAATATTAAGTTGAATATTTTTTTTAAAATAGCCAACTATATGTACTGACTTTTAGATAAATAATTTCTTGGAAAAATATCCCTGTTTATGTTCATTCTTCTAATTTTTATGAGATCCTCCAGGGCATTAGATCTTTATTCTGGGCAAAGTGCCCAATTTACTTAAACTGTCGATTTAGTTCTTAAAATTATTTTTCGTGTGTGTGTTCTTTTTGTGTTACTCACCTCCAGGCTATGGTTACCAAACATCCTGAATCTGTGGGATTAGCAGGACTTTTTCTTTATTATTTTTTAAAGTATTTTTCATAGAATTTGAGTCAGAGACTATTTTGTCCATCTTGTACCCGCAGACAATATTCTCTTTTGGAATATGCCCAGTGGTCTTCCAGCTTTTACTTTGAGACCTCCATTGAGGGAGATCCCACTGCTCCCTGAGACTACCTGTCCAAGTCAAGTCAACAAGCATTTATTAAGTGCTAGGCACTGTACTATGCACTTGGAACACAAAAAGAGATAAAAGACAGTCCCTGCCCTCAAGGAGCTTACAGTCTAATGGAGGAGATGTGACAACAACTATGGACAAATAAGATAGAGAGAGAGTGAATTAGAGATAATCAACAGAATAAAGATACTAGACGTAAGGGGGAAATCAAGAAAAGCATCCTTTAGAAAGGGGGATTTTAGCTGGGACTTTACAGAAGCCGCATGGAAGAGATGAGGAGAGAGAACATTCTAGGTATGGCGGACAGCCCATATAAATGCCAGGAGGCAGGAGATACAGTATATGAGGAAGAGAAAACAGATCTGTGTCTTCATTTCATCGTACCTGAAAGGGAGTTCCATTTTTTGATAGCTTTAATTGTTAACAATATTTTGTGTAACCTCTTCCCATTGTTCATAGCTCTGCCTCCTGGGCCAGGCAGAACTAGACTAGTAGGTACATTTAACAGTCTAAATTTAGGCAGACCCTTTCTTGAAGACAGCTGCCTGTCATGCTCCTCCCCGCCCCCCCATCTTCCCTTTTTTGGGCTGAAGATCAACTGAGCCTTCTATGGCATGACCTCAAGGGCCTTCATCATTCTGGTGTTGCCCCAGCTTATACACATCCTTCCTAATAGGTGCTACCCAATTCTGTTCAGTATCTTCAAAAATCTTTTTAATGAAGCAATAGGCTTAATTTTTCCACTTTGACAACCTAATTGCCCTAAGTTAAAGGAACAGTATCAAGGCTTCTTTGCTTCAATTATTGCATTTTCAGGATTTTCCTTGGAATAAATACTAACGACCAACTGTTCGCTTACAGTCTGCCTCTTACCTGTAATTTGTGTGGTACCCTAGGGTGACAGATTGGTTCTTCCAGAGACCAGAACAGCATTTCCAAAATCTGAGGACTTCTTTCATATACTCTACCAAGTGGGTTGTATTTTTTTTTTAATTTTTCTTTTTAGGAAATTTGTGGGACCGTAGATTTGGAGCTGGAAAGGATTTTACAGACCATTTAATTTAAACTTCTCATTTTACAGATGAAGAAACTAAGGCCCAGAGGGGATAAATGATTTGCCCAAGGTCTCAAAGATAGTCAGTGTCAGACCTAGGACTTGAACTCAGATCCTCTAACTCCAGCCCCTGTATTCTTTCCAGTCCACCCCAATGCCTCTTTTCTTTATAGGAATGGAGCATGTGTTTGTCTCTCCAGCAGATGCCAAACCTTTTCCTGAATTGAGCATATTTACTTTGTTCTTTGAGGTTACTTAATACACAGTACATTTACTTTATATTTTGTGGTTACATAATACAAAGTACATTTACATTCATGAAAGGCAAACTCCCTGAGGGCAGAGTTTTTTTTCTCTGCATTTGTATCTCCGCCCCACTCCCCTCCCCTGCACCTTACAGGGTGCGTGACACATAGTGGGTGCTAATATATGCTTGTTGATTGATTCATTCTGGAAATTTCCAAACTGAATTGCCAACTACTGTATCTAGAAACTTTTGTCAGTCATTCAGTGAGAGGTTCTTAACCTGCAGCTTTATTATTACCATACTTATTTTTCACTTCAGTAGAACTTAATTATATGTATTTTGAGTACTCAAAATATAATGATGTGGTTAGACATTTAATGGCATTTTTATGAACCTCAACTACCTTCTTGATTTTGGATTCTAAAACTCATCTTATTGTGCTTAATTGTTTTAAGTTTATTCTTTTTTTGTACCACAGTCATTTTGCAATATTTCCCAACCACATAGAACCCTCCCTTATATCAAAGAAAACTAGTTAATTAAAGCCAACCAAAAACCCAGGAACTGAATCTGATAACATACGCAACATTCCACAGAGTCCACACCTCTCTCTCCCAAGAGAGGTCTTCCCTGGGTACCATTCCTCACAGGTGTTACCTTCCTTTATTAGAAGGGAACTTCCCTGAGGGCAAATAGTATAGCATAGTGCTTAGATTCCCCACGTGCTCCCCAATTCTAATCCCTATGAACCTCAGTTTCCTCATCTGTAAAATGAGAGTTGGATTAGGTGGCCTCTAAGATCCCTTCTGGCACTAAATCCAAGGTACTATAAATTTCATTTAAATGTATATTTTAAAAAATACAACTCATATAATAGTGTGTATGAAAGAAGTCCTCAGATTTTTGAAATGCTGTTCTGATCTCCAATCTGTCAGTCCTCAAAAATAGAGGATGCCAAGGGCAACGAGGTGATGCAGTAGATAGAGCACTGGCCCCCAGAGACAGAAGGTCTTGAGTTCAAATTCAGCCTCATACCCTGGGCAAGTCACTTACCCCAAATGCCTCCAAAAAAAAATAGATGATGCCCCACCGATAGTGATATATACAGATATATATATATGTATGTATGTGTGTATATGTATGTATGCATATATGTACATGTATAGTAAACAATAAATGCTTTTTCATTCAAGACTAGTCACATTTTATCAGAATTCTGATGTCGAAGTCATAAACTTAAGCTAAATATTTATAAATAAGACATGAAAATGTGTGGTATCTATTCATATCTCTACCCTCTCAAAAATGATGAAGAACAAATTTGTTATACTAGCCTAAAATCTACCATTTCATATGCTAACAATATGTGGATCAACAAATTCAACTGAACAAATATTTATAAACCACCTGTTAAGTGCTAGGTGTAGAAAGACAAAAAGAAACTAATCTGACCTCGAGGTTAATAGCCTCTCTATCTGAGGTCCATTTACCTCAGCAGTTTAAAATAATATATAAGCACACACCACATTTTTGATTTTACCACATTCAGTAAGATCTTAAAAACAATTTTGAGCTTCTAACCCTCTGTGAGCATTTCAAGTTGGATGGAAAATACTTTGCTGTCATTGTGGACATTAGAGAAATCCAGATTTGGATTTTAAAATTGCTTCCCTTCTTTGTATTCCAACACAACGTTGGTACTCACCTCTTAATCTGAGTCATACCTTATACTTGGCTTTAAAAAGATAAGCTCCTAGAAATTTAACATGACGGTAAAGTGGCTCCTATCTTCTACAAACACACACACACACACACAAACACACAAACACAAACACACACATGCCATTTTCTCCTTTCTATTCCCCAACCGAAAAATGTCCCCAAACATTTTTTTCCAGTAGAAATTGCTGAAATGCAAGCTGTTGAAGCCTAGAATGCCCCAAACAGGTGTTGCCTCAGAATAGACAGTTAAAAATTGTACCATTTATCTTTTTTGCTGATATTGACGCATTTTCTTTAATTGATCCTTTTTTGTGAAAACAAAAATCGAATTATTGGTAAGAACTTTTCTTAAGAGCATTGAGGGTTGGGGTCTGGGCAAAATCAGACACAAAATAATTGAAGAGGAATTCTATTACATTATTCCATCATACCTAAATTAATGCCCTATTCTGATCCCTCCTCATGGTGGAGAGAATTCCCTGGGTTCTCAAAGGCTATTTCAGAGGGGCATAAGCTCTAATGTGCTTGCTAAGCTTAGATAGGCTTCAGAAAGTTTCTTGTCTAAGGACCAGTCCCACTAAGCTTAGAGTGATTTATCACCCCATTGGCAGTAGGATATGGCACTTTTCTGGGTCCTGCAACTGTCATAGAAGGACTGCCATCTCTGTGCAAGCCCAGGAAAATCACTGATGTAACTGAGGTGAAATATTCACCTCAAAACTAGATGGCTGAGAGTCTAAAAAGAGAAGGGTTCTATGGTTTTTTTCCCATCTTACTTTCATAACAACCAGTTTAGTGATCTATGTCATTCTAGACTAGGGATTCATAAACTGCAGCCCATGAGCTTATTATGATTTTTAAAAACTTTATAACTCAATAAAATTGATTTCCTTTATAAGTCTATGTATTTCATTTTGTGCATTTAAAACCATCTTTCCAAGAAGGAGCCCATATATTTCACTGAACTACCTAATAGATGGCTCCATGAAACATTCGAACAAAAAAATTAAGAGCCCCTTGACCTCACTAGTCTCTTGTTTGTCTAGGTGTCTCTTTTGGCTGAGACAGTCTTGAGAGAAATGATTATTAAATAACAAATTATTGGAGAGATCCAGGGTTTTTTCACTTCCATTTTTTTTGGAGGGGCGATGGCAAGGCAGTTGAGGTTAAGTGACTTGCCCAAGGTCACAAAGCTAGCAAGTGTGTCAGGTGTCTAAGGCTGTATTTAAACTCAGGTCCTCTTGACTCCAGGGCCAGGTGCTCTACTCACTGTGCCACCTGGCTGCCCCAACATTTTTTTCACTTCCTACATCCTCATTCTCTACTAGGCCAAACAGTCATCTGAAGGACATTGCTGATAATAAGTGTGAACAATCTTGTTCAGACCCCACCCAAGTGGGCAAGCCCACTGTTTTCTACTCTGGCTGGCCCCTCCAAGAGTAGATCCTTTGTCTAGATTGCCCAAGGCTAGGGACCAGAGTGATCAAAATCCTGTCCTCAGCCCCTCATTAGAATCGCCTTACTTCTCATTATAATATTCATTCTCATTAATTGTTAACCAATCAGAGTCACCCTCAGGAACACCCACTCTTCCAAGGGTAGATAAGCATTGAGTGGGTTCCATGAGACGTCTTTGGCATTCAGGAGTGCCACTGACTCTTTTTTATTAATTATCCACTAGCATAATTAATAAAATGATAATTACCCAGAAACTATGTCTCTGAAACTTTTATATGTCACAGTCTTTTGGCAGTACCTGGGTTTATTACTCTATTCTTCAATATGTTCCTGACATTGGACTCCTTACTCAGACAAAAGGCTTCATCTCTCATCTCCAGGCATTTTTTCTGGCGTCTTCCATGCTAGAATACTCTCCCTCATCTCCAGTTTTTGGCTTCCCAGGCTTCCTTCCAAGTCCCAGTTTAAATGCATTCCTATTTCCCTCTTCATTCTAGTGCCTTTCTTCTCTCGATTATATCCTATTTATCTTGTATGTAGCTTGTTTTTCCTTAGTAGTGTGCATGTTTTCTTCTCTCTGTCTTTGTCTCTGTCTCTTGTCTTTCTCTGTATGTATGTGTGTCTCTCTCTATATATGTGTATGTATACATAACACACATACATAATATATGTTACATATATCATATATACATACATATACAGATATACACATACATATATACGTGCATACATGTGTATACGGATATAGATATAGATATAGATATAGGTATAGATATAGATACAGATATAGATATAGGTCTAGATATAGATATAAAAATATGAGCTCCTCAAGGCCAGGGATGGTCTTTTGCTTTTTTTTCCCTTATCTCCAGCACAGTGCCTGGAACATAGTAGACACTTAATAAATGCTTATGAGTGACTGAATAAGTTAAATTTATAAACTTCCGTCTGATGACACAGTTGCAAATTCTTGGCAGTATTTTGCCCATTTGGTCTTGTGTTTTATGAAGGAAAAAACCCATGTCCCTGAGTGGTATTCCGTCTGTTGGAATTTTGGGGATGGTTTCATTCAACTCAGCTTTTCCTCTTTGTAGACTGTAGGACGGGAATTACTCCTCCATCTGATAGACCACTTGGTTAAGAATGATGGGAAGGACCCTGAAATCACCCACCTGATTAATAACACTCGGATACACATCATGCCTACTATGAATCCAGATGGATTTGAATCTGTCGAAATACCCGACTGTTATTTCTCAAATGGCAGGTAAAAGTGGGCTGGTTTCTCTGTGCTATCAGAAATTCTTTCCCTGGGGTCTATACACCCGTTGGAGGAGGGGAGGAAGTTCATTAACTTGGAAAGGGGAAAAAGTTCTTGTTTTCACTCACATCTACTAACATTTAACATTTCCTTCTTTTTTGAATTTTTCCTAAAACCGTTATTCTAAGAAGTCCATAGGCTTTTTGAGATTGCCAAAGGAATAAACAACACAATGTATGTGTGCGTGCATGTGTGTGTGTGTGTGTGTTGAGCAGAGCGAAAGAAGGAGAGAATGATCATCCCAAGTCTTAGATTAGCCTAACTGCACATCTAGTGTGCATACATATGTGCTTGGAGTATAGTATTCTATTCATTACATATTCAGAATAGAATCAAAAGTGTCTAAAGTGTTCCTGTGATACCCCAATGCAACTAAATCCATGGCATGCCTAGGGCATTACCAATAAGTCTAATGATTCCTGAGGACAGAGCAGCTGACTCTGGTTTTTAAATATCAGAATGCCTCTCAGAAAGAGGGTGATGGGGGTGGAGGAAGCATTAGAGTTGGCCTGAGGCGACCTGATTTCAAAGTCTTACTAGTTTCTGAGCAGCCAGAAGTCAATGAACCTTTCTGGCCCTCCTCTGTTAGAAAGGACACTGGTATCTAAGGTTTCTTTCGGATCAAATCCGGGATCCTAACTTGTTGGATGTTTGTGCTTCCTGTATTGGCTTTGCTGCAGGGGAGTGGTGTTTCCTGCCCAGCACTGCTTCATCTAACCAATGACTCAAAAAAATAAAAACAAAAACTTGGAAAGGAGAATTCATAGGATGCTGGGTCATAATTCTAAAGCAGGAAGGCACAGCAGAAGCCTTCTAGTGTAACTCCCTCATTTTTGTAGATAAGGAAACGGAGTCCTAAAGAAGCTTTCGCTGTTGTTTGTCCATTGTTCTCAAAGAGGACCATGACATCAGGGAAGTGATGCCATGATACGAAAATGAATTGGATTACTGTAAGGGAGGGCTGTGCAAAGTCATCAGCCTCACTTTCTCCTCAGGAGCCATCTGGAGATGACCCTGGATACGGTGGGAGACCTTGGCCTTTTTAAGCTAAGGTCTTTCACAGGTCTCAGTTTGACTGAGGGCAATGCCCCTTCAGTGATTAAGAAATGAGGCAGAGAATGGCCTCTATTACCTAGTCCAAAAAAAAAAATCGGTCTAGAAGGGGAAGACCTTCAGGGTTTCTGGCCAAAACAGAAACAATTGCAAATGACTCACCCAAGGTCACACAGTAAATGGTACAGCCAAAATTTGACAGGTCCCATGATTCCCAAGTTCAATGTTGTTCCTCCCACACAATGCTTATCATGAACAGCCAGGGTGAGATGCAGGCAGAGGGAGAGGAAAGGGGTCAGGACAAGGACAGGCCATGAAAACCTGAGACCTGAGGGTTTGCTGTGGAGGGAAGAATAAGGATCATTAAAGGGAGAAGTGGAGGTTGAGATAGTAATTCAAAACCCAAACATTTTGTTTGCTGACTAATTCATAGTGGAAGTTAGAAACCGAGTTTCTTGTTGTTGACAATTTCAATACAGGTTTTTAGTGCATGGATTCTGACAACCCAGTGTCCAAAACTCTTAAACTACAAAATCTTTTCACTGGCTGTCTTCTATGTGTAGAATATTCTCCCTCCTCATTCTCTGCCTCTTGACTTCCCTAGCTTGCTTCAAGTCCCAGCTAAAGACCCATCTTCTACTAAAAAACTTTCCTGATGCCCCTTAATGCTACTGCTGCCTTCCCTCTGATGATAATGTCTTTATCCTGTATATATCTTGTTTGTTCAACAGGAAAACAAGCAAGGAAAAGAAAAGTAGAGTACGAAAGGGAGATTATAGTTGGGGAAGGAATAATTATAAACAAAACAAACTTTTACTTTGAGGGGGATGGTCAAAAGAGAACGTTAAAACAAATCAAGATCTGTGCTTGCTGAAGAAAAGAAGGACAGAGTAGGCTAGGATTAGAAATAGACCCTTTAAATTATAGATTTCTAGTGTAGATCAGTATACTTCTCTGTCTCTACCTCTTTTTTCTTTGTCAAAAGGGGCCTAGAGGAAAAAAAGAAAAATTGTAAGAGAATGTGATGAAGGGAAACACAAAATTAATAATCATAACAGGAAATTAACTCATCCATAAAATGGAGGAGGGGCGCAGAATGGCTTCGAAGGCAAGATCCAACAGTACGTTGTTATAAGAAACATTTGAAAACTAAAGATGCAAGCAGAGTTTGAATTTAAATAGTGATAAGCAGGAAAACTACATTATACTTAAAGTAATCGTAGATAATGAGATAATGTTGATACTTAATCTATGTTCACTGAATGTCATAGCATCTAAGTTCTGAAGGATAAGATGATCAAATTACAGAGAGGAATCAACTGCAAAACTCTAATAGTTGAAACTCCTTTTAGAACTAGAACAATTTAACAAAAATGATAAACAAGAAACTTAAGAACATCAATATTATTTTAGAAAATTTAGATGGGGTATATCTGGCAAATAAAATGAGAATAGAAAGGAATATATATACAGATATGCATACGTATATTATATATATATATATATATACGTGTATATGTGTATATACACACACACACACACACACACACACATATGTGGTTCATGGTACCTTTACAAAAATTAACCATGTACTAGAACTAGGATATTAAAAGTTCATAAGCAAATATAGAAAAACAGAAATACTAAACACATTTTTTCTGACTACAACAAAATAAAAATTTTAATCAATAATGGACATTTGAGGAAAGAGTTCAGACTTAATGGAAACTAAACAGTTTAATCCTCAAGAAATTGTGAGTCAAAGAACAAATCATAGAAACAGTAGATAATTTCAATAAAGAGAAGGAAAACAATGAGACAGAATACCAAAACTTTTGGAATGCAGCCAGAGCAGTTGTTAAAGGAAAATCTGTCTCGCTAAACACTTTCATGAACAAAAGAGAGAACAGATCAGTGTATTAGACATGCAAGTGAAGAACCAGAAAACCAACAAATTTACAAAAAACAAACATAATAGACATTCTGAAATCAGGTAATATTAAAAATCAAAAACACTGACTTGATAAGTAAAACCAGGTGCTCTTAAAAAAAACTAAAATAGATAATCCATTAGCTAATCTGATTAAATAAAGACACCATAATTTTCCATCCAGGAAAAATTGGATGGATGAAGAGTATCCAGTTTATGATATGTAGTTAGATGGACAACTTAAAGAACCTAACTAGTATATCTCTCTTAGACAAAATAGTGTGACTGGACAATGAGTTAGCTCCAGAACTTTAGTTCAAGAGGAAGAAAATAAGTTTGATTTCCTTTGGGAAATGGCAAAGCTCCTTCAGTGACTCCCAAGCTTCTCCCAGAAACAAAGACCTTTGTTTTTAATACCAATATACCTTGATTGTTATCATACGGCTGCTGGTCATTTACAATCTCTAAAGAATTAAAAGTGGATATCACCCAAAAGGCAATGGAAAGGCCCATGGTAGTTATGAACTGAACATGACACACAGCAGATATTGAACTATGAAGAACTAGATGCCCTCAAAGAAGTGTTTGAGCAGAAGAGATGGGCTGACCACTTGGTGAGAATGAGGGATCATGATATCAAGAGAAATCTAGAAAGGCAGCCAGCATGCTGGAAAGTACCTCCATTGCAAACTGTTGGGGGAATTTCAACAAGAGTTACAGAAGATGGGTAGGCTGTAATTGTCATCATTGTCAAGAATATCCACATTGAGGAGATCAGAAATCCATTTGCGTCAATCGTTAAGCCTTTACTAAGCATCTACAATGCTCCAGGCATTGTGCTAAGGATACAAAGACAAAAAGCTCACATTTCTAATGAGGGGAGGCAGGGAAGCTACCTGTACATATGTACTATGAGATAGATATGTGTATGTGTATACGTGCATATATATGATATGTGATATAGATAGGTCTACTATATGTAATATGTGTGCATGTCAGATATATACAGAGTAAATGGAATACAACCTTGGAGATAAGGTATTAGGAATGGGAGGGATGGGGAGAGGAATGGGGGACCAAGAAGGGTCTCTTGCAAAAAAAGAGATTTGAGTTGAGTTTTGAAGGAAGTCAGGAAAGCCAAGAGGGAGAGGTGAGGAGGGAGAGAATCCTTAGCATGGGAGTCAGCCAGTGAAAAGGCAGAGATTAAGGAGATGGAATGTATGGAGAATAGCAAGAAAGTGAGTATTACTGGATCCTAGAATATGTGGGAGGCAGGGGTATAAAATGTAAGACCTGAAAGGTAGGAAAGGATCTGGTGAAGGGTCTTAAAAGCCAATCTGAAGATTTTACATAAAACCTGGTAATACTAGGGAGCCTTTGGAGTTTATTGAGTAAAGGAGGAGTGAGGTGGGGTGACTTGGTTAAGATCTGTGCTTTAGGAAAACCACTCTGAAAGCTAAGTGAAGGACGAACTGGAATGGGGGAAGACTTGATACCATCTGGGATACCAACCAGCAGGTTACTGTGTGCAAGTATTTAAGTCATTGGTCTCACACTCAACTATTTCATCTCACCCAATGCTATGGGGTGGACCCAATAGGGAAGGAAGGCTCAATGCCTTTGACCTCTCTGAACCTAAGCTCACCCAGTCTACAGTCTATAGTCACTGTTAGAGTCACTGTATGATTCACAGGCTAGACCCCTTTACAATGTCATTCCACATGCCGTAACAATTTGTAATACGTAGAAACATGCTCCACAACTCAGGGAAGTCCTTGTTATATTTTCTTTTTAAGGTTCAATGAAAACGAATATGATCTAAACAGAAATTTCCCTGATGCTTTTGAAAATAATTCTGAGACAATACAGCCTGAAACTCAAGCAATAAGGAATTGGCTGAAATCTGAGACATTCGTCCTCTCTGCTAACTTACATGGTGGAGCCTTGGTGGCTAGTTACCCATTTGATAATGGTGTCCCAGGTAAGAAATAACATATTGGCCCACTCCTTTCCCTGTCTCTCACCATAGAAAGTAATCTGGAGCTATGGACGGGGAGATTATCTCCATTCATTCCTCCAAAGTAGAAAAGAGGCAAAATCTCCTCTTTTGGAGTAAACTCTGTAAAATGATGCCCATGAAAAGGCCAAGTGACCAAAGTAACATCCTATGTTACTGTGTTGCCTAAGACACAGATTAATGAAAGCACTTGGAGAGAGATTCAGCCAATACCTAGAAGAGGGACAGATGGATGGCTGAGTTGGTGTGGTATCTAACAGTTTCATCTTGGCCCTTTGAATTTTCAATGAAGTCTCTTGAAGATACTTCTCCATTCTCGTTCTTATATGGCTCAGCCATGTTTACATTATGTATCATTTTGTAATTGACAAAAGACAGACTCACCGAATTGGGGCAGCTATGGAAACCCAAAAGGGGAGGAGGCAGGACATCTTCTCAGCCACTATAATACCTTCTCCCACTTAGGCTCTGCTTCCAAAGGGCAGGGAATAAAAGAGGAAGGGGAAGATGAATGGGCTCCTTATCACCAGAATTCCCACTCACCTGGTACACCCCGGCTCCGTACATATACCCCCAGCTTCTCTTGGGATTGTTTCAGAGAAACCTTTGAGGCCCTTCTAATGCCCTAAACAAAGGATCTCAAAGACCCAGCAGGGCTGCTAGTAACCTCTTGAAGAAATGTTATACAGCCTTCCAGTTGACTAGTTTTTGTTAAGGAGAAACAAAGATCCAGGCAATTGTAATGCCATAAAATTTAAAACAAACAGAAAATTTGAGTCTGAAGCTAGTTGTTCCAGACAACGTGCTGCTTTCAAAAGATAAAATAAAAACAGCTCTCCCCCACTCCTTTTTTTCCCCCGCTTGAAAGCAGAAAAACTCTTCTGGCTTTGGACTGGGCGCTGAATCCAAAGCTTTTGTCAAACTCTGGCCTCGATTGGATGGCAAAGTAATTAAAACTCAACATAATAAAAGGCCAAATGTTAACCTCATCTTCCCACTTGCTCAAAATTTTCTGACTCAGCGTAGAGCCAGTGAGTTCCCTGGAGTTTGGTGTAGGCAGACAGCATTCCCCATGCTTTTGGAATTTCATTTAGCTCTTCCTTCCCCTGCCTGGGAAATGCTTAGCTGCCCCCAGAACTTATTCACAGTAAATAAACAGGACAGCAATATGCTTAGTGAATCTAGCCCTGTTCCTGCTCTGGTCATAGGTTTATCTTGTCTTTTGTTGTCTTGTCTGAAGATAGCACATCCATTAACATCTCTGTGCATGGTATGATTACATCGCCACCCTGGGGATTTGTCGGAGTTATGCTGTAGCTTTCCTAGGCTTAAGTTGGAATTTACTGCTATGTATGTGTCTGCCTTGCATTTACAGAGACTGGGACAAAACGTGGCCATAGCATAACCCCAGACAATGATGTGTTCGAGTATCTTGCATATACCTACTCTTCAAAGAACCCCGAAATGAGCGTAGGAAACTTTTGCAAAAATAGTGTGAACTTCCGCAATGGTATAACAAATGGGTACAAGTGGTACCCACTCAAAGGTTAGTTTTTCTCAGTTTCTACTGGGTTCTTTTCTTATCTCTTTAATCCAAAGGTGATATGTTCATCTCTCTAGGCAGTTATCCGAAGACCGCCAGTCCTTCCAGACTACTGACAATCCCTCGCTAACAGAGTGTGTTTGACATAGATAATAACATGTTTCCTGTCATCAGGGACCCAGGCAGAAACGTGAAAATGCAACATCCCATGGCCATAGTGTCTCGGGACCCTATGGAAAAAGTCCCTTCCCCTAGAACCGTGATCGTGCAAATAGCAGCCTAGATGTTGCTTCTTTTGAATTCAAGATGCTGATGGGCCAGAATACAGCCCTCGCTAGCCCTTTTTCCTAGCTCCCTCCCCGTTTAGTTGTTCAGCTGCGGGAAGGATGGAGAGCTGACACACAAGTTGGTACTCTTTATAGCAGGATGGCTGTGGGCCAGCCACATGAAAGAATGTAAAACAAGCAGAGAGTGTGATTGATAACCCAGCCAGATAAATACGTGTCTTGAACACATCTTTCTGTGAGTTTCAACCTCTTTGCTCCCTGTTTCCAGGCTTCTGTCACCTTCCTCCCCGCTGTTGATACAAACTTTTCTCCTTACACCTAGAAGAGAAGGATTCACTGGCCCCAAGGCAAGCTTACCATGTGTCTCTTGTGTATAAAAACAAACCCATATTGCGTGGGATTGGTTGGAAACATAGCGACCCACAACAGTAATTCTGGGACTCATTCCCATGTGTGTGTCTCGTTACGCTGTGTGTCTTTAGCACTGATGAATGGGGAGTTTGGCAACGAAGTGTGTTATATTCAAATGTTTGAAGGGCTAGCACGTGGGAAGGAGGGATTACATTTGTTCTGCCTAGCCACAAAAGAGAGACCCAGGAGTACTTGGGGGAGATTACGGGGAGGCAGATCTCAGTCAACAAAAAGGTTTCCTATATGGCAGAACTGTCTATAAATCAGAGCTTAGAACCATTCCAGCACAAACCTTGTCGGGGGATTGTTGGAAGTCATTCTTCAGGTAGAATTTGGGGGGGAGGGAGGTTCCAGGGGAGGTTCTTAAACCTTTTGCATCATGAATGCCTTTCGTAGTCTGGTGAAGCCTACAGAAGCATGTTTTTAAATACATAGGATTACAAAGGAAACCAATTATATCGAAATGAAGTTGTAATTTTTTTCCCCATCCAAATTCATGGGTCTTCATAGCATCTACCCACAGAACCCTTAGAGGATCCATGGGCCTCACATTAAAAACCCCTGAATTATAGAAGATATCTGAGTATGTCTTTTTCGACTCTTCTAAGTTAAAATCAGATAAAACAATGCATTTTAAATTTGCAATCCTCTTAAAACGGTGGAATGAGAGGCAAAGGAGGCTCAGAGTGAACATCCTCAATGTCCGGAGCCATGGGGACCCCCAGTTCAGCTTGCATTGATAACAGCAGAGCTTATGCCTTGCTTTTCTCTCAGAAGGCTACTCTGGTGATGACTGACCCAGAGATGTCCCAGGAAACTGAGACTTCATTACAAAAGAGCAGGTGTGCCTTCTTTTTTTTTTTTTTTTTTTTTTGGTCTACAAGAGATGTAAGCCCTGTTTTAAAAGAATCCAACAATGAATCATTTTGTTAAGGGAAGAATCCTTTTGTAATGGGAATTTTGTAACATGGCAGCAATCTTGGACGTGGTTCAGCAGCCTAGTCTAAGAGCCATAGTGGAGTATTTCCAGTTGCCCCTAGATATTGCATTGTCAGGCCTTTGTCTCTGTACACTAATTGGTGGGGTGTATGGGGTGTTCAGGTAAGACTAGCACTTCTGGTGTGAGGACTTGCCAAGCCCTTTTCAGGGCTGCTCATCTACATGTTACTCACCTGTAGCTCCAAGAAGCAGTAGCATGTGCAGCGGTCACACCCCAACTTAAACCATGAGGGTAACCAACAGGCTCCAAACCCATCAGTGAATTAGGGGGATGTCTAAACCACGCGTGTGAAGACTTCCTGCATCGGAATGGGCGGATGAGAACAATTTGTTCTAACAGCCATGAAGAAGGCTGAAGCAGGCTACGTGGAGTGCTTAGAGCTTGGTCAGACATCAAAGATGCCAAGGTCATCCACTGCATCCCAGGCCATCGCCAGTCATCTTGACTTTTGTCTTGCCTCTGGACTTTGATGACTCAGGAAGAGAGGGTGAGGCTTTGTGCAACTCTACCTCACTTAAATCCAATTCACTGGCAAGTCAAGACATCATTTGCGATGTCACTGGTCCTCTTTGAAAACAAAAGACAAACTTTTGAGACAGTCTAGTGCATTTTTGAGATAGGGACCCGAAGCCCAGAGATGTCAAGGGACTTGCCAAGAATCTCCTAGCTCTTCAGCAGAAAAACCAGAATTCAACCTACAACCTCTGCCATCAAATGCAGGCTCTTATCACTGTGACTGACTTGCCTCCTCTTTTCCTTTACCACAGGCATCTGCAGCTGCCTAATTCACCCATTTCTGTTTGTCTGGTGCTTTTGTTTAGGTGGGATGCAAGATTACAACTACATCTGGGCCCAGTGTTTTGAAATTACTTTGGAGGTGTCATGCTGTAAATATCCACCAGCAGAAAATCTCCCAGACTTCTGGAATAAGAACCGAGATTCACTAATCAACTACATGAAACAGGTTCATCTAGGTCTGTAAGATTTTCAAATGAATTCTTTGCTAACACCAAGTATGACTTCTAGCAAAACCTGTGGGGTAAGACTGTGAATTTACCAATTTCCTGGGTACATCGTAGTTTTTCCTAGTAGGCATAAATAGAAATGAAGAATTATCTGTTAGAGAGAAATCCTGCCATGTTTGGGAAGGTGCTATGTCAGCCAGTTGGGGTGAAAGAGAGGACAAAAAGTGTTGATTTCCAGTGGGCCCCACGTTCAAATATCAAGTCACTTGGAAACTGGCCTCAAGACAAGAACACCTCTGTTAGTGAAAAAGATGATTCTCATTCAACAAATATTTATTAAAAGTCTCTGGAGTATAAGACACTCTAGTAGGCTACAAAGATAAAAAGTTGACACTGTCCCTGTCCTCCACGAACTCACATCCCACTGTAAGTTAATGGTGACCTATCCTATGTTACTTATTATCCATCATAGAAAAAAATTAATAAAAGCCCACCTGCATATGTAATATACTTTATAATTATTTGCAACTTCTTATTTGAACTACATAAATACCCGTATGCCACTTTAGTTTCCCAAGTACAAATCCTCTTGGCCCCATTTCACAGCTGGGAAAGCTGATGCTAAGAGTTCAAATGACTTCCTTAAGATTATAGGTGGTAAGTAGCAAAACCAGGTCTTTGAGGACCAGAACATTCCAAGGGGGTAACTGGACACCTGCTTGGTGACCTTTTGTCTATTTATTTTCCAAGGTAGGAAAGGACCAAGCAGTGGCTCCAGCATCTCCCCTCGCCCCTGGAAATCCTGCCAAATGCATCCAACCTAGTATCATGGGGCTCTACCCAGCCTGCTTCCAGAAAGTCCTTTGCCAGTATTTCCCACAGCTGCTGGTCAAATACAATGAACAAAAGAGCAATATATTAACTGGGATCATCTACAGTTCAGAGCTCCAGCTGTCACTCAGTCTTTACTCATGTGGTCTTTGTAAAGCTCTTTGACTTTGTCAAATGTTGATGTCATCTGCTTCTATTTAGAATGTCCTCCCAGAAGAAAGATTGGAAATTGGCAAATGTTTTTATGCTGTAGTGTCAAGTGAAGGGGAGGGAGGGAAGAAAGCATTTGGGGTTTGGGATTTGGTTTTGGTTTTTGCCAAACTCTTACCCTAATCCTCAACAAAAACTACCTTTTTTTTAATAGAAGGTATCATTTCCATCTTCAGTTAGGTTCTAGGGTTTTTGTCCATCATCCTAGGTCTTTCTCCTTTCACTAGTTTCCAAACCTTGATTGATCTCTGGTTACTAGTGCTGAGCCCCCCAGACCTTATCCCCCAGGTCTGTTAGGCTCCCTGGATTTGTACACATGTGTATGCCCAAATTCCTAATTACCTGCCTCCTTCTGTCACTGCAATCATAACTGTATGCCTACTTGGGGCATCCACTCCCCTTCCTCCTTTACTTTCTGTCTGCTATATGCATTGTACCACAAGAGTATACTTTCTGGGATATGTTCAGAACGGGAAAAAAGGACATACAAGTTTAGAAAAAATTCACTAAAAGTAAAGTAATAAGCAATGTATATGAAAGAAAAAATTACCCAAGTCCTAGGTTCATTGACCCATAAGCTTGCTTTCTAAATTGAGTCATAAAATGTAAGTACATTCAGCAGGATAGAAATGTCACCAAAAAGGTTTCAC
The DNA here is from genome assembly GCA_028646595.1 of Phalanger gymnotis. Lineage (NCBI taxonomy): Eukaryota > Metazoa > Chordata > Mammalia > Diprotodontia > Phalangeridae > Phalanger > Phalanger gymnotis. Next base: position 203,960,871 of record CM053623.1, read on the forward strand.
TATAAAACATACATGATCTACCTTCCTTCAATCAGCCAATCCATCATGACTCTAAAATTCATTCACCCCTCACATCGAAAATCACTTCAGCCTGAAAAACCCCTCATCTTTATCCTATGGATTTCCCCATCTAAAACCTTTCTCCCAGATTTATTTTTTATTCATACCCTGTAACCCCTGTTACAAATAGAAATAGGCCAGCAAAACAAATTTACCATGCTGGACATGTTCAAAAAAATGTATGTCCTCATTCTGCAGCCTGAGTCCATCACTGTTCTATAAGGGAGTGAGTTATAGAAAAGGCAAATGCTCTATCTAGGCCTATGCCCCAAATCATTTGTCTCTTCTCTAATCCATAGCTTTAGCCAAGCAGCAATGGATAGAGGAGTCAAAAGACATGGGTTTCAATCCCAGCCCTTCCTTCCGCTTACTTCCATTTGAGACTTTGGACAAATCACTTTATTTCTCTGGGCCTCAGTTTCCTCACCTGTAAAATTGGGATAATAAGAATAAAATGATATAACATTTATAAAGTGCTTTTGCCAATTCTAAAGGCTAGCAATTATTAGTCAATGAGAGGTCTCAGGCCTGTGCTTTTACCATGACGTCTGAGTTCTCTCCTGTAGCTAGATTACTTCTTTGCTCTGACTCAGGAGGTGTGTCCATATTGGCTCCCTTCAGGAACTATAGAGATAAAGGAAGCTAGACATCAGTTGCACATTCCACGGAGTCTTTCTCTCTCTCTCTCTCTCTCTCTCTCTCTTTCTCTCTCTCTCTCTCTCTCTCGCTCTCTCTCTCTCTCTCTCCCAAGAATAACATAAGCAACCAAAGAAAGGAATTTTTAGAGGGGAGAAGGAAAGCAAGGAGACAGGGTTGTGCATTGAATATCAAATAACTGCTCATGCTCATAGTATAGAAGGGGGGTGTAGTTTATCCACACAGATTGTGATTGGTACAAAATCCAAACTATGGAGTCATTTCTTGCTTGGTTAGAAGACCAGCGGACTGCATACCCCATACGAATCATTGCAGGGCTTTAATGAGTGAGAAAATACTAGCTTAGAAAAGAAAAGACGTGAAGTCCCCTTGAGTCAAGTAAACCAAAGACTGAAGGTCATGTCAAGTAGAAAAGATATGATCACTGCAGCATTGTCTTCCCTTCTATCTTTCAGTGAGAACAAGGGAAGCATTTTTCACTCAGGTCTCATCATTTTCTTCTACTTTAGAAACAATTCTGTTTTGGAAAAAAAATTGTCACTTGTGTTTTATCTTTCAAGAATCCCGAAATGGAGTCTTTGCAGGCTGGCTGTAATACTTTTATGGTGCCCCACAGTCAGGGTTGGAGGGGAAGGAACATGATTTCTCCCAGATTCTTGCTGGGGAAGGTTTCCAGTTGCCGTTTTGATGCAGAAAACAAATTAATTAATTAAATAAAATGACTGCATGGATTGGTGCAGCAATTCTGCCCCCTTGTGGTTCCAGACTGAAATTTCCCATTGCAGCTACAACCAATTTCAAGGCTTACTTGTGATGCTTTGATTTCAGGGTCTTTCTTAGAATGTCTTTCCTACCCTTGTACCTTGAAGTCTATGGGAAATCTTGTTTCCTGGACTTCCTGAGAATTGGCATCTGTTCTAGTGCTCTTCGGCTCTGACCTTAACATTGAAATGTCTAGTGGCTTTGCCGTCAATAACCCAATTTCACCATTTGACATGATATATTTCTAAAGACACTGAGATTGCCATTACTTCAGACTGGACTCTACATTCAAAAACCTTATGGTGGATTGACCACTGTATGTTGGCAGCAGCAGACATGGGTTGCATCACTGACTGCAGTTAGAGGTGGCTAGCTAGGTGGTACAGTGGGTAGAGTGCTGGACCCAGTCAGGAAGACCTGAGTTCAAATCCCCTCTCAGACATTTATTAGAAATGTCTCTTAACTTTGTCCATCTTCAGCTTATTTATCTGGATAATAATAGCATCTTACAGGGTTATTGTGAGGATCAAATGAGATAACTCATATAAAATGCTTTTGCAAACCATAAAGCATTATATAAATGCTAGAGATCATTATTAACTAGCTGTGTGACCTTGGCTAAGTCATGCGTAAAATGGGAGAAATAAGTCTTATTCTATCTAATCCACAGGGTTCATATGGGGGAGGGGGGCAGGGAATGACATAACATATGTGCAGCTGCTTCAGAATGGCCACAGGTCTCCAATAAGAGAGAATACCACTCTATTATTGTACCACTCCCAGGCAGCATCAGATCTCCTATTGCATTTTCAAGGACTGAGCTTAGAGCGGACCTCTAAGAATTTCTTCTGATAGTCCCATTTTTTATTTGAAAAAGCTAACAGCCTGGAAAGAAAAGAGCAGTTTGGCCAATGTCAGGGAGAGTTAGCCTTAGTTAGTGTAGGTATTAGAGCCAAGTTCTGCCTTCTTTGTAGGTTCTAGTATCATAGGATATAGAACATGGAGGGGACCTTAGAATTTATCTAGCCCAGTCCTCTTACTTTATAGATTCTTTATTCCCTAGGGGCTCTGAGGCTTAGATTAGAATGGGAAATCCCTTCACCTATTGGGAAATGTCTCCTCTGGGCCTAGAAGAGGATTGTAGGGTATAAGATCATGGATTTAGAGCCTGAAGGGACTTCTGATAATTTCTGGAGCTATTCAGCAGTCTTCAGTCATTTCTAAGAAATCTTAAATGGAAACCATACCATGCCCTAAGGTTTCCCATTAAAAAAAAAAACCCTGACATTCAAGCTGTGGTCCAGAACTACCCAGCAATCTAAAAGGCTAGATAATAAAAACCAGGGAAAGGTTTTGTTCACCAGCAGATAGAGACTAGCAAAAGGACTTTGTCCATCCCTAACTGCTTTGTTATAAGAGAACTGGGCAAAAAAGAAAAAGGCCACATTTCAGCTACACCAGCATTAAAGATTTGGACCACATTGACCCAGGCAAGATGGGTCTTCTTCTGATGTCTGCCCACCTTGTCCTCTGCTGCTTAGCTAGAAGAGGATAAGCCATAAATTCGAATATATAAATTTGACATTCCTGGGTGTTAATGAATGAAGTCAAGTCAGGAAGGGCAAGCTCTGGAGTCAAGGGCTAAAACTCAGTATTTGGAGTCTGGGAGACCCGAGTTCAAAAATGGCCTCAGACTCTTTCTAACTCTGTAATCCTGGGAAAGTTATTTAACCTATCTGCCTCAGTTTCTTCATCTATAAAATAATAGAGCCTACTTTTGAGGACTCGTTGTGAGGATAAAATGAGATATTTATAAGACACTTTTGCAAACCTTAAAGTGCTATGTAAGTACTAGTCATGACAGTGATGATAACTAACATCTCACGTCTTGGCTTACTTTACCTTCCCTATTTTCCCATGCAATTAACAAGAGGGAAAGGGCCAATATGTGCAAAAACATTTATAGCAACTTTTTGTGGTAGCAAAGAACTGGAATGCTCATTAATTGGGGAATGGCTGAACATTATACTTATGCATTATATACCTATAATGGCTAAATACTATAACTAAAATAAGAAATGGAAAGAACACCAACAACTGAACAAACAAACAGCCAATCAAAAATCCTGTTCCCGATAGCGTTCGGTCATGAAGGAAGTTGAAAACATATAAATGAAAAGTCTTGAATCAGATCCAGGAAAGAGCTGTATGCTTTAAAATGGCATCTTCCTGGTGTTTAGTCTGACAATGGGATTCAAGAGAGCAAAGTCGGGGTGTGGCTATCACGCCACCACCATCATTATCTTGGATAGGGAAATGATGTGAGGCAAAGCTGTCATCTCATCAGTAACTACTGCTCCGACTTTGTAGCATGTATAATTGGGCTCAGTCTACGGCTTTTGAGCTGCCTGAGACGACCTCCATTCCCACCTCCTGCCTCTTCCTTTGAGTTTTGGATTGGCAGACTCCATCTCCAACTCTCATAGTCTTTAGTTTACTCTCCCTAAGCATAATTTGAACCATTGGACTGCTTCATCCTTCCCATAAAATTCCCCCCTTTAGCCTTTAACCACCCTACAGGTGTTGGGACCAGTTGGGTCTCTAGCAGGTCCTGAGCCAAAGATGTTTCTATGGTTTCCTATTTAATATTTAATATTCCTATTTAATAATAGGAATATTCCTATTTCCTGTGTTTCCTATTTAAAGTTAATATTGGTGGATTTTTTTCTTCTACAAAATGTTATCTGATTATCTAAACAGTCAGATATTTTAAGTGGAAAAAAAAAGTTTTATTCTTCTCGTAGGCTATAAAACTGCAGATTTACACTCCCCCTTTTTTTTCTTGCTTTGCAGGTATCAAAGGTCAAGTTTTTGATGTGAACAAAAATCCAATACCAAATGCAATAGTGGAGGCTGATGGCAGGAACCACATATGCCCCTTCAGAACCAACAGATTTGGAGAATACTATCTTCTTCTTCTGCCTGGATCCTATACGATAAATGTAAGCATATAATGTGATGTGGGTCAAATTCGCTTTGAAAAGACAGGGCTTTTCCCCAAACAAATTTCACTGGGTGTGACATCAAAGAGGCTACGGTTGGAAGGATTGCTTGGTTCTCAAACAATACCTCTGGAATCTTTAAAAAAAAAATATAGGATCCAGTAACTGACTTGCTTCCTTCTTAGTGATGAGACTTGCTTCCCTCGTAGGGATGCAGTTTGGACAAATGCAGTGACGGCAACTAAAAGTAAACCTTTAGGAAAGCCCAAGAATTAGACATGCCTAAGGGTAGAGGGAAGGGATAGTGATACATTTGGCATAGTGCAACAAAGAACAATTTTTCTGGAAAGTCTGAGATGGAAAAAGTCACATCAAATATTGGCCAGTTGGTGTTTTTATTGGTCAGCTAACATTTTTTTTGGAAAGACAGACCATATCTCAAATATTTAGAGTTTAAGTTCAGCACTGAAGGGATCTGAGAGATAACCTATTTTAACCAATATCTGAGACCCTCCTTAGCATCTCTACAAAGTTTTCATCCAGTGGATGATATCCAGTGATTTGGAACTCAGAGAATTTTAATGTTGGAAAGAGATGTCCACAGCCTTCTGGTCCAACCCATACATGAAAGGCATCCCCTATAATATATTCAACAAGTGATCATCCAGCATTGGTCTGAAGACCTCTAGGTCTTTTTTTACCCAAAACCTCACCAGGCAGCTTCTTCTACTTTCAGACTAGAGGGTAATTTTTTGTCTTAGATCTAGCCAAAATCTGCTTCTCTACAACTTCTACTCACTGGTCCGCATGGAAGATTAGTCTGGCATCAGGATAAAAGATAGATTAGAAAAAGGAGAGAGGAAAGACCTACTAAGAAGACTTTTGCAATAGTCTAAGTTGGTGGCACTGAGGGCCTGAACTAGGGGGATGTCATTGGGAATAGAGAGGAGGAAAAACATTCAAGAGATATTGCGGAGATGGGCTTGTTAACTGAAAAAATATAAGCAGTATAGAAGATGAAGATAACACTCTATGACATAGACAGTATGGAGTCAAAAGGAGGAATAAATATATTGGTAAAGATGACAAGCGCCATTTTGGACATACTGGGTTTAAGGTGCCAGTGGGACATTCCGTGGGAAATATAGGTCATTGAAGATGCAGCTGAGAATGAAAGTCAGAGCTGGAGATAAAGCCTGGGAAGTCACATAAATAGATGTAGTTGTTTTAATAATTTGCCAGTGACAGGGAAGAAACATGGGATGATGGTTGGAGTAGAAGAGTAAAGCAAAGCTTATCTGGGATTCAGAAGACTCGAGCATGCTTGTCAGTGTGTGAGAAGGGTCCAGTGGAAAAATGCATGAGAGGAATGTCTTGGTTGTCGAGTAAGTGGGTTCAAGGGCCCAGGTGAAGGTGGTTAACTTTATTACAGACTGTGGAACCTTTCCTCCTGTAGCCAGAGGGAAGATTACGCTGAGAGGTTTTTAGGAAGAGAGAATAGAGTGCCCGTCAGATAATGTCCATCTTCTCAGTGTGGGGTGTAGCTGGACACAAGAAGAGGAAAAAAAAATAAGGTTTAGAACACTCTCAGTAGAGAGTGAGCTAGGGAGAAATTAAAGCCAAGATAGAAAAGTTATCAAACAGTTGGGAGGAACGTATAGTAGGGGAAAGTTTATTTTCATTTTGAAGCATTTACCAGCAATATACCTTGAAACATAGAAATCAGAAGTTTGAATCACTTAGGGATGATAATTTTCTACTTGGGGGGAGAGGGGGTAGAGCCAAGATGGCAGCTGGAAAGCAGGGACTAGTGTGAGCTCCCTGCCAAGTCCCTCCAAAAACCTATAAAAAATGGCTCTGAACCAATTCTAGAACTGCAGGACCCACAGGGTAGCAGAGGGAAGCAGAGCTCTAGCCCAGGACAGCCTGGATGGTCTCTGGGTAAGGTCTATCACTCACAGAGCTGGGAGTGGAGGGGAGTGGAGCTGAGCAGAGCTGAGTGGAGCTGAGCCAAGCATAGGCAGCGCGGACCAACAAGCTGGGCGGAACGGGGCCTAGCGCCCTGAATCAGTGAGCTGCGGCAGTTACCTGACTTCTCAACCCACAAACACCAAAGACAACAGAGTAGGTTAGTGGGAAAAGCTACTGGGGACAGGGAGTTTGTGGTTTGGCCACCACCCCAGGGGCAGTGGAGGTGGGGCAGCTACAGAAATACAGCTGCAGTTGCTTCTGGCCCCAGGCCCACCTGGTGGGAGGAATTAAGTGGGGGATCAGAGCAGGAGTGAAGAGCCTGCTGAAGATCTAAGTCCAGTCCTGGTTGGGGGTTCTTGGGGAAGGAGGAGTGCTGGTGTGGCAGAGCTGGTGCATCCCCCCAGGCTTGGAACATAGAACTTTTAATCTACAAGCAGTCATACCCCGCTGAAAAACTCAAAGGTCAAGTAAGTTGTCTGGGAACATGCCCAGGCAGCAAAAACGCACCCAGATTCAGTCTCAGACTTTGGAATCCTTCTTTGGTGACAAAGAAGACCAAAACATACAGTCAGAAG